>JAXDDX010000094.1:925000-1497500 GCA_034670405.1 Hoplostethus atlanticus
ATCTCCAAAAAGGCGTTTTAAAAGGCTCCGTCTCCTCCGGGTGAGCGCCTCGACAAATAGGGAGGAGAGGAACGACAGGAGAGAGGGATGCAGGTGGAGAGAAAGGTGACAAGGGGGGGAGGAGGGGAGGGAGGATCAGCCGGGCGGAATGGAAATCCGGTCTAAGGTTAATGAGCAGAAAGATAATGTTTCAGCTCCACAACCCTGTCACTGGAAAGGAAAGGGTGAGGTTATGGGGGGTGTGTGTGTGTGTGTGTGTGTGTGTGTGTGTGTGTGTGTGTGTGTTGTTGTTGTCAGCTGTGCATCTCACATTTACATTTAAGGTCTGCAGGTCCTTAGTCTGAGAAAGTGCCATTTTAAACCTGCGCTGTGTAACTTTCTGTAATATGGTCGTTGGCGGCCCCTAGTGGCAGCGAGAGGTAACTGTTTGTTTGAATTCACTAGCCTTAGCTTCCTGTAGCGATAGCCGAGCCGCTAGCCTGCTCACTGCTGTTTCGGAGCTGTGTGCGTTCGGCTCGTAACTTTTGATTCGTCACTTCCTGTGGTCAGAGAAAAGCTTCCTGCCAGTGTAGCTACAGACTCCAAAACGTCATTGGGGTGAGTGGAGCAAATCTAGAGGAGCTCAATGAAGGGGGAGGGGCCAGTCTTCTCTGTCTCCGCCCCACTTCATGAACTACACTGATAAGGCGCTTGTATTTTTACATTAAAAAGCTATCTATCTACGGTTTATATTATATTATATTATATTATATTATATATATAGATACCTGTTAAATCAGATAGTGGTGCCAGATTGTTTACATGTGGTGATATTTAGTGAAGGTAAGATAAATGCCATGAATTATATCGTTTAACCAAAAGATGTGAATGGGACCGGCGGTTTTATTTTCTATGTTTTATTACATTACTTACACTTCCAGCTGATCACACCAAGTTTGACTCACATGCTCGTCCACTCTCAGATGGATGAAGAACAGTGTTGTTTGTTTTGTTTTCATGAGTTGGAAATAGAGGCTTTGCAGTTGTGTCCCAGCAACCGGCGCCATACAGCCGGCGCCATCATGGATCCATTGGAGGATTGGCTATACACAAATAATGTCTAAATCTATCAGAACCAGGCTAGAAGAAGAGAGCTAGCTGAACCAGGTTGTTGTGGTGTGTCTGTAGATCATCCAGTAACGTTCTCAGTAAAAGTGATCAGTGTGATCAGGTAGATTTGTCTCCAAATGTAGGTTACTGTGACTCAGTAAACTGTCTTGTCTTTAGCCCTAGTCTCTACTCCAAAACACTCTGAGTTGGAGCTGGAGAAGAGTCAGCTAGTTAACCTGAACTAACTGGTAGCTAGCTAACTAGCCAGCAGGCTAGTTTAGTTACTGTTAACATGGGACTACTAGCCACTGCTAACGCTAGCTTCTACTAGATACGTTAGCTAGTGTGCTAATCAGATGTGTTAACAACAAGACAGTGGTTAGCTGACCAGATGCTATGGTTAGCTAGCTAACAAGCTACATGATCTAAACACTAAATCAATCAGATGTATCAGTGATGAAATGATCAGTTCAGTAGAAACATCAATTCTGTTGAGACGGACCCGCCAACACCCTGATCACCGACCTCACCAGCAACCAAAGTGCAAGAGGTACGGTGTGTGTGTGTGTGTGTGTGTGTGTGTGTGTGTGTGTGTGTGTGTGTGTCAGACAATAGCAGAAGCCAGAGAACCTGCAATTTGGAGTTATTTTTGTCCAACCAATTTCAGCCAACCACAGAGCAACAAGCTTCCAACTTCATAAAACACTGAGTCTCCTGAGAGAGAGAGAGAGAGAGAGAGAGAGAGAGAGAGAGAGAGAGAGAGAGGGAGGAAAATGAGCAGTGGAAGAATAACAACAGAGAGAATTGATCAAGTGTTCAGGACGAGTCGGGGGATTGGATATATGGAAACACAAGAGAAAATGAGAGGATGGAAAATTGGACAATCAAACACACACACACACACACACACACATACACACACACACACACACACACACATACACACACACACACACAGAAACCAGGCATTTTCAGAGGATTGTACAGAAACCTGATCGATTTGATTTCCTTCGTTCTCAGCTGAATCAGCCCGCAACACACACACACACACACACACACACACACACAGGGAGTGACAGCAGGGTACATTATGAATAGTGTAATTGAAGGAAACATCTCCAGCACGTTAATATTGAATTATCACTCTCTCCCCCTCCCTCTCTCTCTCTCTCTCTCTCTCTCCCTCTCTCTCTCTCTCTCTCTTCCCCCTCCCTCCCTCTCTCTCCTCCCTCCCTCTCTCTCTCTCTCTCTCTCACAGTAAAGCAGCATTTTATTGACTGAATGAAAATCAAGCCTGTTAAAAGAACAAATTAGAGGGTTGGAGAAGGAACACTTCCCCCCGGGTGAAGAGACTTCAATTACAATGGAGTGCCGTGTTTGGCAAAAAACGGGCAGAAAAAAACCAAAAAATAAATAAAAATTGTCTGGTGGATTTGCCGCTCGCCTCTCCGAGAATCAATTTGTCATATTCAGGGACGTATATGAGAAGCAATCTATTTCACACTCTGAAAGAATTACTCATTTCCAATTTTCCTTGTTGACATTTGAGCCGCGGGAAGGGGCACTGTGTGTGTGTGTGTGTGTGTGTGTGTGTGTGTGTGTGTGTGTGTGTGTGTGTGTGTGTGTGTGTGCGCGTGCATAGTGGGAGTGGTGGGAGTTTGGCTTCCCTTTGTTAAATCTCTCTCTCTCTCTCTCTTCTCTCCCCCCCCCCCCCCCCCCTCTGCTTGGCTGCACCACCAACTAGGGTCAATTAATCATCAAATACTATTTGCGTGTTTACAGTGGAGCTAAGCTAAGCTGATTAGCGCTAGTCCAATAGCCGCTGATTCAACAGGGCTTATGGCGCGACATAATGTGATGAGGATTTGGGGAAAACGGCTTTAGAGCGATCTGATTGGATCGTGTCCCTGAAAACCTAAATAACGGAGGAGCCGCGGGACCAATGACCTTCATGAAAACACCTCGCCGTCGCCGAATACCCACAACCAGGGGAGATTGATTCTGCCCTCTTACCTCCCCCTCCCCTCCAAGCCTTAACGGAAAAGTCGTCTTACCCGTTCAGTGATGAGAACGTAAACATGTCCCCAGTAGATCCTTTGCTGCGGCGCTCCATGCTAACACTTTAGCATATTGAGTGATAGTAAACCATTAGCATCATCCGAATCAGATTTAAAATTGTTTTCATTATATGCCATGGTTTATTTTTAGGAACTATTTTAGGCGAGAAACTACGTATTCATCCACTGCGCAGTGATTTCTAACTGTACACAGTCTCCCACCGCCCACCACCTTCAGTTCCTATGGAAACAGGGAAAATAGTCCCTGTTATGTCAGTTTGTTATTTTTATATCATATTTCATGTAAACTTCACCAATCTCCTACAGATCATTTATTATTACTCACCATTTAGAGCTGCTAAGTTCTCATTCTCTCACTTTTGAGATGATGCTAGTAACCTATTATCACGTGCTAAAGTGTTAGCATGGCTAGCATAGTTGAGAGGTTGATGCACGCCACCTGAAAACACACATGGCTTCCTTCAGGGACCATCGACATCCAGGTGGTAACAACATGGAACAACATCTTCATCTCTCAGCCTCACTGTGGTGTTCCTCACTGTGGTGTTCTTCACTGTGGTGTTCTTCACTGTGGTGTTCCTCACTGTGGTGTTCTTCACTGTGGTGTTCCTCACTGTGGTGTTCTTCACTGTGGTGTTCTTCACTGTAGTGTTCCTCACTGTGGTGTTCTTCACTGTGGTGTTCCTCACTGTGGTGTTCTTCACTGTGGTGTTCTTCACTGTAGTGTTCTTCACTGTAGTGTTCTTCACTGTGGTGTTCTTCACTGTAGTGTTCCTCACTGTGGTGTTCTTCACTGTGGTGTTCTTCACTGTGGTGTTCCTCACTGTGGTGTTCCTCACTGTAGTGTTCTTCACTGTGGTGTTCCTCACTGTGGTGTTCTTCACTGTGGTGTTCCTCACTGTGGTGTTCCTCACTGTGGTGTTCTTCACTGTGGTGTTCCTCACTGTGGTGTTCTTCACTGTGGTGTTCTTCACTGTGGTGTTCCTCACTGCTCTTCCCAGAGATCACCTGTCAATCAAACAGTGTGTCCAGTACTGTGACGTCTTTCTCCTTGGATTTCCTGTTGATGGAGTTTGAGTTCCTGTAGGTGGCGCTCTTTTCTTCTTCTGTTCAGCCACGGTGGCTATCGCTGCTCATGCTAACTACCCAGTTATTCTTCTGTTGAAACGTAAAACGCATCACTTCCTGTCTCCAGAGGGTTTCTCCCGGTAAAGACCTACCTGACACCGGGTGTTGAGAACATCAGATGGAGAAGCTTCATGATGGTGGAGGTTGATCACTGTTGTTGTAGCGATCAGTGATAAAGTAGAAAAACAGACATTTATCTACATGACGTCGTGGGTTTCTACTTTAAAAGGACGATGACGCTGAACCAGAATAACTTGACCTTCGTTTCTCTCGTTTCCTCCCTCCATGTTTCTTTTCTCATCTCTCTCCTGTTCAGTCTCTCCTTTACTCTCCCTCCCTCACCTCCATCACCCCTTGTCTTTACTCACCTCTCTACCCCTCGAATCACCTCCTCCCTTTCTCCCTCCCCCCTCTCTCTCCCCTCTCCCCTCTTTCCCTGCTTCCTAAAATGGGGCGGGGGGGTATTATGCCAGGATTAGGTTTTAGCTGGCTTTAATTCCACCTCCTGGAATGAGATCCACGCCGTAGCCAAAGAGAAGATTGCTCACAGCTTTCACACACACACACATACACACACACACACACACACACACAGCCCACTGTCCTCTGTTCATATCTGTGTGTGTATATGTGATAGAAAAGAAAGAAACTCTTTCTAGAGTCGTCTAGAAAATGAGCTGCTGCAAAAAATGACTTTTGAAGTGACCTCATGTTGTAACCAGACTCAACCTTGAAACCAGGACCTCACTCCGACATGCTTTCCTTTGTTTCTAGAAAATGTCACAAACATTAATTATTATTAAACATTAATTATTAATATTTAATTATTAAAAATATCCTGAAAATAAATCTGCCAGTGCAGTGAAATAATATGACTCCTCCTCAAATAAACTCAAATAAACTGGATACAAAATAAAAGCCCTTGCCAGGTTTGCCATTTGTTCATTCAGGTTTATACTGTATATGTCCAGGGCTCCTACACCTTTCTGATAATCAAGACTATTTCATTCCATATTGCACAATTTCCAGGACCAGTATCCATCAGAGTCTCTGTTCTCCGTTGAACATGTGGTGTGAATGTCCAGGTCTTATTTCTGCTCCAACTATCTCTTAGGACCGAAACTATCAGGACATTTCTGATCTGAAGTGGATCAACAAGCAGCCAAGCTGAGACATTCAACACTTCACTGGTTGGAGGAAAAGATCAGCAACACATTTACCATAACCTTTCCAGGCCTGGAAAACCCTATTTTTGAATTCCATGTTTTGTGGGTTGTCCATGACCACAGGACCCTGTGTACCTCTTACCATCTAGAATAGACGAGGCTTAACAAGCCAGAATATACAGCAGCAGGTTTCAGTGTCAACCATCATGTCCTTTAACCTGCTGATACTGAAGTGCTACTGCAGTATCTCATTGTCTACCTCGTCGTCTTAAATAATAGAATAATAGAAAACAGTTTGTCATTTTGTCATTAAGGACTTAAGAGAACAAAAAGGATCATAATTGGTTTTAATTGTATCAATCATGTTGTAAGAGATGTTCAACTCTTCAGTTACGCCGCAAAGTTTTGATATTAAATGACGCATTCAATTTGTGTGTGTGTGTGTGTGTGTGTGTAAGAGAGAGACATGGGCATGGGCTCTGGGCAGCAGCGCTCCCATACTGTTATGAGTGTTGATGTGGAGCTTCACTGCCCTCTCGTGAGGGATTTCAATATATATATATATATATATATATAGAGAGAGAGAGAGAGAGAGAGAGAGAGAGAGCAGTGTGTGTGTGTGTGTGTCAGAGAAAGATAAAGATAGAAAGAGGGAGACGGAGAGAAAGCGAGGTAGAGTGAGAAATAAAAAAGAGGGATGGAGGGAGGTGTAAAGACATGGAGAGAGGGAGACAGAGACAGAAAATAGAAAGAGAGAAAAGAGAAGAATGAGGGAACTAAAAATAAAAAAGAGAAGAAGATAGAAGATAGGGACAAAAGAAAGAAAGTGATAGAGAAAGAGTGGAGATAAAGCCAGAGAGAGGGACAGAAAAAGAGTGAGACAGTAATAGAAGAGAGAGAGAGAGAGTGACAGAGAGAGAGATGGACAAAGTCAGGAAGAGAGAGAGAGAGAGAGAAAGAGAGAGAGAGATGGACAAAGTCAGAAAGAGAGAGAGATGGATAAAGTCAGGAAGAGAGAGAGAGAGAAAAAGAGAGAGAGAGATGGACAAAGTCAGAAAGAGAGAGAGATGGACAAAGTCAGGAAGAGAGAGAAAGAGCAGATGGGAGATAATAGCATTTAGAGACTTTCCATTTAGGAGATTAAATGCAGCAGCATTATAACACACACACACACTGGCAAGACACACATTCATTCATTCCTTCATTCCTTCATTCCTTCCTTCATTCCTTCATTCCTTCATTCCTTCCTTCATTCCTTCATTCCTCTTCCTGTTTCTTCCTTGTGTGGATCTGCAGCATCAAACTTAAAGCTACAATATGCAACTTTTCTCCTTGGGACAGGAAGTGTATTGTTAGCTCCGCCCTCCTCCCCCTCAGTCGGTCAAGTTCCCGCCCCAACACCTGTCACTCATCTAGATGAGCTGTCTAAAAGAAGCAGCGTCTATCCTGAGGTAACCAGACGGTCAACTCTGATGTGCATCATGGTTTTAACGTTTAGCTTCACTGTTCTTTCTTTTCTTCCTGTTTTCCTCCATTGTTGTTGTGACTTCCTGCTCTGTGGCTAGCCTCACCTTGGTAGCCACAACCAGCTCACCTCAGATGACATAGAAACGTTGATGGGCTTGTCAGAGCCTTTCGGCGCTAAACACAACACCGAGACAGACCGAGACAGAAGCAGGAGCAATAAATATTGTTTTGTTCTTGCAAACCTACATGAGTGCCTGGGTTGTTTAGGCCACATAACCACCAACTCCTAATTCATCACTTCTTTCTCCAATCTGACCAATCTGAAGAGTTAGTGGAGCAGGTTCGCCACTTCCTGCAACAATTACCAAAAATGTGATGTAACCATGAATTCCTGAGAAATCGCTGCAATAAATCAACCTTGATACCAATTCTTTAGACTCCATTCATTTTTCTAGTGAAGGTGTTTTTCTGACATTGTTCTTTCAGGAAGCAGATTTATTTGCTGATGGAAACCTAATTCACATTTACATTAAATCAGGTGTGAATTTGTTTCTTCCCTCTGAGACCGGAGGGGTCAGACGGGGTCACGTTGACGGACGGTGATGGACACCGTGACCTTCTGGGTTTGGACAGCCTGTCTCACCACCGGGGCTTCCTGCCGTCAAGCTGCTTGTCGCTGTCCTCCAGCGTGGCCCGCTGCCTCGGCGGGGCCAGATTAGACGTCGGGTTTGCCAGGTTGAAGCGAGTCATGAAGTCGGAGGCAGAGAGCGAGGCCAGCAAACAAGCTGCACTCACCGGGCCAAGAAGCCGTCACCGCCCTCTGGTATCCATGTTGGCAGGCAGGGAGTCCAGGCAGTCTGTCTGTCTAGCTGTCTGTCTGTCTGTCTGTCTGTCTGTCTAGCTGTTTGTCTGTCTCTCTAGCTGCCTGTCTGTCTCTCTAGCTGTCTGTCTCTCTCTCTGTCTGTCTGTCTGTCTGTCTGTCTCTCTAGCTGTCTCTCTCTCTGTCTGTCTGTCTCTCTGTCTGTCTGTCTCTCAAGCTGTCTGTCTGTCTCTCTGTCTGTCTGTCTCTCTAGCTGTCTGTCTCTCTGTCTGTCTGTGTCTTAGGTTATTTGTCTGGATGTCTGTTTTTGAGTCCTATTCACACCTTGGGACACCCATGATGTGATCTGTAATAATTTGGAGAGAGAGAGAGAGAGACAGAGAGACAGAGAGACAGAGAAACAGAGAGAGAGAGAGAGAGAGAGAGAGAGACAGACAGACAGACAGACAGACAGACAGACAGAGAGAGAGAGAGAGAGAGAGAGAGAGACAGACAGAGAGAGAGAGAGACAGAGACAGAGACAGACAGACAGAGAGAGAGAGAGAGAGACAGACAGACAGACAGACAGAGAGACAGACAGACAGACAGAGAGAGAGAGAGAGAGAGAGAGAGAGAGATCTAAATCAAGAAGTGATTAATGTAAACTCCTACAGCGTTGTATCCGGGGGACCAGTGATTTATATTTCATTATCCTGTGTGAAAGCATTTCATGAAACTAATTTAATAACTAAATGAATTACACGAGGTTCCCACATGACACTGAATGAGTCAGAGTCACTCACCAACCGGATCACCTGACTCCTCTGAGGAACATCAGCTAGCGTGCTGGCTGCGACCCCTGACTTCATCAACTTCTGGACACAACATGTTACAAGAGACTGAAGGACCTCTGACAAGTTAATATTACTCTGTGTTAAATCATGAAGTAGTAAATATTCAATAAATGATAGGTTAGGGTTAGGGTCAATAGTCAAGTCAATAGAGTTTCTCCTTCCTATGTGATCTCTGGTGACACTACAGGTACGAGTTGATGTAACGCTGACAAACCAATTGTGGAGGTGAATTATATTTCTAACAATCATTAGAAACACTGGAACCAATAAGCTGCTCTGGGAGGGTTGGGAGGTTTGGGGTTAAATAACGTTCCTGTTAGAGCAGAGAGGAGAAACAGGTAAGGAGCAGGGGGCGGGGCTACTGGCAGCAACGGTCACAAAAACAAGCAACTATTTAAAGATGCTACCAGCCAGAGATCTCACACACAATTTAAAAACCTGTCAAACGAGCTACAGGCAGTTCATCGGTTTGGAGGCAAAGTAGAGGTAACAATTGTTTTCTGCCAATTGAAAAAGGCACAGCAGCAGATTCCCTCCAGCTTCACCACTGGTTGAAATGGACTGAACAAGCTCTCCTCGATATTCGACTAGAGAGGAGCACGCTTCACACTCAGTCAAACATCCATACTGAGCAGCTGCTGGAGGGAAGAGAGGTGTTAAGACTGAAGCTGTCCTGAAGCAGGGATGAGATCAGGAACAAGAAAACAAGAAATCATCACATTTAAAGTAAATAAACAGGAAATATTTTACATGATCACCTGTTGGCCTGAAATTGGCTTTTCAATGATGTTGGGGATGTTTTAGGGCGTGTACCATTTGTTGTGGGCGTGTCATATGGGCGTGGCCAGCAGTGAGCTTCTTCTACCTCAGCCTCAGGATACATGCTGTTTCAGGGTAGACAGCTCATCCAGATGAGTGACAGGTGTCGGGGCGGGAACTTGACCAACTAAGGGGGGAGGTGGGCGGGGCTAAGAATTCACTTCCTGTCTCAAGGAGAAAAGTTGCATTGCACTTTGTAATATAAGTAAATTGACACTCTTATCCAGAACAACTTACACTTGGCAGGTAGGGTTCAGCATCTTGCTCAAGGGCACAAGGTTCGAACCTGTTACCTTTCCACCACAGGACGCCCAACTGCTCACACATTATGAGTCACTCTGGATAAGAGTCTGAAATCCCCTTTAGTAATCAAAGCATTATGTGTCCAAAAACAGTTGGGGGAAAAAATCCCCTCCCTGATGAAGAGTCGTGTGAAGTCCTGCAGACAGACGAGTCGCCGTCTGCAGCACATGACTGGCGGCGGTCTGTCTGCAGCTGGGACGGACGGCCAGCCAATTATATCTTCTTCCCCCCTCAAGTCCATTAATCACCTCATTACAAAGGGCCCTTTTCCCTTAAAGGAGAGTTTTGTCCTGCTATCACACTTTATCACATTAATGCTTAATTAAGAATTATGTCCAAGCATCTTGGTTTTAATTATGGGAATGCCCGGCTCCATTTGTAAAGTGGCTATATGGTGACATGCAGCAGTGGCCGTCGCAGGAAGGACTGGGAGGGAAAACAGGCTGTGGCCTTTTACAAAACTAATGGATTTAGCAGAATGATGATGAGGGGACGGAGGGAGCGCTTCAAGGGGACGAAGGCTCCTTTGGGAGAATAATCGCTGATGCACTCTTAAAAGTTGAAGTTTTTTTTTGTGGTGACAAATGGCCACGCAAGGTCAAACCTGAATATGGATCTCACAGGCAAAAGGTTCATTCATACAAATTCACAGCTGCTTTATTGTCAGCAAAAACAAAGGCGATGCCTCCTTGCCCGCCTGTCTCCAGGAGAAAACATTACATTAACTGGCGACACCTTGTGACAAAAACGTTACACCTTACGTTACGTTACTCCTCGGTTACCACAGACTCACTCAGCTAAGAGGTTGAAACAAAATTTTTCCAATATTACTTTTGATTAGAGGCTGAACAAAAATCCTACCAGATTTATTTACTTTCTATGGTTACAGTTCTGCTACAGTGTAGCCATGGATGCTAGCTACAGATGTTCCTATGGTTACAGTTCTGCTACAGTGTAGCCATGGATGCTAGCTACAGTTGTTTCTATGGTTACAGTTCTGCTACAGTGTAGCCATGGATGCTAGCTACAGATGTTCCTATGGTTACAGTTCTGCTACAGTGTAGCCATGGATGCTAGCTACAGTTGTTTCTATGGTTACAGTTCTGCTACAGTGTAGCCATGGATGCTAGCTACAGATGTTCCTATGGTTACAGTTCTGCTACAGTGTAGCCATGGATGCTAGCTACAGTTGTTTCTATGGTTACAGTTCTGCTACAGTGTAGCCATGGATGCTAGCTACAGATGTTCCTATGGTTACAGTCCTGCTACAGTGTAGCCATGGATGCTAGCTACAGACTTTTGGTTACAGTCCTGGTGAATTATTGTTTTGGCGGGAGTCTGTAAATTATTTTAGCTTGTAATAATTTTAAATCAATATTAATACAAATAAATGTGATTTGATTTGAAAAATGCTTATTGGTTCTCTTTGGATCTTAGAAGACCCCACGATGAACCCTTGGCTTTTAGAGTGTAAAGTGAAGGAAGCGTTTTGTTACTTTCAATTAACGAGATAAATAGAGCGCTCTTCACCGAAAGGGGCGCCAGGCAACACGTGGGAGGAGGTTGAGGTGTTGCATGTGATAACAATCAAGGGGGAGGGATTGTTGAGCGTCTCAGAGCAGTGGGGGGGGGGGGGGGGGGGGTATTCTCCCAGGGTGCATTTCTGTCAGATGTTAAGGAGGGACAGCCAATCAGATACGGTGAAGGTTGATGTCTCCATTTTCTGCCTCCGTGCCGACGGCTCATCGTCTGTTGCATCAGCGCTGCAGACGTCGCTCTCTGCAGAGATCGTGTTCACGGCGGCTTTGATAACAACTTGAGTCGAATCATGAACCCATTATATATGGAGGATGTGAGTGGTTCTGTCACAAGGTGTGACACCGAGGCTCACAAAACGACTGATCAGGTCTCAGTTTACACCGTCAATATACTGTTCACGTCTTGGACCGGAGAGACGTTTTCTTTTCCAACATGAGATTTGATCCATCATTTGAGTAACACCTGTCCTCACAAGATGAACGGCAAATATTCGAAACAAATTGTGGTACTTTTTTAAAGATAGTATATGACTGAAACCACAGACTGGATCCTCTGTAATTCAGGGATATTGAACAACGAACTTCAAAATGGATAAATATGACAACAACAATAAAACTATTAAAAGGTTACAAACATGTTGGCTGATACAAGCCTGGAGAACTGAAATCAATCCCCCCGTGCTGGAAAGAACAAGAGAGCCAAAGCCTCACGTTCATGTCGTTGCTGTCGGGTGGAAACCTCATAACTCCAGTTTTGGTATTGTTCATATTTTAACTTGATATGCTCCTCTACAGGATGAGAATACTCTGCAACCCTTGAGTTTATGAAACCCTTTCAAAACCAGTTGGATGAACTCAAACATGAATGGCCATCAAGCTAAACGCGAGGACATCGCTGGAAAACAGAATGTGCTCTCACTCAAACAACCCAAGACATTTTCATATAAACGAATGTCCGTCTTGCTCGTCTCTATCTGATTGCTATACCAGAACAGTGATTCAACCTCTAGCCAGGTCATGGCGCCCTCTACTGGCCAGCCACCGCTGCAGGACGGCTCCACCCTCCTCATTCGCCAGTTAATCACATGGATGCTTGTCGTCCTCCTGTCACGCAGAAGAAATATGTTTGCTTGTATTAATTCCCTAGTCCTGTAATGTTGACCCTAGTAGCCTTGAAGACCCCCAACACACACACACACACACACACACACACACACACACTGCTGATTAAATTCAATTTTATTCAAATGAAACGGCGAGCGAGGAGACGAAGATAATTAACGGCAAGAAAGTATTTCCTTTCCTCGTTCTTAGCTTTTTTAATTATGGCCCGGAAAGTGCTTTCTCAGATGCACACGCACGCACACACACACACACACACACACAGGCATGCACACACAGGCATGCACACACACTTCATGCAACTGTGCAGGCATACACACAGTCAAACACACATACACACAGTATCTGTCTCTCCTCAGATACTGTTTCCTCTGTCCAATCAGGCTTTACCACCAGACTGTTAGTGTTTCATTACTAGAGAGAAATCTGTAAAATGGAAGTTGAACCCAGATGGACCCGAATCTCCAAACCTGATTCAGACGCAATGACGAGTTTCCCTCCAAAACAAGATATTGAACAAAGAAGATAGAAGTCTTCTAGTCTTGAAATAAACAGACTATGGTTTATAAGGTATCATGTTATTCAGGTTGCATCATATACACTGACTCAGGCTCAGAATAATGTTCTTCATGGTGTTTTGCAAATAAATGTAGTTTAGTTAAATTGAATGAATGTGAAGACTAAGCCCTCACAATACTGGACCCTGATTGGCCGACAGCACCAGCTCCTCTAACTAAGGTCAACCTGCTGAGTGGAGGCTTCCCAGTTCAAATGCTGCAGACTGGCCTGATTGGATGGATTTCAGGAAGCCTTTAGTAAGGGAGCCAATCAGGACCAAGTCCAGTTGTGATGCGTTCACTGCCGTTGGCCTGAAGGGTTAGGGTTAATAAAGGGTGGATTTTTGAAAATGTAATAACTTTAAATTTAACCACTCAAACAAAATCAAACTTAAACAAATGAAACATCTTTCATCACACAGAGTTGAATGTTGAATTCCTACTATGGGAGCTTTAAATGATTTAAAAGGAGGTAACAGAAGAATTTGTTGTATTTGTGTATAAGGTTCCACGTCTGAACCTCACGTCTCTGTCTTTTACATCTAGTCGTTATGTGGCCGGATCGCAGGACTGGATCCTTTAAATACTTCATTAATACTGACCTTGGGGCTCGGGGGCTCGGGGACTCGGGGCTCTGGACTCGGGGCTCTGGACGCGAGGCTCTGGACTCGGGGCTCTGGACTCGGGGCTCTGGACGCGAGGCTCTGGACTCGAGGCTCTGGAATCGAGGCTCTGGACTCGGGACTCGGGGCTCTGGACGCGAGGCTCTGGACTCGAGGCTCTGGACTCTGGACTCGAGGGCTCTGGACTCGAGGCTCTGGACTCAAGGCTCTGGACTCGGGGCTCTGGACTCGGGGCTGTAGATGGTAAATAAATGTAACAGACTGAAAGCACTTTGAAATTACAACGTCTCGTCCAATGATTTTAACATCTCACATTTTCAATTATGTTTCTAATTGCTTTGTGTCTGAATTGAATTGTGAATTTTCTCAGTCAGTTTTATTGATTTTGTTGTTTTCGCGTCTCTATTGAAAAATAAATCTCAATCTGAACGCGACTACCTGATTAAATAAAGGATAAATTAAATATAATAAAGTAAAACACTTTACAGACTGTAAACTCTTTTGGAGATATTGAATGACATTTTTTCCTAGTATGGATACCGAAATTAAATTTAATTTCACATTACATACATGTCGGTGTTAACTGGAGTAGCTACAATCAGATCCACTGCTATGCTGCTTCTGTCCCACTTCCCTATACAAACCCTATGTCTCTCTCTCTCTCTCTCTCTCTCTCTCTCTCTCTCTCTGTCTTAGTTGTTTTCCTCTTCGTCTCGCCTTCTCTCTCTCTTCTTCACCCTCATTGTCTCTGTCTTCTTCTGTGGTGGAGTCCTGTTGTCTCACCTTGAGGCAGCTGATCTCTCCATAATAGAGCCCGGGCGTCGCCTCGCCTTCTTCCCTGCAGATGTGAGGCGCTCTCGTCACTCCAGACCTCACGCTGCTGATCGCAGGAACATCAGTTGTTTGACAGGTGGGGGAGGTGAAATCCACCACGGGACGAGAGTTCAGTCTGCAAAACAGTCGCGCCACCAATTTAACTTTTTGCCTAGAACTTTTCTGCTAAGAAGAATTTGGTTCATCTGCACAAACCGGAAGACAGCGAAGCAGAAAAGAGTTGAATCAAATGTCTCTGTAGCTGCTCCTCTGTGTAACCCTAACCCAGACATTGGTTGTTTTTCCACCTCAGGAACTATCCAGGAACTTAGTACTAAGGAACTTGGACATTTCCCACCGGGGGAACTAGCCGAAAAGGTTCCTCTTGGATAGTTCCTGGCCCCAAAATAGTTCCTGCTAGCGAGGTAGTACTTTTTGGCGGCCAACATCCATGATGTTGATCCACAACGTTAGCTAACGTAACCAGTCAATCAAGTCCTTACGTTCTTGGTTGACAAAATACCAACTAGTTTCTGTAGTTTATTGATTTTGAATGATGAATTTCAGGTAATTATTCTTTTTCCAGATGGAGATGGAGATTATAGAAATCTATAGTTCCAGTTATATTTGGGATTAATTCCTCTAAGAGACGTAGACACACTGGTATAAAACAATGTCCATATTTGACCACAGAGGTCAGAGGTCAGACCCGTGCAGCAGGCAGGACGTCAGAGTCTTGCTCAAAGACATTTAAACACTCGCTGTTGAGGGAATTGAACCTGTGACTTTGTGGTTTCAGGACTCTGTCGTCACCAGGATAACCAAGCACCAACTGCATCAACCGTTTAGGGTTGGAGTTCGGTCCGATGCCTCCATCCACTCTGCATTCGCCACGCAGACAAATCTGGCAAAGCACACAGCCGCACTTATCGACACAAATCACCTGAATGTGCAGTTAAAAAATGATGAGGAATAAAGCGTCTACCGACCAGACACGGTGGGATGTTGCGACTCGCTTGCAAAGTAAAAACGAGCATCTTCATTTTGTAAGCGCTGCAGTTTCCTCCAGCAGCAGGCCGGGGCCCCGCCGCCACCGGCTCCCCTCCAGTATCTCCCTTGAAATGTAATTAAAAGACTTCTGGCCCCCGGTAGCCTTGATAACCCGGCATGGCGCTAGCAGCCTCCTAATGGGCTAAATGCTGAAAGCTCTTTTAACGTTTTCTGCTGCGATCAAACCTCCTTTTTCGGGAACCTCAATAACGATCCCTATCAGGCCGAGTGAAAGAGGAAGGCCACCACAGGCGCCGGCGCTTGGATGTGCTAAAGGCTAATTGTGTCTGAAATGAGATTTTAAGCGGCTGAATTAGCGGAGGTTGCGGCGCGCGGCGGCCGAGGAATGGAGGGAAAATGGAGGGAAAACAAGCACGACCCTCCCGCGGTCCGACTCCATGACCAGGAAGCTTCTTTTAACCACAAGGGACGACGTGTGGTGATGTGATTCATCACCATCACATTCTGTTTAGTTGACAGAGACACACAATACGCTCATAGATCACGGGACAAAAGATTCCCGTGATCCCAGTAGAGATGCACCGAACCGATCCCAAGGTCTCGGATCGGTTCGGTGTAATGTTCATAAATATATATATAAGGTGTGAACTGGACTTTTATTTATTATGTTTTCATTCGCTATAGAGTCACCCTTAAATATATTTTCTTTTCTTTTTGTTTTTTAATTATTCTGGCTGGCTGGTAGTAGAACCGATATGAAAATGCTGAAATGTTTATGAAAAGAACATTCTGCTCTTTTTATATTTTATTTTATTTGATTGAGGGTTGTTACGCAATTTTGATCAAATTAAATACTGTACCGTCTCATAATAGGCCAATTATAAGTGGCATTAATGAATAAAATGTGATTTGATTTAGTTGAGTGGTACTCGGCACAGTACTCGTATCGGTTCTAGATAGATAGATAGATAGACAGACAGACAGACAGACAGACAGACAGACAGACAGACAGATAGATAGATAGATAGATAGATAGACAGATAGACAGATAGATAGACAGACAGATAGATAGATAGATAGATAGACAGATAGACAGACAGACAGACAGACAGATAGATAGACAGATAGACAGATAGATAGACAGATAGACAGATAGACAGATAGATAGATAGATAGATAGACAGATAGATAGAGAGACAGACAGACAGATAGATAGACAGATAGACAGATAGATAGACAGATAGATAGATAGACAGATAGATAGACAGATAGATAGACAGACAGATAGATAGATAGATAGATAGACAGATAGACAGACAGACAGACAGACAGATAGATAGACAGATAGACAGATAGATAGACAGATAGATAGATAGACAGATAGATAGACAGATAGATAGATAGACAGATAGACAGATAGATAGATAGATAGACAGATAGATAGATACTTTATTGATCCCCGGGGGAAATTCTGAAAACCTCCATAGTTCCTAGAATGATCACGTATGATAGAGAAGGACCAGGACAAGAAATAACTGAGGACAAAAGGTAGGAAGGGTGTTTCCTTTCCATCAGGAGGTAGTTGGGAGGATGTAACTCAGGGAGGAGGGAGGACAGGAAGGCTCCCGTGAGGAGATGAGCTTCCAGGTTACCACAGAAAACAGGGAGTGATCTGAGTTATGATGTTTAAATAATAGAGCGAGGGGGAAGGGAGTAAATATGATGCAGCGTCTCCAGCTGTGCACTCGGCTCTGGCAGGCTGTGTGGTCGGCATGCAAATGTACTGATGGATGAAGCCGGTCTGGTAGGGGGAGCGAGCCGGGGAGGAAGGGGAGGAAGGGGAGGAAAGAGAGGAAGGAGGCCGCAGTCGCTCCAAGACTAATGGGCCGATTAAGAGCTCGGAGGGGACGGCCATTTATTTGTCGTGTGTGACTGGATGAAGATGCACTTCATTAATAAAGCCCGGCACTTACACAACGCTGGCTTTTTTCCACCCTCTCCTCCAGGCCTCCTTCTCCTCTCTCTCTCTCTCTCTCTCTCTCTCTCTCTCTCTCTCTCTCTCTCTCTCTCTCTCTCTCTCTCTCTCTCTCTCTCTCTCTCTCTCTCTCTCTCTCTCTCTCTCTCTCTCTCTCTCTCTCTCTCTCTCTCTCTCTCTCTCTCTCTCTCTCTCTCTCTCTCTCTCTCTCTCTCTCTCTCTCTCTCTCTCTCTCTCTCTCTCTTCCTCCAGGTAATTGTATCTGAATCAACAGAAGATAAATGAAGACTTGTGAAACGGTAGAAAAACAGTTTAACCCAAAGTAATAGAAATGCAAGTCCAAACTAATTCAGACGTTTAAGGGAAACAGTTTCCTTCCCAAACCAGACGACCAAGAAAGGTTGATGCCACCAAATGAAGACACATTATGGCACTTTTTAACGTCACAGGTGGATTAAGCTGTTGGTTGACAACACTGGTACAAACCGGATCCTCCATTTTACCGTTATAGAATGATGAATTACACGTGAGGACTGTATAGATGGCGTTTTGTTTTTGCTTTATTCACAAAACAGACAAGAGCTTGGGGACGTGGCAGAATTGCAGACCACAGTTTGTCTCTTAGCATGTAACCAGCCAAGAACCTGTCGATGCGTCGTTCTCACAATGAAGTCGCCATCCGGTGCGTCCTCGTCTGACCTGAAAGCTTCAGGGATCTTTATCCGTCCTCGCGTTCTTTTTGTTTTGGAATGATGCTTTTACCGTTAGATATTAGAGAAATCACAAGAACGCACAAAAACACAAGTTGAGAAAGAGTCTCTGTCTAGTCCAACCTCATTTTACAGGCTGACGGAGGCCTCGTACATTTAGAAACAAGAGCTAGAAACAAGTGGGTAAAAACGTTTCCAGGCCCTGATCGGTCGCCGTCAGGTCAGCATGAACACGTTCGTCCTTTGCAGTCCACTTCCTCACACTTCTCCTTGGTTTTACCTCCGGCCGAGTTCAAACGAATCAAACTCTGGAGTTGTTAAAGTAATTGCCAAGCTGGCACATCCCCAGTTCCTCTGCAAAGACGGAGCAGGCACTTCAGAATGTTAATGGCCACCCGGCTCCAGAGAGGGCAATGCAGCCTTGGCATGTGTGTGTGTGTGTGTGTGTGTGTGAGAGGACATAATGTAAAGGACTTGTACCCAGACACAAGTTTCTGTTTCCTTCAGTCTCCTCCTCCTCTCCTCTCCTCTCTTTGCCTCTTCTAATGTTAGCAACTCTCGATGAAGCTGAACTCACTGAACCCCAGTTGTGCATCAGGACGTAAAGCAAAAATCCTCTGACCTTTGACCTGCCCGTGAGGTGTGATGTATCGGTGCAGTATGAAGCAGAAAATACAAAAAATATTAAATGCTGTTAATTATGAATCATGAGGTTTGTACACAAATTGTCACTGCAGAGTCGGGATCTCTCCCTCCCCGGATCACACATCACTCCGTTAATAACTTCCCAGTGATGAAAACATCCCATAACTTTGGAGCAAAATCTCATCCGCAGTCATATACAATCATGAGTCAAATTCCCACGAAGAGTAAAATAATCAGCTTCCAAAAATCTGAACTGCAGAATTTATTTAGTGAGTTTCAGTTCAGTGCTCATTCTAACGTCTAGACGTCGGTCTGTGTTTCAGAGCCGAACCTCCTGCCAACGAGCTGCTGCAGTGAGGATGAACAGCAGTGCTGCTGTTTGCACCGACATGTAGTGATGGCTGATTCGCGAACGAATCGTTCAAAAGAACCGAATCAGTTAAGTGAGTGAGTTGATTCGACTCGCACACGCGACTGAATTGATTCAGCAGCGGTTATAGCAGCACCAGAATTTTTTTATTTTTTTTTAAATCACCAGTTAATTTATTTAAACAATCACCAGTTAATTTATCAAACAACATCTTAAACATTACAAAAACTGTTGTCAATGTATATAGAATGTAATAGATCGCTACATTATTACATTGGCCTTTTTCATAATCCAATATGGCTCCTTGATCCGGCAGGTAAGCGGAAGTAGTCTCTCTCGTTCATCGGACGAGAACCGCTGATCCGACTGAGCGGCTCGCGAACGAGTCGAGAGAGCAGATGAACGAGAGAGCAGATGAATATCGGACTTCTCGGACTCAATCGGACATCTCGCGAACCGAGAGAGCAGATGTCTGAGATGTCCGAGCGGTTCACGTCTGATGAACGAGAGAGACTACTTCCGCGTACCCGCCGGATCAAGGAGCCATATTGGATCGTGAAAAAGGCCAATGTAATAATGTAGCGATCTATTCTGCACACATTGACAACAGTTTTTGTTGTTTAAGATGTTGTTTAATAAATTAACTGGTAATTGGGTAAACTATAAGCCATTTAACATTTAACATTGGTCAACAAAACTGTCTCTATTAGAAAAAGAAAGTCAAGAGCACACAAAATAAAATGAAATCAATAGCAATACTCTGTGTAAATACTATAAATATTATTATTATCATTTACCTGTGATTTAGTTGGCGTTTTACAGTTGGTTACACATCTGGTTTGAAAGGGGTGGCGCTCATGTGACTCCATTATTGGTATAGCGCAGTTAGTAGAGCGTCAGACTCTCATGCTGAGGAATGTAGGTTCAAACTTCACGTGGGATGGTATGTTTTTGTTGGTGAATCATAATGAATCGATGCACCTCTATCGGACGGCTCGAAAGAATCGAGTTAGTTAAAAGAGTCGGTCTTCCCATCACTACCGACATGTTATGAAGAGACGTTCACAGCCGCTTCCTCTGCAGGAGAGACGAGAGTCGACGTGTTGAGGAGATTCCGCGCCATCGACTCGTAATTTCTTTACCCTTCATTAAAGTCCCTAGCAGAACGTCTCCAGGCCTTCAGGGATGCATTCCCCTCCATTAAGTACACATCACACTTATTCCAATACTAGCTTACTTATCAAGACTTCCAGATCGTGCACTTTTTTCCTTTTTTTTTTTTTATCTTGCCTGGATTTAAAGATGTTGGATGGTTTCACCAGAGAGAGTGGGTCCACAACATGAGTAGTCGTGTATCAGAACTTTTCTATACTTTTACAGACAGCTTTTTAAAGGGGAAATCCAGTATTTTTAAACATGGGCTCTATTTGTACAAATTCGTCATTTATACCGCAAAATAGGTACCAAAAGTTTTGGAATTGCTCTGGTAGATCGCTTCAGTCGGCAGTCACGAAACGGGCTCAATGGCTGCAACGTAATCCTTTGGGGCAAGTGCGCCGATCAAAGTACGTCCACTAAAAGTGCTTGTTTTTGCCACTGACAGGCTCAGATTGTTATTGGAAGTGTCTGACAACAACTTTGGTTAACCAGAAACAGAAGTCTCGCTCAAGGAGAAGTCTCGCTCTGAAATCTGAGGTGAGTTGTTGCAGGAAGATGTTAAACAAAGGTTTCTGGTTTTGCGACTGCCGACTGAGGCGATCTACCAGAGCAATTCCAAAACTTTTTGTACCTATTTTGCGGTATAAATGACAAATTTGTACAAATAGAGCCCACTTTAAAAAATACCAGAATTCCCCTTTAAGGCAGCTTTAAAACTGCCCAGCTTGTGAGACTCTTTTACCCCAGTGGACACAAGCAAACGTCAGCCCTACTACAACAGGACGTCCCGCTTTGGGCTTCTAACGGTTTCAGCAGGGAAGGAGTCTCGGGAGGCCGTGATGGCGGTAGTTACACCTCCACTGGGCTCAATGCCTCCATTACAGCAGTCAAACCCTCAGTGGGGGAAACAAGGAGATGAGAAAGGAGAAGGTGGGACAGGAGGGCTAGGTGCGATGTTTTTATTTGTCCAACACAATGAAATATATTGCGGTATTTCAGACATCACTGATTGGGTTCTAATAAAGAGAGAGTGGTGCATCTCACCACCGAACATTGGACAGACAGCGATGGGCAGCCCAGTTCATCCCAAACAACCCAAGAAAAAATCTTCACATTATTTCACGGTAATAATTCATATCAAAACAGCTTTGGGAACTGTTGAACTGGTGTCAGAAAGATATTCAGGCTCCGCCCCCTCTCAGGGGTTTTCATTGTTATTTTGCAGCATCTGATTTATTCCAAGGCGGCTGTAAACACGATAAGCTGTTGAGGGGAACTGCATCACTCGAGGTGGACGACAGGTTTACTGCTGCCTTGTTTTACTTTGACTCGTCCATGCAGGGCTCACCGAACATGCATGCAGTTTTTCATCGACTCCCTGCTTCACATCCATACAGGTAAACTCAGAGTACAACCACAGCCTTCTACTGGTGGCCACTGAGCAGGAGAGTCCTCAACAAGAGAACTGTGGTGGTTCGTCAGGAGTGAGAACGTAACCTGAACCAACTACAGGAAACTACCCTAAAATGCAAGGGATTATGGGTAGACGGAGACTTGGAAAGCCTAGCATAACGTCAGTCTGGACTGATGCTCATGTTCAGATGTTTCTTCATGTGTTCTTAACTGGTATGAACACCAGAGAAGAGCAGACAAGTCCATCATGGTAGATCAAGTGACAGACTGGAACCAGGGTGGTTTGGACTCTCTAACCTGGTGGGATGACAGGTTACCAAAACTCAACCAATCAACCAGCTGCTGGGGAGTCATGGGACTTCTGGTTTACAGGTTGGCTTGTATTTGGGCGGTGTGAACCTGAACCAACCAAATACAACTTTTCTTTTTCTTTTCCATCCAGTTTGTTTTTTTGTTCTGACAAAAAGCCAATGGCACCCAAAGCCACTAGCTGTTGGCAGTTATTGAAGGGTTTCTCATTCTGTTTCCCAGCCAGTCCAGGAACTTGAACCAGCAACCCTCTAGGCTACTGAACACAAAGAACACAGTCAAGAGAGCTGGCGACTAGCAACCCAGTTTAATCCCTATGAAATAAGATTCTCTTCATGGATTTCATTTGGATACAGGAACACCGTCATGTTCCAACGCTTCAGTTGTGGCAACGGAAATAAAAAAGAAAAGACACGGCTATATGTATGACATTTACAAATCTGACTCACATACACGAGGCCTGCGGTATGTACAAGGTGACAGTGTTGGGAAACTCAGTCCATCAGTAGTTTAGCATCTCTGTAGCACCTCTGTAGCTCAAAATGGCCGACGTGCCATAACTGGAAAAACAAAAAACTGCGTCAGAGTACAAACTGAGTAATATGCCTCTGAAAATCTGTAAAAATAAGTATCATCATATTTTAGGATCAAACAACTTCTTGGCCATCTTTGTGAAGTTAATTCAGAAAATGAACATAGAAAGGGTACAGCAATAGAAAAAAACAGACGACGTTAATAATAATAGCCTATACAACATTGACTTCTACTGGCAATTTCAACCAAATATGGTGAAAAGACATTTCCAGATTACAGGGTTCCTACATGTTTTCCATTCCCAAACACCAGACGTTATCTAGACTTCATTCCTTGACTCAGTTTGAAGGTTTTGGTCGATATTTCATCTGCTAATAGGATCAATATGACAAAGCCACAACACCCCACAGCTAAAGATCATACTTGACAACAAATATAACAGTGTGAACTAACAATGGGGTCAATTATATAAAATGGGTATTTATGAGTAATATTTTGTGTAATTCCCGAACTTGAAGACTTGAAAATTAAATATATAGTTTTCCAGCTGTAGGAACCCTGAGACAGTTCTGGACACTTTGAGTTACGTCAACACATAAAGGTCACATCTGTAACTACTGTGACACGTCTTCACAAAAATTCAATGCATCCTGCGGACAAGTATACTAGCTTTTGCATTCAACATCTTTTCCTTTATTACAAATAATTATTTTCAATAGTTGACTAAGACATTTAAATACTGACTCCCCCAGCAATACATTATTTACCCCATGTCCCTCTTGCATTCCTAAAATAAAACACCTCAGTGAAAATGTCCTGTAGACAGACTGTTTGTTAAACAGTGTGTGAGCCGTGAGCGGCTAGATCAAAAAATAGAGATTTTGTTGCTGGTTATTTTATCAAAAAAATGCAAAAAGCCAATCCGCCACCTCGAGGCCACGGGCGCCAAGAGGCTGTCATAGTAATTAGCTTCCTGTTAACAGAAAACGGGAGTGTGTTGTTGTGAAATTAATGCAGAGAGGTATGGTGTTGATGCCACCCAGAGATTTATACAAGAGGGAGAAGAAAATTAAGAAACTCCTCTTTATCGGTGAAAACACACCACTGCAAAGATGGAAAGAGATCCAAAATGAAAAGCAACATGCATCAAAAGAGTGCTTCGTATATCTGGGTCCTTCCTGCTCAGGCCTGAGCTCTCAGGGACGCTGCAGCAAATGCTTTTGTCCGTTAGCATAGCGCCCGTTAGCATTAACCTCCATTAGCTTACTTCCTAATGCCTTGGCCTCTGTTGGCCAAGTCATGACAGAGTGGTTGGGTCTTTAATACAGGTGTCCGGCGCCGTCGTCCTGAGGGAAATGCGAATTGAGGAGCGTCTCCATGTAGGAAACGTAGCCGCTGCTGGGCGTGTAGCCGTCGGACATGTGCTGGGGGGGCGGGGGAGGGGAGAGGGCCGACAGGAGGGGGTCAGAGTTCAACGTCGAGTGGAAAGGGGTCGACGCCGGAGTCAGCGTGGGGTCTGTGGCGAGGGCCAACTCCGTTAGAGCGTGGTTAAGGGCGGGGCTAGCGTCCATTTGGGTATCGGTGTCCATTTGAGTACCGTCAGCTGGGGTGGGGGTGCCCTTTGGGGTTGTGCCAGGTTGGGGCAGAGGTTGTGGGGTTGAGGGGGTAATACTATGATGTCCCGGTGCTGGTGCTGTGGCGCGGGGGCCTGAGGGTTGAGACGTCGTCTCCATGGGGGTTTCCGAGGGCAGGCGACGGCGTTTGGCAGCTTGGGCTCCATCTGCTGAGGAAGCCTCCTGGGTGTCGGCTAGTGGTATGGCCTGAAGACAGACGGACAGACAAGAGGGTTATGGGGGCCATTTAAACCAAATTTATCCATCCCGACAATCGGGAGGAGAAACCTGATCGGAGGCTTGGTCGGGGCCGGCGGCTGGCTCTTGAGCCACCATAATCAAATCAAACATGTCCGATATTTACAACCCAACTCAGATCAGAGCAGAGACCAGTTCACATTGAGGTCAGGCAGAAGTGTTATATTAATGATAACGCACACCTGTTCAAGAAAAGAAATCTGTCTTATATGTGTGATGCAATGAGTTTTCAAAATTGGTCAGGATTTTGAAAGTCAGTCTTACGAAGACGCTCAAGGATCTCGGTCTCTCTGGGTGTCAAAGCTGAGTTAAATTTCACAAGGATACCGAGGCACTTTCATTACCAGATAAAACAGCTAGCTAACGACTATTTCAGCCCACACAGGCCTTCACGCTCTGCGGGCTGCAGTGCGTTGGTTGTTTGCCTAAACAAATGGCTGTTTCCTGCAGGTTTAAGTGCCTTGGTTTGCTTTTCTGAAAGCAGGCTGTTGTTGCGCTGCCCTTTCCAGTTATTTGCCTCTGCAACCCTTCAAAACCAAACACCAACCAAACCGAAGGTGAAACTCATCTGTTTTACAGCTCTGTAGACACAAGCCTCTAGTGGAGATGTGTTTTTATATTCATTATTTGACTCCTATTGATTTCTAATACACAACTGGTATGTTTACCCCCTTTTCCTGCTTTCTGTCATCCAGACCTCATATATAAACCTTCATTTAACCAAGAAAGACTCATTGTGGCCTCAAAGTTTTAAACATTATTCTATACGTTTCTTTTGCATCAGAACTGAGCAAAAATAACATTTGGAATTAGTTTTAAGACTGACAACCAATTTCCAACATTATTTAGAAGTTCAAATTTTAAAAAGGCATAACGGCCCGAAACCACAACCAGGCATCATTTGCTTGATTAAAAATAGCTGGCGGGTCCAATAACGAAAGTGGCAGGTGAATTTCTACATCTACTAGTCATTGTTACGGTCTTGGGGAAGAGGAGGAAGTACTATTCATTTTGAAAGTGAAATACTCACCAGACGGGCTCGGACCCTCTTGGGCAACTCCTGCTCCAGTAGGTGGATCTCTGAGTGTTTTAGCATCAGCTGACTTTGGTCCTGGAACTCAACCTGGGGAGGGACAGTCACAGATCAAGTCAGGTTTATGGAGCACATCTAACAAACAGGTTCTTCACAACGTGCTTTAAGGAAAACAGCGATAATAAGACAACAAAACTTTAATGATCCTTGTGTTGTAGCAGCCAGTAATAGAATACATCACAGAAGAAGAGGATGGAAATAGGACTGGGGGTTATATACACATAGCAACCAACAATTTAAACACATATCAAGTAGAAATATAATGAAACTGCAATAAAGTCTGGCTTCCAGCATTCACAGGATCCAGATCTCTTCACTTCACACAGAGATAATATATAGTTAAATGTTAAGTTGGTTGTAGGCTGAATAAATGGGTCTTGAGACGGTGTCTGGTTCCCTGAGGGCAGGAAGACTGTTTCAGCTATAGGAGAAAGCTAGCAAAGTTAACAAAAGTTAGCAAAGGTTGAATCCCAGCCATAGAAAATGGTTCCAGCAGCCAATATCCTATCAAAGTATCCTTTGTTTAAAAGATTATTTTTGGGCAATTTGGCTTTTATTATAGTTGACAGTAGAGACAGACAGGAAAGATTGGGGGAAGACATACAACAAAAGGTCCCAGACTAGATTCAAACCCAAGGAATGCGCCTTAGCCAACTAAGCCACGCCCCCTTGTCAAAGTGTCCTTGACCAAGACATTGAACGCCAACCTGCTCGCTCATTGTAAGTCTCTCTGGATAAATGGCGTCAGCTAAATGTTTAAAATGTAAATTTAGATTCAAATAAAAACTTAAAACCAAAAGGACAAGGTCACGCTTGCAGCCCTGACACCACGACCAGCTGGAGGCTTGTTTCTTCTCACTGTAACACTGCTCCTCGCCGCTAACAGGACCAGCCGGCCGGCTAGCCAGGGACATGAGGAGGGAGGAGGGAGGAGGGAGGAGGACGGGGAGCAGAGAGAGGAAGGAAAAGTCATCGGGGAAGTGAAGAGTTCCTCTGTAGTGCACAAACAGATCCGCCATCAGAGAGGAAGGGAAGGTGAGATACAAAATACACAAACATGCTTGGAAACGTTTTTCAGACTCGAAAAACTCACGACGGTCGATCTGAGATGCTGCTTCTACATTTGACACTTTATATTTTAGACATTTAGCTGACGCTCGTATCCAGAGTGACGGACACCGAGTGAGCTGAGGACGGTCCAGCGGCTCGACGACACTTTGACAGCCTGTGAATGGAGACGTGTTGAGTGTTGCGGTGACATTTCTCTTACAGGGTGTTCACAAGGATAACACCAGGGTGGTAGTACAGTCTGAGATTAACAACCTCAATAAATGTGTTTGCTAATGCTTGCCTGTGTGTGCGTGTCTTTCAAGATGGCCTCCTCCAATACCAATTCCAGACCCTCCCTCCTCACTTCTGAGTTTTCCACCGCGTAAGCACTCTGCATATTCGCCCCATAAATTCCCCAGCATGCACCAGTGACACTAAATCTCTCCACTCTACGTTTTTAATGCCTCACTGTATCAAGATGCTCCACCATAATCTACAAGGGCAGCCAAGGTTTTCACATGTTGGTAGATACCAGACAGGGACAGCTAGAGATCATCCTGCACAAGCTCTCAGCTTCGTCGTCTAAAGGACTCAAATGTAAATACAGACGATCTTTTTAGAAATACTTCCTACAGTTTGCTTTGGCTTGGATGGTTCACATTCATACAGTTACACACATTCACACTGGAAGCTGCCCAGTACAACAGTGGCCGATGAGGGATGGGAGAGTGTTTTTCCATTTCCTTTCCCCTATCCAGACATCCAGGGATTTGCTCATAGACACTTCAGCAGGGTGGTTAGGGTTGGGGGGGTTGTGCCTCACCTGGTAGAGCCTGTGGATGTGCTCTCTGACGAAGGAGGCGTTGAGCGTTTGACCATCGGCGGTGCTGACCGTCATCAGCTCCCCCACCTCAGGAGGACCGTTACTCAGACAGTCATGACTCTGAGGGAGAGGAAGAGAGGATGGAGATAGGAGAGGATGAAGAAAGGCAGCGAAAGAGAGAGAGAGAGATACAGGAGGAAGGAAGAAAAATAACAGCATGTAAGGAAACTTACATTGATTGATTGATTATCCTGAAAAACTCGTTAATCCCCAATTTAAGCAGATAATGATGACAAATTGACCCGAGACAAGCCAGCTATCAAATATCAAAGAGATTTGTTAAAAAATGATGGATCCATTGTTTGAAAAAGGTGACAAAAAATTGCTTTATAAGGCTTATATGGCTTTGTAACAAAACATTTGAAACAAATAATAGTGCTTTTTAAAATGTAACAGGTTTGAATTGACAGAACGACAACACTGGGCCATAACAGAGAAAAACGTCAGGTAATGTACGGCAAGCATCTGCTGCTAGTCGGAAGATTGATTTTTCCGTTTCACTAGCTAGTACAAGAACGTCGTGTCATTTTACAACATGACATTGATTGATTTAGGTTTAGCTAGTAGTTAGCTCCCCGCTGGCCAGCATGAAACCAGCAACAAGCTACTCTTCAGAAATGCTGTAACTGGAGAGGAGGAAGACTCACTATGATGTTTTCTGGGTGCAGGTTGTCGCAGTAGGAGCCGTCGTCGAAGTTGACCTCGTAGAAGGTCTGCGTCGCCATGCCAATGATGGCACAGTGGTAGAACCAGCCGTCACTGTTTCGACCAATCACCTTCTGGCCCAGACTCGGTCCCTTTGGTCCCTTAGGTGCCATCCTTGGCTGAGAGAGAGAGAGAGAGAGAGGGTGGTTGGGTGGCCTTGTAAAAAAGATATGACATGAACTCCTCATGCTCATGGCAGCAGGTTCTGCCACTGCGGACCAACTGCCGTGTTTTTCCGGTAATCCCACGTTTCACCCGATTCACCACTCACCTTCTGATTGACCCTTTTATGCTTGTGGCAGGTGACGGACACCACGTAGGGCCAGTCGGCCGGCTTCATCACCACTCCCGCGATGTGGGCGCAGGTCACGTGGAAGGAGGTGGCGCAGTTCTCGTACGAGCACTGGATGCAGGCGCCCTGGCCCTGCTTGGCGCCCCGCCCATAGCAGTACACACACTTCTGCAAGGAAAACAGGAAATACAGAGCAGGGTTGGTGGGTTGGGTACGAAAACTCCCCGTCCGACTCTCTCATGGTCACCATTACAGTTCATTCACATCATAGGTCACTAGAAGTCCATTAAGCTCCTATAGAGCTGAGTGACATGGGAAACTCAGTGGACGGTCCATTAACCACCAACAGCCAAGAGATTCGGGGTTTCCTTGTTTCCCTGACCAACAGTTCCAAAATGGACTACGGGAATAAACGACCCACAGACACCATCACTCTGACATGATCATCCTGGGGTTGCAGGAATGCTGTCATGGCGCTGCGGCTCTGACTGTTGTTATTAGTGGCTCATAATGCTGGCTAACCTGGAGCTGAAGACTTAAACAGAGGCGGGGCTAAGAGGGTACTAGCTGGTCTCCACGATCATATGGATCGTAGCATCAGAAAGTTTTACAAATCACAGAAAAGTATTTGAAAGCAAACTTAAACCCCACCCATCCGTTACTCCAAGCAGGTTCAAACTATTCCGCTACGGCACGCAGCCAAACTCAAAGTGGGAACCGCAGGAAGTCTTATGAAACATGGATGGCGGAGGAATCAGCAGTCTAATCGGTTTCTCCCGTCTCACATCTCTGATTCTGTTTGGTACCCTAACAAGTCTCCCTTCATTAAAAATAGAATGGACGTTTTCAGACGGAGAGTTACGTGCATCAAAGGCTCGTGGAGTCGTGCAGGACCGACGCCGTGGCGAGATCTTCCTCACAAGTTTTGCGGGAAAAGCCAATATTTTCTTAAAAAGCAACTTACTTGCTGATGGCGGCTGTCTGAACGGTCGGTTCTCAAAACGCTGCTTTCATCTCCATCCTTCACTCTTTCTAAGCATCCTTTAGTGTCTTGCATCACCGCTGCATTGCACATTCATTCAAGCCATTTTCTCTTCTAACGCTTTCCTCTCCACGTCTACTTCCTTCCTCCCTTCCTCCCTTCCTCCCTCTCTCCTCTCATCCCAGCCAACCAGCTACTAAATCTTTGCCTGTCGTTGGGAACTTTGTCTTCTCTCCCAGCCACTTTGACAGGTCGCCCACCATCGCTCGACTACCCTCCTCTATTCTAACAACAGTACACATCCATCCTTCACCGTGTCTCCCTATCCCTCCTCTTTTCTTCCCCATCTCCATTTTCTTTTTCTCCCCATTCTGATGAAACACAAAGAGAAAAAGATAGAGATGTGAGTCCCCCCCCTCACCCCTCTCTCCCTCTTCCCCATCCCTCTTTCCTGTCTCCTCATTTCTGAGGAACCACACAGCGAGAGCGTGGGTCAGAAGATCAATACAAAATAAAAATTCTTTATTAAAATGCCAATACTTCATTTTTGCGTCGTGCAGAGAAATGCCCTCACCAGGGCCCCGCCGCGGGACATCTCACCGGCCGGCGGCGGCCCATTTATAGCTTTTCCAGCAGTCCAAATCAAAAAGCAGGACAGGCGATGATACACCAGAGGAGCATGGGAGGAATTTATTGGTGTCAACAGCTGCTTTATTGGTTTGTTTCTCCCTCAATCCCCCCGTGACGTTTCTACATTTACGTTTCATCGGTCTGAATTACATTTTGAATTTCACCTTCCAGGCATTGAGCCGATGCCGATGAGCCGAGTGACTTATGGTGAATGAGCAGGTAGGAGGTTCAGCTTGCTCAGGGACACTTCAGCAGTACATATGGACACTCATTACATGTTGTGGGAATCAAACCTGTGACCTTTTGGGGATGGTATATCCGTGTGACCGCCAACAAAGGTTTCATTTTGGTGGGAAATGTGGACTTGAGAGTGAAAGGTAGAAGACTGATTTGTATCAGCAGCTGGAGGCCGCTAACGAACAGGAAAACTCGCTGTACCTCCAACGAGCGACGCTTCCTCCGGGAGAAGAAGAACCTTTTGAGGATTTGTGCAGCGTTAGTGTGCCTTAGCAAGAAAAACATTGACAAAATGCAGCTCATGTGGAATCTCTCCCTCCTCGAAAACCAAACTTTCAAACGTAAACAAACCAACTAAACACAGATTGCTTGCTGTGCAGTATAAACGGGCTCTGAGGATGCGTGTTCACGTTTGATCAGCTCAGTCATCCGAATCATTAGAGCGCAGGGCTTCTTTTCATGGCCTCTTAAGAAGAAGTGGAGGAAACCTGCTTTGACAGCACTCAGATGCAAATGACACCCAGCTTCTCTTTGATGGGGGGGGGGGGGGCATTATTTGTAGATTTGTGACAATGTGCCACCGAGCTGCACCGCTGCTTGTGAAGTGGGATCGGATGGAGGCATGGAGGGATGAAGGGGAGGGGAGGGAGGAGGTGTGTTCAAAGGTGAGGAAGCAATGGGGAAATTGCCTCCTGCCCGCCGGATCGATGCAGCTCATTTGGCGCAGTGAGAAATGACAGCGGATTATTCAGCCGTTCTGCTCGGCACATCTATTTTACCCCACGTCCTCCTTAGCTCGCAACGCCATCTATCTCACGGCCGAGGGAAGGAGTGAGGGAAGGTGACAGAGGGAGTGACAGATAAAGAAGCGATGTGGACGAAAGACACAAACACTGGAAAGTGTAAGGAAAGAGACTGTCAGAGTCAGAGGAGGAAATGAGGGATGGAGGGAGGATAAGACGACGCAGGACAAGAAAAGAGGAATTTAACAGTCGTGGCGAACGGAGGACAGCAGGAAGTTGGTCTGATAACGATGGGGTGGTGAACACTGAGAGCTAGGTTAAGATTTTCACAAGGGAGGAAGTTTCATCAACTGAAATTTAAGACTTTTTAAGGCCTTTTCAATGCCAGTTAGAATGAAACAGAAGAAGAAGTACACATTTGGAAAAACATGAAAATGCAAACAACTGCAGACCAATCAGGATGTGGTCGACTCATTTCTCAACACACGAAAAGAAAAATGTTAAGACCTCTAAAATTAAAATCTAAAAAGATTAAAATGTTGTGTTTAACTGTATTCAAGGTCATTTAAGGTCATGAGTGTAGAGGACCTGCTCCAGTGTACAGATGCTCTCCCTGTACACTGGTGAGTGCCTTGTGGCTGAACGTTCGAAGGTTCGATCCGCCCCAACAGCCAATAAGGGTCCTTGAGTGTGACACTGAACGTCTACAAATAACCACAGCGCTTTCCTCTGTCGCCTAAACTCACCAGACTCTTGCGTTTTTCCGGGACGGCGCTGACGTCTACCGGCTCCCTCTCGATGGCGCTGACGAAGCGAGCCTCGGCCACGGCGATGGCACAGATGACATGGACCCACCTGGCGAGAGGGAGGAAGACCCCACACCGTTTACTAGACGGACCAGGCAGACTGTGCCTTCAACGCTACCTAATAATCAATCAACACGTCAGAAGATAATTCTATCCTCAAAACCAGAGCAAAGGTCAGGATCCATCATATCTTAATCTATATTGTGGATCTTCTTTTTTTACTCTAACAACCTGATTTACATTGTCAGGATGTAACGGTTTTCTTCTTCTTGAGTTTCTCCAGTCAGTTCAATTTGGAAAAGTAAGGACAGGAAAGCTGTACAACAGCAGATAGACACCAGTGAAACAGCATCAGTACTGTTCCCTCTATGACTGCAGTCCAGCATCAGCACCATGCTGTATGTATACTGTGATCATGGTACAGCATCAGCACCTTTTGGTTTTCTATGGGAATGTAGGTGTCGTGCTACTTCAGTGTCTCTGTTGGTCATCGTGATGGTTTTCTGTTTTTCTCTCTCTTTGGCAGTTTTTATCATTTGCATGTGCAAATAAACTAAACCTATGTGGTGGGAAAACTGAGAGGAGGGTAGCATGAGGGTAGCATGGACCACTAACCGGTTGTCTGTGGTCCTCTTCAAGGCTCCCCCTCGCAAGTTACAGAGGCAACACTCCTGCAAAACAAAAGCGGTCGGCGTTAGGTTCGGGCTGTGAGGGATTAGGAGGACAAATCAGCTCAGCTCTACCCGTCTCTTCCTGAGGTCCACTTCCTGGTTTGACTGCAGTGACATCATGGAAGCGTGCCCATGACATTGCTGCCAACTGTACACCAGTGAACATTGGGGTTGCACCAAGTGAACCAGAGGGGAGGGGGAGAGGATGGGTTATGGTTAACACTGTGATAACAAGCGTAAGGGTCAATGTGTCAAAGTAAACTAAAGCTGAACCAATTCATGGAGCCATTTAATTATTGGTTTATAGCATTTGACATCCATCCTCCCTGTATTTTCAGTACTTGGTAAAACCCGTAGGATATTTAAGTCTGTGAGCATGTGAGTGGTTTCTTCTTGGAGCTCTGAATGTCATTTGCTTTGGACTGATGCTGCCTTTCGTTCCACCACTGCACAAACCCCAGAGCTGCTGGTTACGATCCATATCAATCTATAACACCAGGTTTCACAGTATCACAGTATGTGAACATGTACAATCAAGTACTCAACACTATTTTTTCTGTACTTTCAATCCTTTTCTGGTCCTGCAAATGATCAAACCGACTTTCCACTTTTCCCCCAGACCCGTGAACCCTGACGTGTCCAGACGTGCAGCTACTCACCACCGTCCAGGCGGCTGCTGCACACCGGGAGCACATCCAGGAGCTGCCGGCGGAGTCTGGCTTCACACCATAACAACCTGTGGTAGAGGAGAGATAAATACAACCTCACAACTCCATCCCAGAACGTGTCCAGTTCTGTGGACGCTTGTGTCCAAAAGCACCTTCCAATACTGTAAAGTGCCTTCATTTTCAGCGTAGGTGGCCCCAGTGGGACTACAAGGCCAACCCTGGCAGTGTTAGTGCCTTGCTACACACACACACACACACACACACACACACACACACACACACACACGAGCCTCTGGCATATAATAAAACATATGAAATGCTCATTGTTTTATTTTTTACATTTGGGCCCTTTATTCTCTGTAAAGCACTTTGTGACAAACCTGCTTGTTAACCAGTTTAGCTCTTTATTTGACTTCTCCTCGTCACACAACTCCAACTTAAACACAGAGCTTATTTGCCAAAAAGTTGGCAAAGTATTTCTGTAGCACCTAGACAGGTTTGACTGATTTATATTTGTGCGCCCGGCCCAAAACAACGAGGAGGATGGAGGGATGGAGGGATGGAGGGCAGAGCGAGTGTTTTTGACAGGAGCTCTTTCTGCTTCGTGCCCTCTTATCAATAGCGGTGCTGCTTCCCCGGCCGGGCCGAGCTCCCCCCTGGAGGACTGATGAACTGGCCCGTTTGGAGGTACGGTCCAGCTTCAGGGATAATAAGAACCCAGGAGGCTCGTGTGTTGGTGCATGTGTGCACACGGCCATGCAGTCCTTTTGGATGGCTGCCTTTGCTGGCTGACACAAAAACATCCACATGTGCAGAGATCTGACAGAAGCAAATATTCATCACAGAAGCATTGATTTATATAATATATATATAATATATGCCCTTAAATAAAGGGATGCGTTTAGTTTATTTGCACCGTGATGATAAAACACAGAGATACCAGTTGAAGTTTTTAATAAGTCCCCTGTTTTTTTTCATCCCACCAGAACAAATTAGCAGCTGCAGCATCTTCCACAAGTCATCGTTTCCCTGGTCAAACTAGACTAGATCTGTTTGGCAACAAGCAGGAGAGGAAAGCGCCGAGAGATTGCCTGAGCACACACACAATGTTAACAAGCTGCCTGTCCTCTCGCGCTTCACTGACAGATGCAGTATGCTATTAAAAGTCAACCGTCTGAGAAAAACAAGTGTGGAAAGCGAGGTAAATAAGAGAGGAAGAGGTTCACGGGGCTCTGCCCTCAGAGAGGCCTTTGCGTTGCTCAAACAAACCTCTTAGCTGGTTTAACCCAAGTCAAGGAGAGTTAAACTAGGAAGCCTCTCTGTGTGGCGACGAGGGAATGGAGCAGACAGCCTGTTTCACTGCCGTAGTGGAGTCTCATCTTCTGTGTTTATTTTTCGAGGGGATCCTCAGAGGCCCGAGGGTAAAAAAAATGTTGACAATAGTGGAGAGCTGTGAAAGGCCTGTGAGAGTCCGTCTCTACAGCTCGTCAGCCCGTGACCTTGCCTGGGCCTGCAGCCGGCCAAGGCCCAGCGTCTGATTGGTTTCAATCTGCGGGCCAACAGTCGCCAGTGTCTCACTCAAATACAAGAATTCTGCAACAACAGACGGGAAGCAAAAACTAATTTCTTGTCCGTTTTTGGCCGAGCATGTAGGCTGTTTTTAAAGCTGCATTATGGAACTTTTTGACATTCAAGAAACAATAAATAAATATAATATATAGTATACATTATCAGTCTGCGTCGCTCTGTAACCCTGTGTGTTCATGCCTACGAGGGGGTGAGGGCGGGACTCACAATACACTTGTGTTCTGCAGGCTCTGTAACACAAATGTCACCAAGACAAATTCCCTTCATGGTCGTTACTCAATAAAAGGATACCTGCAAACCAATATTTAAAAGATGCACTCAATTTCACCCCCCGGTAGCGTTTCAGAGCGTTCTTGTAGAAACCTGGCTTGGGAATTAAAGGAGAAGAGTAACCACCACGCAGAGCCTAATTGGCCATCTGGCTAAGACCAGAGGTACCGTACGGTTTACGTTACCCACAGGGCACCTACATAGACCCCATATAGATCCACATTAAGTTACAGACCCCCATTTTCTAAGATTATATCCCCATCTAGGGAGATTTTTGTAACAGTGGAGCGAGTGAAACCTCTGATCAGACGGTCTGTCCTGCAGCAGGTGTTGGGTTGTCTTCAGCTTCCTTCCTTGCCTCATTTAGTTTTTTGGAGGGTTTTGTACTTACTGGCATGGACCTGCAGGCAGCAGGACGAGCAGCAGAGCAGGAGGCTGGTCCCGTCGTCTCCAATATGAGAGTTGGAAGGCAGAGGTTCAGTGTTGCCTGCCCCGACGCTGAAGCACATCTCTGGGACCAGGGGGCGAGTATGGCTGCCGTGGCGGGGAGTGGAGGCGCGATGGGGGTCACCGGCGAGGAAGAGGTCTTCGTGGGGCTGGTGAAGCAGTACAGAAGGTTAGTTGGTTATCTAGTGGTTTCTCTCCTTCTGGCCTCTTAATCCTTCATGACCCTGAGTAAATCTTAAAGCCTTAGGCAGGGGCCTTCTGGTCCTTCATAGATCTAGACCAGCGGTCCTCAAATCTGGGCTTTGGGGTCCAGAATACTGCTGGGCTTCTGCTATCAGGTGGTTAATTGCATCCGTCTGGGGTCCCAGGTCTAAATCAGCCACTGATAAGACCGCTAGAATGAAAACTACCTGGCATAATAGAAAACTGCCTGGACTCATCTGGATCCAGAGGTCCAGATTTGAGAACCGCTGGTCTTCAGACTGAGGTCCTAGTACCTCCTCTTTAAAACCTATTTCTACAGATGATGTTTCTCTGAACCTTTGTTCTGGTACATTAGCCTGTCGGTACGACCCCTGACCCCTGACCCCAACCACCAGGGTCCGTTTCCCACTCATACCCTTGAGCCTTTGTGTCGCTGTCCTCGTCTTATATAACCAGTTTGTATTTTCTTTGTCTTGTTTGTGAAGCACTTTGTGAACTTTGCTTTACCAAAGTGGATCTGGATACAGTTGATATTAAATTAGTTCTTCTCTAGCCTAGCGAAGGTTCATTGGAGATCAATAGTTACCCGTTCTAATCCTAGCTACAAAATGACACTGTGTGCTATAACTTTCTTTAATGAATGAAAACACATCATATTATGTAGTAGAGTGTTTTCTGTGTAACATTTGTTCATTTCCCAATAGAACCACACCAGGCTCCATTGATTAGCCTACCGCCACTACCTATCTGCTTCTACTGTAGAGTCTGGGTCTACCTGTGTGTAGGGGCAGAAGAGGGAGCAGATAGCGCAGTGGGGTTCAAGTGTCGCCACAGCGGCGTTGAAGGCCTTCTCCGCCAGGAAGTTGGGCGAGCGGTTCTGCCACAGGTGCTCCTCTTTCTTCATGTCGCCGTCCAGTGGCATGGGGGAGGACAGCTCTGGAATTAACAAGCATTTAAAGGTGTTGTTCAAAAATGAGACAACCGCCATTTGAAAGAAGTGACACCTACTCTTGCAAAATAGTAGGTAACATAAGATGATGTTACAGATGAAGTTAAATGAGGTTACAGACTGGACATTTTGGAAATTCAAAGATGAATTCCTGGTAATGATGATTTTTCCCTATATTCATTTTGGAAAAGGAGCCCTGGACGAGAAACAGCAGCAGCACCTTCAGTTACACACAACAACAATACTTGCGATATAATTGGCTGATGAACACACACACACACACACACACAGGACAGGCATCAACAACTCTCTGTTCCAGGTCTGCAATCAATTCTGCAGTGCAGCCCGCGAGGCTGCAGACCCAGGCCGTTCGTTAGGCCTGGGCAGCAGCATCTTTCACAAGCTCTCCTTTTAACTCTCCCTTTGGCCAACAGCCCTTCTGAAGGACGGGCCCCGAGCCCGGTCCCCTGCCGCCGACTCAAAGTGACTTTGAAAGCAGGTAATTGGGAGTCATGATCCCCGGATCAATAAGCGTCAGTCAGAAAATGAAAACAAAAAGACAAGAAGGGAGGGGAGGGGGAAGAGGAGCCTCACAGTCCAGATTTCATTATCCCCACAGGGACCTTTACTCCAGCTTGGCTTTTCTTTCTCTGGGTCGATAATCAAAACAAATATGGTGTCTTCTTCATTTAAAGTACCGTGATGGAGAAAACAATGAATGGATGAATGAATAAGGACAGAAAAAAAGAGGGAAAGATGGATCGATAGATGGGTAGATATAGACCGATTGAGACAGGTGTAGATATTAGAGTTCCACCGATATGAGTATGAAAGCCGATACTGACACAGCTGCTATATTATTATTAGAATTCTTATTATTGTTAATAAAGGCTTACGCGCACACACACACACACACACACACACACACACACACACACACACACACACACACACACACACACTTCTAGTTTTGACTGTTGAAGGGATCAGGCACAATTGTATAATTTGACCCGATTCTTAAATCACTTGCACTCCACTTGGCTATATTATGATATACAGTGCCAGTCAAAAGTTTGAGTACACCTGCTTAAAACATTTTTTATGTTTTATTTTGTATAATGTAACATGTTTTCATTGTCAAGTATTTACAGAAACTTGTGTTGCGATGTAAAACAGTCAATTATGAATAAAACCAAGTTTCTGGGCGTGATTTCCATTTTTATTTAATAATTAAATAATTGAATGCAATTCACTTATGATTATCAGCTTATATAAGCACACATATCATATAATGAAAAAATGGTATTCAATTGACAAACTATCTAGGAATGTATGGAGGTTTTAGCTAAATTATTACCTGAAGCTCCTTGGTGGCTGATGTCAACATCATAATTGCACAATGTGCAAAATGCATGGTGAGGCACTTTTGAGGGGCGGAGCCACGGCCATTGCTCCTGATATTTAGCGAGGAACTTCTGGGGCGCATGCACTCGCTTCTTTTTAGTAACGTTAGGTCTGCTGCTCCATAGACATATATACATAGACGCCGCATTGACTGCTTCTGCCCATTGCTACGATACGTTCACGTATGATCCACAGGCCAATGCGGCGTCTATGTATATATGTCTATGTGCAGCTCTCTCTCTGTGTGAGTATCCTCGTCGTCATCGGACATCATGATGACTAGTATCTCTACCTGCAAGGCTGGTCGGGTGACTGGCTGCAATAATAGGAATTATTTGCTACGTTATCAGTTTATCACACCGTAGCCTTAAGTCTCGTAACGAGGCTAATCACGTCGTATGCGAGCTACGACGAACTAGCGAACAACAAAGTTACCGAACATGTTTAGCAATGTTTCATATGATGTTAACATTACGGTCACATTTTAAATATGTTTGTGCTTGATTATTACTCCCCCACTTCCCATTTTACCTCAGCAATGCAATGCAACGTACTCCTCGGTCGATGACAAAGTGACGTTACGGTAACGTGATGCGGTAACTTACCGCATCAGTGGATGTTTGTGAGTGAGAAGATTTGGGTCGGGGAGGGGCTAGTCTCGTGCCCAGCCTGTATGCCAGAACTCAGCAGAACTCGCTCGAGTCGGGTTTCCGAGACTAGGGAGGGGCTAACGTTACAGAAGCACAAGAGGGATGTAATTGAAATACCGAATACATGTACGGTATTGTTTTGTATTGATTGATTGATTGTTTTCTGTAATTAAATTATTATATATATATATTTTTTTTTTTTTCATTTGCGTAGTTTCAGCTGGCATTTCGTACCTGCATATTTTGACCAAGAATTGCGTGGTTGGTACACAAAATGCGTGCAGGTTGGCAGGTTTGTGTCAGGGTGGAAAAGCCTCTGAAAGAGACTTCAGACCATCATGGACACTAAAACTCTCCATTGAAACCAGACTGATGGTAGTAAACTGACTTAGAACATTTCATCTACAAAAAACATTTGTTAAACTAAATGAAGGCATAAAACGTGCAAAGATGTTAAAATGTAGTTTCAGGTTTTACGCTGTTTTTATGTAGTTGTAGTCAGGGTGGGCGACACTAAGTGGCCGATATCCGATATTTAATAAAAGACGGAAACCAGCCTGATATAAACTGGCAAATCAATATATCGGTCCGACCTCGATAGAGAGAGATGGAGAAGTAGACAGACAAACAGAGGGATGGAGGAAGAGACACACCTGCGTCGCTGGTTGGCTCTTGCTTGACGACGGAGAGCGGGGAGCGCATGGGCGGCTTGCTGAGGGGGTGGCGGCGACTCTTCTTCACCTCCGTCGGCATCTTGGGCTTGGAGTAGGACGGCTGAGGGACACGAGGACACACAGGATTCTTTCACATTGGCCATTTCTTTTTTTTTTTGTGAGGCGTTAAATAAGATGCATGTTAGTAGTGGCTGGGCAACACGACAGAGCTTGTGATGGTTTGTTAGGATGAGTAACACCCTGACGCCACATGCTGGTGCGTTTTTAACCAAATAGCCAAACAAATAGGATTTTAATACTTTTAATTCTTTGCTTTGAGTCCAGTTGGTTACGTAACGTCAGATTAACCAAGAGAGAAACATGTCTCCGGATCAAACTAGTATAAGGTGATATTACCACCAGCCACCAACCAAACAAGCTAAACTTTAGCTGGTGAGTTAGTCTACCGGCCACTGTGGCAGGTAGTCAACCATCATTGGAGGGTATATTTTAAAACTAGTGCGTGTGGCTAGTGAATTATGGGATGTACCAGCGGTTGTGGCCAGTGAGTTGACTCATCAACTGGAACAACGTGCAAAACCACAAATGTCCAAACAAACAAATCGACTTTTGATGACCTTTTAGCTGTTCGGCCACCGATAAACGTACCTGCGTGGCATCCGGCTTACTGTCTGCTGGAATGTCACTCTCACTCGGGATTGGAGGGTTTGCCACCGTTGGGCTGGCCGTGGCGTTACTCTTCATGCCGGATGTGGCAAACTCCTCGAACGCTTCCTCGAAGCCGGTCATGGCGTGGTGGAGATTTGCCGATTTAGGCTTCTGTTTTTTCTGCTTCTTTTTCTCGCCGTCCTCTGTCGAGTGCTGCGGTTTGACTTTGGGCTCTTGTGCTGGGAGGAGAAACGGGAAAACTTCAGAAGAGTTTTGATGGTTCGTCGTTGGGAAGCCTTTTGGAGGCTCAAGGGGTGATGCAGGAGACGACGCATGATGGCGATGATTTGTGTGTTGTGAAATACACATTATGCACAGGAAAAAGAAACAACTGCAAAGTCTTGAAGGAATGATCCATCCAAGTTGCTAATGTTTCTGATTATCTGATAGGTGTTTTGAAAACTTTCATAAATGAGGACTAAAGCAATGTTTACATGATGGTGTCATACACAGGCAACATCAGTGAAGGACATGACATGTTTCAAACTCAGACAAAGTATTAGTATCAAATAAATTAAGATTATTTTTGATTGAAGACAATTTATTTAGTTTAGTTTATTAAAGATACTGGCAAGCTGATCGCCAGACAAAGGAACTTCATAATAAACAAACATCTTGACTAACAAGGCCCTGCTAGACTGGTTTTGTCTCCACCAAAGCTCCCACTGCCATGTTACATGAGAGCAGATAAAGCTAATATGATTTTTACTTGACAAGCTTAGCCTATCAGCTCTCTCACTGTAAGTCAGTCAGAGCATCCGCTAAATGCTCAGAGGTAAATGTAAACCTTCACAGCATCTCTCACACCAGCCTGCTACATGGGTGTAGAAATTCAACTCCCGAAGGGCCAGGCTCGACATGCTGAATTATACACATTATAGCTAAATTTATTTCCAATTTTCAGCTTGCAGACAGCAGGCGTGTGATGGGCTGTAGATTAACCAAGACGACGTGGCTTTAACACCCCGGTGTTAGTACTCCCCCAGGCTACTGCTGTAAATAAGAACTGCTCTCCTTCAGTCAACCTGCCTGGTTATAAAGGGTAAAACAGCCCCAGTGAAGTGGGACGAACACGTAAGAGAGTAGAAGAAGCTCAACATCCTGGAGGGCCAACATTACCACCAACCAATAGTCAGCATCCTGACAACAGAGGGAACAGATACTCCTGTAACCTTAGAGTAACCATGTATAGTGATGCTAGGTAAAGGCCTAAGACCCGGGGAGGAAAGGGAAAAAGAGCTTGGCGATTACCCATTTGTTTAAGGCGACACCATTCTGTAGGATATAAATCCCAAATATGATTGATTGATTTCATTTCGGTGTCATGCACTCAGGCAGCCAGCCCACATGGGCTTCCAAGACACGTCGGTACGCAGTTGCTCATATGCGATATGTCAAAAGCTAAAAGCAATTTCTACCACTATCCAATTTTTGTGCAATGTATTCTACGACTTTGACAAAGAACAATGAGGCCCCTGAGGTCTACATGACAGAACATAAGCCTTTATCCAAAAAGCCTGAGAGTACTACATACATTTTTAGATTGGGAAGCACCGATGGGAACTGAACCCCTAACCCAGGCAGTATTAGTGCCCTGTTCTAAATAGCAATAACTGAATTTGCACCTATTGTACCGGCTGGACATGCAGAAACACTGGTGCCCAAAAAGCAAGATGCAAGGAAAGCTCGTACTCACAAATGGAAGAAAAAAACACAACTTCTGACTTCTACTTCTGACCAATAAAGTGACATATGTCCAAATGAAAATGTGCCGCATGCTTGAGTTGCCCCATCATCTGACACCGGCCATCCAATGTCACCCCACCGCCGATATGATGGAGGTGAGGATATCGTTCTAGCAGTCTGTCAAACCAGCAATGAAACCTCACCCTGTCTTAAGGAGCTGCTAACCAGAAGGATTTCATTATCCTGAGATTTAATGGACAGTTTTAGTGTCCCGTGATGGTCTAAATGTTGTTTGAGGCTTTTCCAGCCTGACGACAACAATATTAATAAAAACACAATCCGTGTCATTGAAATGGTCAAACTATATACAGTATATCCAGAATATCAGCCATCAGCAGCTTCAATCCAACATTATCAAACTAACTCACTTGCACTTTTGCACGTGAGCATGTCACTTTATTGGTCAGCTATTGGTCATTTCAACGTCTCAGTTTTCTTTTTCTTCCATTCGAGTTCCCCTTGCATCTGGTGCCATGCTAGACAGACCAGCATGCATTGCATCCCTGACCGCTCTTCCTCCTCACCCTCTACAGCCGTCGCCTCCTCTGCTGCTTTAGCGGCGGCCTCGGCAGCCTCCTGCTCCTCCCGCTCCAGGGCCTCCAGGGTCAACATGGCTTCCTTGGCCAGACGCTCCTCCCTCTCCTGCCTCCGCTGGGCTTCGCGCTCCTCCACCTGACGCTGGTACTCGGCGGCGTCCAGCGGGATGCCCTCCGCCGCCAGCACCTTCACCTCCTCCAGCTTCAGCCGACGAAGCTGCTTCTTCTTCTGCAGGGCTCTGGGTTGGAGGGGGAGAAGGGTAAACAATAATTAACTTGATTCATTATTTAGAGATATATATCCATTTTAACGAACAAAACTTTAAGCTCAATATTTCAAAAATACAGATAACATTACATTCCGTGAGATTTGTAAACGAGGGTCTTAAAATAACATAATATTATTTCATGGTCAATTTTATTTTCTAGCCAGCCAATCATTCTGTAAAAGTCTTCAATTTTCACCAAATGGATAATGTGTAGAATCAACCTTTAAGATAAGATGAAACCTTTAATGTAGGGAAACGTAGGGCAACAGTAATACAGCAGAGAAGAAAACAGAATATAGTAAGAATATAGAAAATGGCCATACTAACATACAAAACTGAACCATAGGACATTCTAAGTAGAAAGGTTTGGATTACAGCAAATAAGAGGGTTTGCAAAATAGCAGATCGTAATGGGGTAAAGAAAAGCTAATGAAAAATATGACTACATTAAAACCACTGTCAGGTGAAGTGAATAACATTATCTCGCACCTGTCAAGGGGTGGGATATGTTGGGAAGCAAGTGAACAGTCAGTTCTTAAAGTTGATGTGTTGGAAGCAGGAAAAAAGGGCAAGCGTAAGGATCTGAGAGACTTTGACAAGGGCCAAATGGTGATGGCTAGACGACGTCAGAGCATCTCCAAAACGGCAGGTCTTGTGTGGTGTTCCTGGTATGCAGTGGTTAGTACCTACCAAAAGTGGTGCAAGGAAGGACAACCGGTGAACCGGCGACAGGGTCATGGGCGCCCAAGGCTCATTGATGCGCGTGGGGAGCGAAGGCTAGCCCGTCTGGTCCGATCCCACAGAAAAGCCACTGTAGCACAAATTGCTGAACAAGTTAATGGTGGCTATGATAGAAAGGCAGCTTGCTGCGTAGCTGCAGACCGGTCAGAGTGACCATGCTGACCTCTGTCCACCGCCGAAAGCGCCTACAATGGGCACGTAAGCGTCAGAACTGGACCATGGAGAAATGGAAGAAGGTGGCCTGGTCTGATGAATCATGTTTTCTTTTACTTCATGTGGACGGCCCGGTATGTGTGCGTTGTTTACCCGGGGAAGAGATGGCACCAGGATGCACTATGGGAAGAAGGCAAGCCGGTGGAGGCCGTGTGATGCTCTGGGCAATGTTCTGCTGGGAAGCCTTGGGTCCTGGTGTTCATGTGGATGTTACTTTGACACGTACCACCTACCTCAACATTGTTGCAGACCAAGTACACTCCTTCATGGCAACGGTATTCCCTGATGGCAGTGGCCTCCTTCAGCAGGATGATGCGTCCTGCCACACTGCAAAAAATATTCAGGAATGGTTTGAGGAACATGACAAAGAGTTCAAGGTGTTGACTTGGCCTCCAAATTCCCCAGATCTCAATCCGATCGAGCATCTGTGCGATGTGCTGGAAAAACAAGTCCAATCCATGGAGACCCCACCTCGCAACTTACAGGACTTAAAGGATCTGTCTTGGTGCCAGAGACCACAGGACACCTTCAGAGGTCTTGTGGAGTCCAGGCCTCGACGGGTCAGAGCTGTTTTGGCGGCACGAGGGGGACCTACACAATATTAGGCAGGTGGTTTTAATGTTATGGCTGATCGGTGTATAATACCAAAGTGAATGCAATATAAGCAGTTGGAACAAGTGAAAAAAGGGACAAAATTCACATATAATATACAACAAATAAATGAAAATAAGAACAAGGGGAAAACAGGATGTGCAAAAATGTGCTCATAGTCCCATTTGAAAGGTCTTGGTGTGTTGAAATGCTTTGTAAAGGAAACTATAAACCTCAAATACAGTCAAATGACATTACTATTGCGCCGTATGTAGTGTGACCTCTCACCTCCGCAGCAGGTTGACCCGGTAGGCGACGCGGTGCTGCCGCCAGAGCTCCAGCTCGGGGCTGCTGAGCTCGGTGGGCTTCAGGTGGTCCAGCACCATGGTGTCTTTGCCCTGCTTCCACAGGTCGTAGCGATCGGGCTGCAGGCAGCGCACAAACACATCCATGGAGATCTTCACCATGTCCTTACGGCAGGTACACTGGAGACGACAGGGAGCAGCAGGGAAGGAAAGGGTCGCTGCATGTTAGAGTGGGGAACAGACACTCACCGGCCGCTTTATTAGGTACACCTATCTAGTACGGTAGGACCATTCTGCCTCCAGAACAGCCTGAATTCAACAAGGTGTCCTTCTGCTCACCACTGTTGTAAAGATGTTATTGGAGCATCTGTGGCCCTTCTGTTATCTTGAACCAATCTGCCCATCCTCCTCTGACCTCTCATCAACAAGGTGTTCCTGTTCTGTCCAGGAGGGTTCAGCTGGTTCTGAGATGCTGAACCAACAATCACACCACGGTCAAAGTCTCTTAGATCAGATCTTGCCCGTTCTAATGTTCGATCCAACAAGAAACTAAACCATATGAATATAGCTACGTAGCTTTCACAAGTCAGCAAGTCCGGTGCCATGGGAAATTCTAACTTTCCCACTTAATTAATTAACACTATCGTTCCAGGTTTGTGTGTGAACATTGAATCATCATGACAGATCTGATGTGACTTGAGGACACCATGAGCTGCGATGGGAGAAACATTACCTACTGAGAGAGGGAGATCGAGAGAGACTGCGACCAGAAGGCATGAGACTTCTTAACATCTCAAAATGACTCCATGGACTTTTATAAACCACAATACAGGGCAATAAGCGATTCCACTGACGGGTAGAGGGAGGAGCAGCGCGTTGATAGAGCTGTTAAATGAAACCACACTGGTCCAATACTGTGTTATATAGGCGAACGACAGCAGAAGAGGAAGGAAGAGGGAAGAAACAGCGAGCTGGAGAAATACATGGAGGGTGGGGAGAGAGAGAACGAGATGAAAATAAAACTTATTTTCTTTTGTGCCCTCCGTCTGGTGTATTACATTCTGGCCCTTTTATTTCCTGAGTTGCGCTGAGAGCCTTATGTTCAATTACTGGGAACATTCGTCAGCAGTGCAGCCGAGGCATGGACGGGCAGAGAGGGAGGCGAGGGCGAGAGACACTGGGATGACAGGGAGGAGAGAGACGACTCCAGCTCGCCCCCCCCCCCACCTCCCCAACAAACCAATATCCAGCCTACATCTCATCTAGCCGCCACTTTAGGGACAGAAACATAAGGACTGTGTGGAGGGGCTAGCTGATTGCTACCATCATAAACCCGTCAGTGGAAACAGGCGGAGCGCCGCGACACAAATGAACAGAAGATGGATTCAGCTCTCGCATTGATTCTACCCATTTCCATTTGTAATATTATACCGCGGCACATTTTATTTTTATGAAACTATTAAGGCGTTATGGAGACTTTTTGCTGTTCTCAAGGGCGGGGACGGGTTACACTTTATTATCGGATAAAAAAAAAAAAACTAAAAAAAAAACTTCATTAGCGGAGAGAAACGCATTTGGAGATCCTCAAAGACCTGAACAAACAAAGACTCGCCCTGAGGCAGGCGGCCAATGAGCCCTGAAGTATACTTGTTTTTCTGTGGTTCCAACAATTTAGCTTCATTAGGAACCCAAGGGCCCGGGGGGGCTAAGGGACGTGTCGGGTGATCGCAAGTCCACCTCGTGGCCATGATCCGTGGCCGTGATCCGTGGCCGTGGTTTGGACTACAATCTCTGAATGAATCCTGGCTACCTGCTGAAGTGGTGAACATCACCAGCATCTCACCGTGTTGCACATCATCCCCCTAAAACTATAAAATGCGTCATTTTATTGACGTTTGGCTTATTTTTTCCTGCACTACCAACAATTTAAGGGATTTCACCTGCAGAAATATGTAATGGTCAAACTTCTATGTACTGATTAGTCAAAAGCTTATCAATTAGTTGGTCTGTAAGAACCTTAATCATTATTTTACATTTGGAAGGACATGCACAGTGTTTATTGCCTGTTTCTGGTGCATGCTTTCACTCCAAGCAGGCTGGACTGCGGTGATGCTCTCTGGCCTCCCAAGACGACGACAGGAAAACTACAACTTGTACAAAATGCAGCTGCAGGAGTTTAAAGTGGAACTAAGAAGAGAAGAGAGCTCACATCACTCCTGGTTTGCAGAACAGCTTTTAAGAGTCTCTTAAAACCGTCCATACTTTAGCTGCTCAGTCTCCCTTTGATCTTAAGACCGCTACACATGTCGACATTGTTCAAACAGCTGGAGTCCTACCTAGCTGCCTTTATTAATCCTGTTTTGGATCATTTTCTCCCCTTTTCGTTTTGTCTTTATTACATAAACCTTTGCACCATTTGATATTTTTCTTCTGTTGAACTGTTAATTTTTTACTTATTTAAATTGCATTTAGTTTCCTCTCTGAAGCTCATTGCATCGTACTTGATTTGCTCGGGACTCGACGGGACCTGGTCTTGACTACAGACTGTCTGGACGATGTCAGACCCGTTATGTGATGGTCACACAGTTTCACCTTTCATACAAAGATGACGTTACAATGTGTGTCAGTATTTACTGTGAAATTCAAAGTTGTCGATACGTTTCTGCACCAACCGAGACAATTTCCTGTACATTTATTTTTCTTGGCAATTAAAGTGATTTTGAACTCCAACTCTGAGTCACTTGTAAAAGGTGCCTGGCACTATTCACTAACCGAACGCAGGTAGGCATGCAAGTCGCCTACCAGCCACGTCGGCGGGTAACCGACCATCTTTTCAAGGTCCTATTCTAAAAACCTTGCTCGCAGGTAAAACATTGAAAGTTTGTTTTTTCTGTTGACAACCGTTTCCTGCCCTGGTTGCTAGGCATAACGCATTAGGTCGAGCGCACAACTAAAACCAAAAACTGCATTTTGTTTATTGCTTATGATGAGCCTTGTGTGCACATCAACCAAGTCTAATAACAAGCCTTCAGTACATCCCATCACAGCGTGCCTGGGCTCACCCAAACAAGCCGTGCCACAAAACAAAAAGACAGAGTGAGTCATCTCTAATTCACTTCCAAGATGAAAAAGTGTTGCAATTGGGTCGGGGAACTAGGAGCATGATTTCTGCTCCTCGCCCAGACAGAAAAATCACCCTGGAAGCCGAAGGGAGCAGCAGCAAAGTGAGACTGAGCACCAGACCACCGAGAGGCTTTCATTGAGAACTACAGAACCACCACGGTGCTGCAACAGGCCCAGAAACACTCACTGTGGTGTTCCTCACTGTGGTGTCCCTCACTGTAGTGTTCCTCACTGTAGTGTTCTTCACTGTGGTGTTCCTCACTGTGGTGTTCCTCACTGTGGTGTCCCTCACTGTGGTGTCCTTCACTGTGGTGTCCTTCACTGTGGTGTTCCTCACTGTGGTGTTCCTCACTGTGGTGTCCCTCACTGTGGTGTCCCTCACTGTAGTGTTCCTCACTGTAGTGTTCCTCACTGTAGTGTTCTTCACTGTGGTGTTCCTCACTGTGGTGTTCCTCACTGTGGTGTTCCTCACTGTGGTGTTCTTCACTGTGGTGTTCTTCACTGCTCTTCCCAGAGATCACCTGTCAATCAAATGGTGTGTCCACGGTGGCTATCGCTGCTCATGCTAACTACCCAGTTATTGAGACATTATGTAGATACTTGTTTGATCAAGGCTATACTGGCAAGGGTGACCCCACAAGTCGCTCAGCAATAGAGCATCACCTAAATATATATAGGTGAATTATATAACGTGAATTCACACACACACACACACACACCTTGCTGTGTGTTCGTCAGACAGATGCATCAGCAGTTGAGGAGCTTGTAGCTTAAGAGGAATGAGACAAGCAGCACGCCCTCCCTCCCTCCCTCCCTCTCTCTCCCCCCACCCCTCCTCTCCGTCAGGCGGCGGCAGCAGCTCCCAAACGGTGACAAATTCAGCACCGAGGCCCATCGCTCACTGTCGTATTTGGTGCCGACAGAATAAGGCTCGGCAGGGCGAGGACGGGAGAGGGAGGAGAGACAGCCAAACAAGTTAACAGCTGACACACACAGAGAGAGAGAGAGAGAGAGAGAGAGAGAGAGAGAGAGAGAGAGAGAGAACAGACCTCGTGGAGTTTTTCCTGGTTTGATGACGTCATGCTAATAAACATGAAAATAAAAAAAAATTAAATTAAAAGTTTGTCCAATCAGAGGTTACGCTCTATGTGTGACTTACAGTAACTGAGCCTGTATGGGTCGAGCTGCTGGGAATGAACTGAAGACCTTCTGGTTTCAGTCTCGTCAGCCATGCTGACTATCTGTCGACCCAGCAGAGTGGACCGATCCTCCCCCATCAGGTTTAGACAAGGATGGGAGGGACGCTGCTTGGGTGTTGGGGCTGGACTACCGATTCCTGACTTACAACTGGCCACATGGGAGGGGGGGGGGGGGAAGAGAGAGAGAGAGAGAGAGAGAGAGAGAGAGAGAGAGAGAGAGAGAGAGAGAGAGAGAGAGAGAGAGAGAGAGAGAGAGAGAGAGAGAGAGAGAGATTCTGCAAAGTGGCACCTCATAAATCTGACATGCAGCCAAGCAGAGAAGAAGGGAGAAGGTGTGTGTGTGTGTGTGTGTGTGTGTGTGTGTGTGTGTGTGTGTGTGTGAAACACCCTGGGACCAGAGAGAGGGAACTGAACAGGAAAATGAAGTTGAACATGGAGAAAGGAGAGGAAGAAAAGGCAGGGGGGGGGGGGGGGGGGCTCCTAGAGGACACTGCAGTCGGTGTCCCATCCACAAACACCCCCGTCCTGCTCAATGGCCCGCGGGCAGGGAGGCAGTTTGCATCAGAGGAGGGTTTAGTGTCGTGACTAAATGACGAGCAGCGGAGAACCAGACGCCGCTTTTATATTTAGATGTGATCTTAGGCTCCGCCCCCTCGAGAGCCAGGATGCTGGGAAGACGCCGAATCACAAATCAGACCAAATGTCTACAAACTGAAGATGAAGATGAAGATGACGATGCTGGTGCAGTTACATGTCTGATACGTTTTCCCAGACGTACTTCTTGACTGGATTTGATGATTTAATGGAGGTTTAATAAGACCGTCAACTAGACCACATCACTGACTGTCCTTCATATCAAACATAATATGATGCATAGTGATGGATAATACAACGGTGAATGAGGCCCCATCGTTATATATCACAACAGAAACTATCACAATAAGTGACATGACACCGGGCTCATCCACCAGTCAGGACTGGACAACCATGCAATGTTCAGACATTTTATCCAATTCCAAAACTTTACCCATTTTATTTCCACTATTTTTCCAGATGAAGTTTGGAAATCACCTAATTCTTTTTTCCAGAACTGTAAGAGCATCTTTTATTTCCGAACCCTGCGGTCACAAGCTTGCCTCTCTAACCCGTTAGTACCAGTACCACCCTACCGGTCCTGGTGTGAACACGAACCCCGCCAGCCTGCACCGTCTCACCTGGGTAGCCATCTTGCCGTAGTCCACCCAGCGCAGGGTGGCGAAGTTGGTGGACTCGGCGCAGTTGAAGCCGTGGTTGAAGCCGGCGTGGTATCCGTAGGGAAAGGTGACCATGAACTCCCCTTCGTTCTGAGTGATCTGTCCACAGAGAAAACACAGTTACATGTCAGGAGGTTTGGTGGCGCGTCCAACGAGACCAGATGATTGGTTCCTGGTAAAAGGTCGTGGGTGCCAAGCGCTCATTACTGTGGTGTTTCGGTTTCTCCTCTCTCTACCATCAGTCCCTCCCTTCCCACCCCTCTCCTCCTACCCATCCACCCTCCTTGCCACTCCACCTCCCCATCGTTCTCCCTCCTCCTCCTACCTCCACCTGTCTCCTCCTACTCCTCCTCTCCCCTCCACCTCTTTTTTTTCTTTACCTCCCTTTCCCCTCCTCCTCCCTCTGCCTCCCCATCTCCCCCTTGCTTTGCCTCAGTCCCCATCTCCTCCTTCCTGCCCTTTTATTCCTTTCCTCTCTACCTCCAGCTCCCTCTCCTCTTCCCACCCTGCACCTCCCCTCTCGTCCTCCCCCACCCTTCTCTCTGCTCCCTTTCTCCTCACCCCTCCTACTCCCCCCACCTCCCAGGCTGGAGAAGCCTTCTGGCTCCTGGACTCCTCCAGGCTGTAGAGGAGTGATTATCCTGGAGCCAGTAAGCGTGGCGTGGGAATTAAGTCAAAGCACCCAAATGACAAATGAAGACTTTTCTCTGTTGGTTTTTCCCTAGTTTGGTTCTGAGTTTGGTTCTGTGGGTCGGAGTCTGCTGTGTCTCAGTTAGTCAGTCAGCATCCTGCCAAGAAGAGGCTCTGACTCATTGTCTGTCAGCGTTTTGGACTTTCGACTTCCTACAATGCAGATATGAAAAAGGCAACAACTGAAATATAATAAACCCAACCATCAATTTCACAGCAAACTGAAGAGTCTCCATGTAGTGTGTTGTTGCGGTCGACTAACCGGGTCAGCACTCTGACCCAGTACAGAAGTGCCTCTCCTATATGTTTGGCCCCCTGTGGATCCAATAGCATCGTGTACAGATGCTGTAGATTGTTTTTGTTTTTCTATCATATTCTTCTCTGAAGTATTACTTCTTGCTGCTGCAACAGACCAATTTCCCAACGGGGATCATTAAAAGGAAAAATCCACCTAAAACTTTTGGCGATGCACCTTCTATTTTTCTTCTTCCCGTGGATAACTGGCCAATCATAGTCGACGTGACGTCACGTTGAGGTGTTTCCAGTCTGATATCAGAAAATGTCTCATGGATCTAAAACATCAACGGTAACCGTCAGGTTTTGGTGTCAGCCAATCAGAATCAAAGAGCAAGGGCTTCTTTCTAGACCGACGATCAACAATCAGACAGGAGAAAAGAGAGGAGGGAGACCAATTTCTCCACCGACAGTAGATAGACCAGAATGCAATGCAGTAACCGAGATAGACCAGAATGCAATGCAGTAGCAGCGATAGACCAGAATGCAATGCAGTAGCAGAGATAGACCAGAATGCAATGCAGTAACCGAGATAGACCAGAATGCAATGCAGTAGCAGCGATAGACCAGAATGCAATGCAGTTGCCGAGATAGACCAGAATGCAATGCAGTAGCAGAGATAGACCAGAATGCAATGCAGTAACCGAGATAGACCAGAATGCAATGCAGTAGCAGCGATAGACCAGAATGCAATGCAGTTGCCGAGATAGACCAGAATGCAATGCAGTAGCAGAGATAGACTAGAATGCAATGCAGTAGCAGAGATAGACCAGAATGCAATGCAGTAGAAACAGAAAATAATGTTCCCATGTATAAACATTCAAAGAGCTCATTTCCCAGATGAACTGGCAGTTGAATGAAAAATATTTTCTTAAATAATAAGAAATTGAAATTGTTCTTCCTCTTCCAGTAATCACGTTTTCTTATTGTTGAAGGTGGAAAAACAAATATCCACAGAATTTCCAATTAGGAGGAAGAGGTAAATAACAACACTTCATCACAGGTTGAGACGCTCCAACAGTGGAAGAGGATCTGAGGGTGGAACTTCCCTTTAAAGCTTCGTCTAAAATACATTCCCATGCAGCCAAACAACAACCGCTGATAAGCTCTCGGGGCTACACAGTTCAACTGCATGTAAAAAAAAGTTTTACCTAAACTTTTCTGAATGTCTCCAGCTCAACGTTCATGTTGCCGGCAGTGTTGAGCGTCTTCTCAGGAGCTCAATCTTGTTATGGGGAAGTTTTTTTCCAGGCGAGGATGAGTTAAGCACATTCTCCTTTAATGCCAAGCGCCCCCAAACTAAAAGACCAATTCAGCCGGCTGTGGATCTCGACTTCTTTGACAAGCCCAGATCCAGGGAATCAAAAGACACATCAAGCCAGACGAGGTGACAGGCATGATGGGAGAAACAGGAGTAGCAGCAGAGATCCGGAGGTAAACTTGCTCAACTAAAGTCAGCAGTTCGGGCATCAAACGTTCCCTTTTTGCCGTCGTGTTCGCAACAAAAGACAGACTGTTTTATTTTTACACATGAATGAAGGAAGGTACTGTAACATGTTCGATGTGGTAATGACATCCTGACGGGGAGAGGAGAGATAAATGGAGTGGGGGGGAAAAAACCTTCTTTCCTTGTATGCACCAATTCATTTGTTGTTGTTTTTAAATCCTCCAATAATTTTTGCACCATGAGGAGTTTTTACAATGGATCTAGTTTGTAATTAATCATGAAGTGCAACAGAACGACCAGCGAGAAACAACCACACACCAAGTTATAATGCTGCATCCTCAACGAACATGAATCAGCAGAAGAACAGGAGGAAACGTTTGCAGTTTGGATGCTATTACTTTGTGTAGAGCAGTGTAACAGGCACCCAATCAGCAGCCAGCCAATCAGCAGCCAGCCAATCAGGAGCTAGCCAATCAGGAGCCAGCCAATCAGGAGCCGAGGCTTTCAAATGTTATACCAGAATTTGGTGCTTAGCAGTTGGTAATTCGGGACCCCGAAACAATGACATGTAAAAACTCTACAGAGGATCAAATTTATACATTACATATAACATCCCCCCCCAATAAAATGTAGTGATGATTTATTGCCACTGGCGCACTCACCCTGTCGAAGGGGATGCTATACTTCTTCAGGATGGACGGAGATATCAGCGTCATCTTGTGGCGGAGGAAGGCGTCGCAGCCCTGGGAGCTGCCGGGGAAGAAGCCTGCAGGGGAAACAGTTATTTAGTGATGTTGACTGTTCAGTATGAAGCATGTTGATAGTTGCTGTCAAGTCATTTCACTCTAGCTGACAATTATTTGTGTGGCCACATGTATATCTGGACTGAACGAGATCTTTCCTCAGTTTTCTAGACTTTCTGAAATTCCCAAACGTGCCGGGGTCGCCGCCTGGCGGTCGGCAGAGGAGAACTTCAGTATTTGATCACGTTTCAACTGCCGTGTCATCAGAAGTGAACCGTTCACTTAATGACTCCATGCATGCTGAACTACTGTTGCACTTTATAGTGACTGACTGACTGAACACCGCTAGCCTCTATGCTGCATTTTACATTGTGTGCCACCAGGTCGGATTTGGCAGGAAGTGTGCTGTATTGCTGCTTCGAGCACAAAACAGAAGGGGGCGCTGTTCTTCCAGTTTCACAGACATGTGACTGTGTGATGTCATCCACAGAGCCTCAGTCATTAACCAGCACATCATTACACTAATAGCATTTTTTTACAGTAAGCAACGTCGCACATGAGCGAATAAAACTGTTGAAATGTCAATAAAGGGGAAGTACACTAAGAAAACAGCTGCTGTGCCAAAGTAAAGTTTTGTGTGATAAACAACCATCCCACTTCCTCAAGCAGACACACAGTGCTCAGACTACGAAACACCGCCCCCCCCAACTTGTTCTCTCTTCAAAAACAAAGACTCCCTTTTGCTCCCGGAGTCAGAGCGATTCAGAGGGCCTCTGCATAATCAAAAGCAAGAATCTCCCCTCCCCTCCATCACTCCCTCCCTCCCTCTCCCCTCTCTTTACTGTCTGTACCCGCCAGCGCCTCAAAGGGGGTCCGCCGGAGCCTCGCCCCGTTAAACTTTAATGCGACTGACAGTATAATCGGCGCCCATTTCATCTTTCATTTTCATGGCATTGTTTCAGCCTCTGTCCCGCTCTTTCTTTGTAGTGGGGGGGGCAGAGGGCCCCTATTCTCTCGCCGCCTGCCTGCTTGTTGGAGCTGATAAAGGTGAATAATGTGCCGCCGGAGTCTGGGTATTAATCCCCATTAAAATGCAGCTGGCTCTCTGAGCTCTCCGGAGGGTAATATTAACTTAAAACTTCATTCTGTCCTTCTGAGTTTGAAAATGAAGTTCCTGCCTCCAAACCCTCCATGCTCCCCTCCCATCCCCTCCACCAAAAAAAAAAAAAAAGAAGCCATGACTGGAATAATTCGGAGAGGAGAGAGTGATGAGAGCTGCGGCGGCCGCTGTGTTAAATGTTTGGAGTGGCGTTTTGGAGTAACGAGCTCATTGTCCTGGTCCTGTTAGGCATTCCTATAATGCTCGTAACCATCTTTTTAGGACGTCGTAAACAGTTGGCTGCCTGCGCCGACGATGGCTTTGATAGGTCAGTGGGTGCTTGTTAAGTAGCGTTGGCGTTGCTCTCCTCCCACCGCCAGCTGCTTAGAGGAGAGAGAGAGAGAGGAAGGCTGCAATCTGTGACTGAGTGCTGAATGTCAATACGTAGAGTCTTCACATGTACACGGAGGGCGTGTTCACACCGAGCATGTCTGGAGAAGTTTAGTCAGCTTTATAGCGTTTACTTCTTCAGTTTGGTTCGTTTGGCCGCACAGAGACGCCTGACAACGCCTCTTCTAAGAGAACTGCAGTGTGGAGTGAAACTAACTACAGGAAACAACCCCAAAACGCAAGGGATTATGGGTATAAGGAGATGGACGTTGACATCTGATGGCCAGGGGTTCCTCATGCTTGGAAAGCCTAGCATAACAAACTGACGCTCACATCTTCATGTTCTTAATGGTATGAACACCAGAGAAGAGCAGACCAGTCCATCATGGTAGAAAGGAAAATTCCTCTACATGTTTTGTTGTGACTTGGTGATTTAGAGAGATTCTCAATCTGATTTTGAAATGTTTCAGTTTCATCTGCTTGGTGTCAGTGTGCAATGCTGTGATTGTGTTGTTTATGGGCATATAACAACTGCTGGGTAACCTGCTTGCCAGCGGAGGCTTCGATGTGGTGCGCCTTGCATTTCCAGTCTGATTGTCACCTCGGGAATCATTCAAGTTAGAGAAGACGAGGGAGGATTAGGTAAAGAAATAATGGCAGCACTGCGGCTTTTGTCTTTATGTTTCATGTTTTGCCTGGTGGTCTTCAAGAGACAGTCAAGTCAGTCAAGGTGAGACTCCTCTAGACCTGGACCCAAACCATCATGTAGTTCAATAGTTTTCTATAAATCAAGCCTGTTCTTTATTGAGCAGTATCTAATAAAAAGTAAAAGTGGTTTTGCAAAAATGGACCTTTATAAATCATCAACTCCCTTTATCCTCTGACATGCGTCACATTACGGGAGAACAAACTTCTACGTCTGAATCTACGTCTGTTTGTATTGGACCAGGCAACCTTCTGATGACGAGCCATGTGAACCCCTCCGTTATGAAAGGTGGATATTAAAAAACAGAGGTTATGCATTGGCGATCATCGATTTGTTCTCCGCTCTTCGCAACAAGGACAAACAGTGTCTTTTTAATGTGGTTTGGGTCGAGCAAGTTCCCCTCCATCCATCGTTCCCGCCTCGCTCCGAGCAACACGCAATATACAAGGTAATCCTCATTGATCAAAACAGGAAGAGGAGGAGGAAGAGGAGAGCATGAGCGGTGGAGAGAAAGAGAAGAGGAATGAAGAGGCAATTTACGGGAGAGAGGCTTGGCGAAGGAAAACACACTCTCCGACTTCAGGCCCAATTTAACTGTCCCAGACAACTTTGAGATTTCAGACAAAAGCCTCCTGTTGTCGCCGACTCGGTGCTGGTGGCCATCTCCAGAGCTTGTTCAGTTTAAGAGGGCAGTCCCATCGACTCTGAAAATCACTAGATGTTTGAGACGACTCGATTTCATCAGAACATAATCTGCAGTGAGAGCAGCCAATGAGAGAGCTCGCTCAGGAGCAGTATGAACATCAACCAATGCAAAGTAGCTACTAGACATTTTGAATGGACTTCTTCATAACGGACAGCCTCTGCTGCCCATCTGCCCAATCCAAAATTCAGCTTCTAACCCTTTTCTTTTTTTGGCACACATGAGTACACAGTCAGTAAAGTGCTGCAAGCTGCTCGTCCTTCTCAAAGTCCATTTTAGCAGAATCAGGTGTCATGTCAGGTTTCACCCGACAGCAGGATGTCAAGATCCCCTACGACCGAATCCAAGTGAAGAATCTCTTTAAATGTGACCCAACGAGCCACATCGTTTAGAACTACAACTACGTTGGCCAGACAAGAAACTACCGGAAAGAAGGTTAACAGTAATGATACATTCAGCTCACGGTTCTGTTCAATCATCCATACTTTCTAATGTCCGTTCTAATAAAGGTTTTAAAACCACTTTCATCAAATAAACCAGAAGAGTAAAAAAATTAACCCCCCCAAAAACGTATCAAAGTCAAATCAGGGCAAACAGGTCGTTTTCTCACTGGAGAAACAACTTCGCTTTAAGACCTCAGAAACCATTTAGAGTGGCTGAAATGTTTCCCTGTGATATTGTGCTGCTCGTGTTACCTGTGAGGCAAAGCTGTCTTACAATACTTGAAAACCGTCTTTGTCCTGTCAGTCTTGATGCCATTTTCTCCCTTAATTGGAATCCAAACTGCTGCTGCACAGCAGACTTCAGACTTGACGAAGCGTCGCCAGTTTCAGATTGGCCTCAGTCCATCTCTCCTACTCCATCTACACAGGAGTGAGTTCATCTGGACTCAGCGGATCAGATCTGAAGCCTCATGCGCTCTCTAGCGTTCAAACGATGCACAAGACCAAAAGACCCTCATGAATCTCAAGTCCTAGATCTGGACCACATGCATACCATCAAGATTTTATATCGCAAATTTCCTTTCATTACATCATTATTGTTTAATGTGATTGGTACAGAGATCTTTGGTTTCTGACAATAGTGTAGCCAGGAGGACGTTGCACCTCTGGAAGGATTTCTGGTTTCCTGTGCATACAAGGACAGTTTGTGTGTGCTGTGTATTCATGTTACAGTGTGTAGGGTGTGTGTCTGGTCTATATATGATGTGTGTGTACATGCATGTGTGCCGCCAGACTGTCTGAAGGACTCGCTCCTCCAGTTGCCTCCATTAGCCAGTCAACCCAGTAAAAGCAGGGCAAGTCAAATAAACAGACACACGGACGTTAACTGAAGGCAGCCTCACCTTGCGCCAGCCTCTCCAGCCTCTTGCCATGCTCAGGTGGAACGGCATACCTGCAGAGAGGGGGGGGGGGAAAAGATGATGAATGTGTGTTTAGAGGCCGTTCCGTTACCAGAAGGCCACGGGTTCGACTCCCACAGCAACATGAAGGGCAGAGTACCTCACATCCCCTCTCCCATGTCTCTAAACATAAATAAATCCCTTCTACTTCTTATTTTCCTGCTCTGCTCTCCTATATGATCATCACAGGAACCGTCTCATGCTGGTGATCTACAGGGTGTTTAAGACTTTTAATAAATACTAGTATGAAATGTAAGACCATGAAACCGATGTGCAAAAGAAAACTGCAGACGTATCAGAATAAAGCTCTGGATAACTGGGCTGCTTTCTCACTGCAAAAGACTCCAAGAAACCATAACTTATTTTTTAAAAAGACCTCTAAAACTATTCAAGACATTTTAGGTCTCCTAGTTAAAGCTGCAGTAGGCATGATGTTCATGTGAAAATACACCTGCCTTATCAGTCTAAATCACAAAGTGGAGCTGCAATAGAGAGGAGCGCCCCATCCCGCTGATCAAGACGCCACAGAGTCGCCTTATTTACGCAGATGAAGTCCTGGTGTCCAGTATGGTCGCCACACCAAGTGACCAATCAAAACTTAAGACTCTCCCAAACAGCAGCAGGCGCTCCGTGCAGGGAAAGCTGGACTCAACGTCGTTAGATCGTTGGTGTCTTTGGTATGAAGCCTCACAGACCGACTGGGTTGGTCAACATGAAAGTGCAGTTTACTGACGTCACCCCTCGCTGCCAGTGTGTCGCCTGGCGCAGCTTTAAATAAAGCATTTTCAGGCCTCGAGTTCAGATCACGTAACTTTACAAATTTTAAAACTTTCTCAGGACCTGAAGATACTTTAAGAATTCAAGCTTATGCTGCTGTTGCATTCATTGTAAGCCGGCTAAGAGCATTGGCTAAATGCCCAAAATGTAAATTGTAATTTGAAGGGGAGCGAAGGGGAAACAGGGAGGCCCTGGAGAAGATAAAATTACCAATGAAGGGCAGGGGCAGGAGAAAGTACCGTTTGGGGAGCGCCAGGTCATTTCACAGCCCTCAGCTCTCACCGTTATTAGAAATAAAATGACCCGGCGTCCTGGTGGATCACAGGTCTGAGGGGCATTACCGCGACGTCCGGGGTTCGAATCTGTCCTCTCGTACCCTGGCGTCTGTCCTGGCTCAAATACTGCCATTCATCATGCAGTACACAAGTAAATGTATTACACTACTGTGCTTTGTTTGTCATATTGTCTTCCTACTTGTTAGTCTAGTTTTTTTGTTTTTCACCTTATCTAGTTCTTATCTAGTTATCTCTCTTCTATTGTTAAGTGCCTTGGGTACCTTGAAAGGCGCTGTAAAAATGAAAGAAGTTATTATTATTTCTACAAATAATCTAAATCTAGTCTTAACACTTTACGATGCCCTTACTCCAGTGCATATTAAGCTTTGGAAAAGTGCAGTACGCCATAATCCTGTGTGTAGTGTACTCACAAGAGTGTACTGTAAGTGTACTGTATTAACCCACTGAAAAGTACTGCAAGTACACAATAGCACTGCAAGTAACAAGGCCACAGTATTATTACTTTTCGTTATCGGAGCATCTTGGGCAAAAACCCTCCACTCGAGCGCTTTAAAAAACATTATTTTAAAACCCATCTTCATCAAACCGGGCGGTAGGGAGGCAGCAGGGCTCAAACCCAAGCCTTTCATTTGTGGAGTTATTACAACACTATTTATTACTGTAATTATTTCCTCTGGGTTGGCCTGACCCCCAGAGACGCCAGGGCAATGCACCGAGAGTGGAGAAAACCCCTCGCCTCTCCCACCATCCTCAGACCAAGACAACTGCATGGATGTTCAGACCGGAGATCACGAGGGAGACAGAAAGCGAGAATGAGAAGCAAAGAGAAAGATGGAGAGACAATAAGAAACACCGAGGGAGAGACCGAAACTGAAAGAGACAGCGATAGAAAGAAAGACAGAAGGATAATCATTTCAACCCAGGCGCCACGCCGCGGTGCCACACTGCCATCTGTCGACCGAAGCTTGGAAGGTCCGGTTAGAAAGCTTCATCGATCAGCATGGTACTAGTCCAGCCTGGCCAAAAACAGAACAGTGCCTTGCGGTCCAAACCATGGAGCCATTAGGGAGCAAGCTGGGACACTTGATGAGGAGCACAGTCATAAAAACCCAGGAAATCAGTTCAGAGTCGCAACTCGTCTATTTTAGGGAGTCGTGACGTAAAGGATCTCTCCGTCTGTGGTTTCAAGACCAAGGGCAACAATGGAGATCAAGTTTTGGACTTTTTGCCCTGTCCTTGATCACTTTGAGATGCATGAAGGCTTTTAACGTCACAGTATGTCAACGTTGGGATATTTTGGACTTTTCATATTTACCTTTTATAGTTTTCCGAGTCGTCTAGACAGAGTGCCTTGTGACCCAGAGTCTATTTGAAGTACCTGAAGGGGACACTCAATGACCCTCTGCATCACGTGTGACTGTTCTGATGCATGTAGGCTTCCAACACGTTTTACAACTCAACTAAGCGTGGACGCCGCTGTGGGGCAGGAAACAACGTCGAGCCAGGCAGGTGCCATCTTTATGCTCCTTCAGGCCGTCGGGTTTTAACACTCGTTTTACGACCCGTCCGATAAACTAAACTACAGCTGTGATCATCAGCGTGATGTTCTGATGCCTGTGGGACCGGCGGGGCTCGTCCACCTCGCGGCGATAAGCAGGTGTGTGTTTTAAGGCATCTCCCTCCGCGGGGAGCGTCGTCGTAACGTGGAGTTTTATGTGCAAGTGTGAATGTATTTCACTACAACCAGCGCCACGGACCATCCCTCCCTCCCAGCAGCAAGCTAAACTAATCAGCCGATCGGCGGGTCTCCTCCCGTTCCCTCCCTCCTGGGGATCCGGTTGTCATGGCAGCAGCACGTCTGGCGCTGCGCTGACGGAGAGAAGCAGACGAATAAAAGAACGCACGGCAAATGAAGGCTTGAACTTATTTCCCCTCTCGGAGGAGGGAAGGAGCGCGATTCGTCTACGCCGCGGCGGCGTTTTGGGCAAGTGGACTTGATTGATGTGGGGGGTGAGTGTTTTTCCACACACACACACACACACACACACACACACACACACACACACACACACGGCATGTGTGTTTGTTGATTGAATGCAGTATGGCGATGGAGGGCGGCAGTGGCCAGGTTGACTGTCACTCCTGATGCACGACGACCGCTGGCACCAACGACCTGATGTCCTGAAATCAGGACAGGAAACTAACATTCATGTCCACAGCGCCCGACAGATTTCCAGCTACAATATGCAACTTACTGACATTAAAATAATAAAAAGGATAGGAGGGGAGGAGGAGGGCGGGACTAACAATACACTTCCTGCTTCAAAGACTGTAGCAACCGAAGCAGGATGCTGAGAACAGAACAGGACCTCTGAACAGGTGACAAACCTAGCAGGAACAGTGACACGTTGTCCACCTGTTAACTGGTAAATATTTCAGTTAGCAGGTCAGATGTAATCAAACCCAGGTGAAACCACGAGCACGGCCTCGCAGGAGATCGGTGTTGCAAGCGAAGCCGGTTTGTGTACAACACCGCTTGGCTGGTTGTTGTTCCAGAATATGAGCAGCATGACATCACTAGGACTGATGTTGGGCGGACGTGTGATTGGTTGGCTAATGTCGAGTTTCTTCTACTTGTGTTGTTGTTCGGTCATGTTAACACCCGTCGGCAGGTCGGGGGTGTAAGAACCCAGAAACACATCACATTAATCACTCAGAGGAGAGGTTGACTCTCGGTGGATGAAGTCTGGATGGAAACATGTGGGGAAACCTCATTAAGACCAAATGAAATATAGTAGCCACAATTAGTTATAGTCAACAGTGAAACTGAAGCTGAAGTCTCACAAATGTATTATTTCTTCTCTTTTTTCTTAAATCACTTCATGAGCTTGGTTCTATCTGGGTGAAATGCAGGTCTGAGATATTGAGCATCAAACTTTAACGTACTGAGCTCCACCGCTCAGCGAGGCCTGCCGCCCATGGGGCTCTGGATGCACCATATCAAAACCCAAGGACAATCAGAGGGCCCGACCTGAACACGATCATCAATCATTTATAAAACGGACCCCAGGTCAATCTGGACTGGTTTATAAGGCTGTATCTGCCCGTTTACAACGAGGTAACCACAGTTTCAATGTGAATGATTTCATGCTAAAATGTCACATAGATCAAATTAAAAATCAACTTTGGTTTAGTGTTTTGCATTTGAAAGACTCCATGACTCTTCATTCGTTCTTTTCTAAACTTAATTCATATAAATAACAGGTCTCCTAGTCTGAATCACCGTTGCCCCAGTATTTCAGTCATACACATGCAACTTACTGACATGTCACATGCACAAATCTGTAATTTTGGAGTGTGTTCATCAATATCTCACACACACACACACACACACACACAACCTGGAGAAATGATGCATCTCACCAGTGCAGTATAAGGCCCAAAGAGAGAGTGGGTGGGTGACGACGTGTTACCTGTTGGTTTATTTGATCCTTCATTTCCCTTCTGAGTTTCATCAGAGGGCAAATAACTACAAACTTTCCTGCAGAGAGAGACAGACCAGCCACAACTGCTGAGTGTGTCTGCGTTGTACAGTCTCTGTGTGTGTGTCCACATGGGGGGGGGGGGGGGAAGAGAGAGAGAGAGAGAGAGAGATTCTGCAAAGTGGCACCTCATAAATCTGACATGCAGCCAAGCAGAGGAGAAGGTGTGTGTGTGTTAACAGCCTTCTAACAGTCACTCAAACAGGACCAGTAAATCTGATTCTGTGCCTAAAGTGCCACCGCTAATCAATGGTAGTTTGATGGCTCTCGACCCTTTTAGCAAATGCAAAAACGCTTTTTTTTGTCTGTCTGTCTCCCTAGTGGAAGATTTGAGAACTACACATTGACCAACCACCTCCCAACACTGTCTATAAGGCAACCAACAAAAGAAATGAACACATCTTTACAGACCTGCAGGAGGGGGGGGAAGAGAGAGAGAGAGAGAGAGAGAGAGAGAGAGAGAGAGAGAGAGAGAGAGAGAGAGAGAGAGAGAGAGAGAGAGAGAGAGAGAGAGAGAGAGAGAGAGAGAGAGAGAGAGAGAGAGAGAATAGTTTTAAGGAGTTTCAAGGGCGCAGGCATCTTGAAACTTGACATGACAACAAGTTGTGTGGTGAGGATATGGCAGCAGCCGCAACGAAACGTGAAGCGGAAAGAAAAAAGCTGCTTCCTTCACCGTGGAAGCAACAACTTCTTTGGGTTGAAAATGATGAATCAATCCCTTACGGTTCATCAGTGAGGATAACTCTGACTGAGCTGGTCTAACTACTACGGCACACAGTCGAGACCCAAAACGCCGAAACGAAACACCCAAGCCGCCACGCAGATCTTCAACGCTCCTGTCCTCTGGATAAAACCACCGCCAGACGAGACGGGGGTCGAAACCGCCGGACTACAGAGGAGTGATGGATTCATAATAGACTCCAGGCTTCACTTCAAAATACTCCTTTCAATTTATGTTTTACCCCCCCCGCCCCCTTCACCAAGCGCCGGGGCTGATCTTTAGTATCTGACAGCAGATCTACTGTGTGTGTGTGTGTGTGTGTGTGTGTGTAGTATGGCCAATGAAAAAGAGAAAGAGTGATAGAAAAGGAGAAAGTGACAGAGTGCCGAGGCTGAGATCTTTTTAAGCATCTGACAGCAGATCTGTGTGTGTGTGTGTGTGTGTGTGTGTGTGTGTGTGTGTGTGTGTGTGTGTGTGTGTATGACTTTGATGGGAGCCGAGTTGCAGGGGAATGGAGTTAATTTCACAAACGGCTGCACAGAAAGAGAGAGAGTGAGTGAGTATGGGGGAGTAATGGGGGTGTGGGGGGGGCTACATACGCTGTTTAACATCACACACACACACGGTGGGTGTTGAGCGAAAGCGGAGACAGAAAAAAAATGGAGTGGACAGGGGTGCATCCCTCCCTCCATCCCTCCATCCCTCCATCCCTCCATCCCTCTGTGAGTAAATTAGTCTTAACAAACGACAGCGAGTGATGCTCTCCTTGGCAGGGGAAAATGTGGAAATGAGGAAGGAAGGAAGAAGGAGAAGGTGATTACTTCTTCACATGTCACAGGTTTGATCCCCGTGACACCCAGACGTCCTGCCGAACTGTCTTTGAGTGCCACCCTGAACCCCGACCGGCTCGCTCCTTCAGGCCTGGATGAGAACAGCAGCTAAACACCTAAAATGAATGGGTACTGTATTCGGTAGACAGACAGCCTGACGTCACCCCTGGTGTGAAGAGGCTATTGGAGCATCTTGGACCAGCCTGCCCATCCTCCTCTGACCTCGCTCATCAACAAGGTGCTTCTGGATCACTGGATGGTTTTTAGGCTACTTGTGTTGATAGGAGCCTATGGATGCTTATGCCGACCATAGAGCAAGGCACCAACGCTGCCAGGGTTCGGGGTTTGACTCCCACTGGGGACACCGATGGTAAAAACTTATACCGTTTATTTTGGCTCAGAATAACAATGTTTGCAAATAAATGTATCAAAAGTTGAATTTAATTTTTTTAATTGAATGAATTTCTCACAAGACTGGATCCTGATTGGCTGACAACACCAGCTGCTCTACACACAGGAGAAGGGGAGGAGAAGCAGACTGTGGCTACCAGGAGGAGAGGAAACAGAGCAAAGGGAGGAGGGAAGCTCTCTCTCTCACAAGGAGGGGAAGAGGAGGATGAGGAGAGAAGATGAATGGAAGGGAGAGGACAGAGAGAAAGGAGGAAAGGAATGGTGAGGAGAGATAAGGTGGGATGAGGGAGAGGAGAGGAAAAGAGAAAAAAAAAGAAAAGTAAATGTTGAAAAATCAAACTTGTGGGACAATTTCCCTCGTTTCCGACAACTTGTCGTAACCCAGGTAGTTTGAAACCTCTCGTGAATTGACGTCCTCGGACCCGTCACAAGTTTTGAAGTAGCTCCACAAAACACTAGCTTTTCCTTTTCACCTCAACAGGATAACAGATAGAAAAATAATATATCATTTTTTCTGCCACAGGTGTTTTTTTTCCTTCAAGAACATAATCGCCAAAACGATCCAATCAGCCTGTTGGGCTTAATTGTGCCAATAATTAAATAATGACACATTAAAAGAGGAGAAATATAAATCAAATTTAGCTTAACGTTCATTTAATAAGATAAATAAATAAATAAATACATAGACAACAAAACACTAGACAACAAAAACGACCAGCCCGTTCAAAACGGGTATATGGTCCCTTAATCAACTGGTCTCTACTGCAGGTCCGATCTCCTTCCTACTGCAAGTTGAAAACAATTAGCAGCAAGGTGATGTGGGCCGATGTACTGGCCCATATTCAGCATCCACAGAAGACTGACCCCCATTTAAAAGCCTGCTGGGACAAGTGGATAAGCTGTCTAATAGGATAACTGCCTTGTGTGCTGCGGGCTCATTCCAGCTGATGAGCTAGTTCATCTGGAGAAGGTTCATCTGGGTGGAATATCAATTTTCTTTATCTTATTCAATTCTGGGAGACTGAATTGGAGTTAACCAAGTTAGACTGTCAGAGGAGTCCATCACTATTCAGTAACAAGCTCTGATGCCATTAACAGGAGATGACACCGTACCCAAGAAACCACTTAAAACCAGACAGCCTATTATCTCTTCTGCCTTGGAAACCAATTACAGAATACTTGACTCCTGTATGGAATTACAGGCATATATTCAAAAACAACATGAAGTAGGTTAAATGCATGAATACATATTGTACGCAACCATGGAAATCAAGCCAGCATCATTTGGCAGATACATTAGTCTGCTGCTTTCCGGTCGCACCGGGGAGGGCGGAGTTCATCAAGTGCATCCTCTAGGGCAGGGGTGTCCAGTCATGTGCCATGGAGGGCCGAGAGTATGCAGGTTTTCACTCCAACCAAAGACTACACCAGGTGATTTCACCGATTGACACACCTTCAACCAGAGAGGAGGGAGTAACCAGTGAAATCACCGGCTGTAGTCTTTGGTTGGAGTGAAAACCTGCATACTCTCGGCCCTCCATGGCACATGACTGGACACCCCTGTTCTAGTCATGAAATCTCTCAAGACATGAAGAAACTCTCGCCACAACGTATCCTTAAAAAAAAAGCACTTCAAGAAGGTTGTGAAATTTCAAGATCACTCGCTATCAGGAAACTGACCCCTGACCTGCTGCCAGTCCAACTGATAACAATGTTATGAGGATGATAAGAGACACGCATGGCAACAGTGACGATAAGAGTGTGTGGGAAGTGAGAGGTCAGAGTTGTTCCAGTCTGCTGTGATGAAGCTCAGTCTCCCATAAGCTGATCGTCTCATCAATACCCATCAGAAACATCTGACCGCTGAGTGTCCTGGTGGTTCAGCTGGCTAACCATACCATCAGACAGCCACGTCCTGGATTCAAAGATCCATGTCACCTTCCCTACTTTTCTTGTCCCTCTCTACAGTGAACTCTAAAAAATAAGTTTAAAAATAAAGAACACGTCATGTGTCGAAGTCTTTACGTCTTTCTCGAAATGCGTTCTTGTATCCTCCATAATATCTAACGTCCGAAATACGATTCAACATGATACCCTCGTTGCCACCGACTACACTTCACACTCCAGCTGCAACGGGACTAAAGAGAGGTTTAAAATGAACCCGTGACCCGCGCTGTAACTAGACCTTTATAAAGGAACGGCGACTGACCAGGACTTGGACTGTCCGAAGTGCAGGTAGTTGATGCTGTAGAGGTCCATGTCCTCGGTGTGCCAGGCAAAGGTGGTCTTCCACATGCCGAAGTACAGGTAGGGAGTGTTGACGCCCTCGATGACGATGCCGCACTCCTGCTCCACCATGTCCAGCAACGTGTTGAGATGGCCGATGTTCCACTCCCCGATGTCCTGGAGGGCGACAACACACATTCATAACAATAATAATCAGCAGCAGCAAAGTGAGAAAGTAACCAGACTCCTTCCTTCGAAGCGTTCAGGCTGGTAAAACCGTACATGTTGAATGTTGCGGTATAGCCAGTTAAAGTTATTGAAGGCAGAGAGGACTTCTGGTCCCGTTTGGTCTTGGTGTGTGTTGAAGCTGCCCTTTAATTTGGGGATATTGCTCAATGAAACATTAGTTGAAAAGAATAAATAGAAAACAACTCATTTCAGCCATGCATGACGAGCGCCTTGGAACTTTTTCCTTTGGATCAAAGAGTTCCCTTCATCTAAAACAATAATAATGCATTTCTCTTGATGGTTGCAGAATTATGTACACACTGAATACCAATTATTTTACTTCTCTACAGTTTCCAATGTTTTAAATAGCATATGGTGCACTTCTACTTCTTGACCACCAGATGACGCTGTGGCCACAAACAAATCTGTCAGCTCTGGGATCATTGATCTGGTCACTGTGGCTTGGCATCACAAACATCACCTATTGGTGTTTATTTTTTATACTGCATCAATTTTCAGCCATAAAAAGGGAATCAAAATGCATTCTTACATACGTTCTTACAGTGGGAACTCAATTCAGTCAAACAAATATCCATTACCCAGTAAACTAAACAGAGCGAAGCCCATTGAGGAAAGCAGGTGGCAAATGTGAGCCCAAAGTAATTTACTCTGTTGTATGCAACATGTACAACAAAGTCATTTTGGAACTGGGATTCAATGTAGAAGCACTGGAACTGGTGTTGAAGGGATAAAAGAAGAACCCAGCCCATTCATTCACGAGGAGCAATAAATATACTGGATTAGCACCCATACACATTTTAACTTACCGGGTCGTAGATGGAGCCGCTGACGTCGGCGCCGTAGATGGGCGACACGAACGTCAGGTTCTTCCAGTACTTCCTCTCCAGGTCGTCGAAGTCCTTGTGGCGGGGCGTGCAGTACCTGAACACAGAACAGAACCAGTCACATGGTCAGCAGTGAGTAGGGAGGCTGCCCTTCAACCAGACAGATCTGGGTTGAAGCCCCGGTGTTGGCAAGCACCTGCCCTGCTGAAGAGCCATTGGATCCCTACCAGCTCCACGGTGCTGTTCTATAGCCAACCCCGACCTCTGACCTCCCAGTGGAAGAGGAGAAGAAAAGAGAAGCGATAAAGTATCCCATTAATACATTACAGAACATGTAGTACAGAGGTTTCCAACAGGGTGGGAAGGTAACATCAGCCAGCTGCTGGTAAACATGATATGAACCTTGTTAGTTGTCGATACGTCTCTGCACCACCAAAGTCCTGCACATTTATTATTCTTGGTGAATAAAACATTTTGATCAAAGTAATAATCTGCAACATTTTCATATAAATAAAAGGTCAGTTTTGCCTCTTTATTGCAGATTCCTATAATCCAATATTGATCCAACCTCTAGCCAGTTCATGCACCTTTTCCATTTGCTGTTCTAAACACCCGAAAACCTCAAACTAGGACTTCGTAGATCACAACTTTAAATTCATACTGATTCTGATGAAAACTGCAAGGGCGCCCTGTGACCACTAGGGGAAGACAAACATTATTTTCAACAGCAGTGGAAATGACTAAACTCTAAACTCTGACAAATCAGGACACAACTAGTTTTGTTGCTTGGTGAAATCACTGGACTGAGTTACACCTTCAGAAAAGTCTCCCTCTCAGTGTTTCTGTCCAATAACTCATTTATCATTAGGGCAGGAAACAAACTTTTTTTATCCTTTCATGATGGCTGGTGGAGTCTAATGTGTGCCAACCACTTTCTATTTTAAAAACGTCTTCACTAGATAAAATGGTGAAAGAACTTCCTGAAAAGTGTTTGTGACTTCCTCACAAACAACAGTCATGACTTACTGGCTTTCTGGTAGTAGTAATTTTCCACCTTAATTCTTATATTTTATTTTTAAATTACCCTGCAGTTATGAACATGAGAGAGCTCTAAATTAAACGAGGGCGTGGGACCCGGACTGGGGGCGAACTCACTTCTTGCTGTTGGCCAGCTTGCGGTACTCGCTCACAGTCATGGACTTCTTCTGGATGTTGTACTGGGTGAACAGGCCCGACTGGCCCGTCACCACCTGCATGATGGGAGCCGGGATCACCATGTCCTCGATGGTGTCGTACGACCGCCGCGGCTTCCAGCCCTCCGGGGGAATCACCTGGTCAAGAAAACACAATATTTGCGTTTACATTTTCAGGCATTCAAAATAAGATCAGAGTATTACATGTATGTTATAGTTGTTAACGGTTTGTTAACATTTGTAATGGTAGTAAGCAATGGAATAAAATATTAAAAAAACACTTTTTTGAGTTGTGAGGGGTCGTCAAAGTTACAAGAAGCTTATTGTCCATGTACATGTCAGATTTCCAAGAACATATGTGAATATATTCCAAATATAGACGGGCAAATGACTTCCAGTTTTGTCTATTTAAAGGTTGTGGGGGGTTGAGAGAGAGTCTAGTATAAAATGAAGGAAGCTGAGAGTAACAGCAAGAATGTATGAGGAAAAAGTGAAAGAGAAAGTGAATGAAGGAACAGGGTGTGGATAAACAGGACACACTGGCGTCTTAATGGATGAGCTATTCATCTGTAAATACAGGCTGGCTGGTGGATCATCAGCCACTTTCACTATTTTATCAGCCAAACTAGATTTTCAAGTTATGGTTCAACAAGTTATCAGATCAACAAGTTATGATTGGATACCTGTCAAACTGCTGGAGTAGAGTGGACTAACTAACATTTACCAGCATCGTGTTGCTAGCAGGTGTTAATTTCCTATCCTGATGTGTGTGTGGTCCTAAAGGCAAGGTCTTAGAGCAGGGGGGTCAAACCGTGTGCCATGGAGGGCCGAGAGTATGCAGGTTTTCGTTCCAACCCAAGAGTACAGCAGGTGATTTCACTGATTACCACACCTTCAACCAGAGAGGAGGGACTAATCAGTGAAATCACCTGGTGTAGTGTTCGGTTGGAATGAAAACCTGCATACTCTCGGCCCTCCATGGCACACGGTTTGACATCCCTGTCTTAGAGCGTGGATGCCCTTTGACCCCCTGGTGGAAGAACTGAGAACTACACATGCAGAATGGTTCACAACCCCACTTTTAAACGCTCCACCCCGTTTACAAACTGGGTTGCGTATGGAGTCAGTTGTGTTCTAGTATCCCCGGGGCATAACTAATGTATATACACTGCTACGTACAAGTCAAATATTCTCTCCAGGTTTGCAAACAGACAAGCGCACATAGCAGCCAACTAACTGCTGCTGACTGAACAACCAACAGCAGGCTGGAGCATCGTCTGCAGTTAGTACAGAACAGCAGCAACTAAATCTGTGACCACATCAGCCCTGGTTGCCTGTACATTTTAGAATTGATTTTAAGATTTTACTGATCACCAAAAGGTTTGTGTGGGACTAGCATCTAGCTACATGATCTACTCAGAGCCAAATCGCTGACTGAGGGTCTTGCAGAAGGTCACAAGGTTAGGTAGGAATGGACACGTTGGCTGCTATGGGGATCAAACGTGTGACCCTACGATTGCAGGACTGCCCACTGGAGCGTGGCTCCAACCACCAGGCCACTCTGCTGTTCACTGGGAGCTAGCTTACTTCTGGCTATTCTACACCACCAACCAGCGTTTCCTCGCCCAGAGAGACGTTCAAAAGGATCAGGTAGAGTTCAGTCTTGGTCAGGGACACCGCAGGCCTTCACTCAATACCAGATTGCTCATTTAGACGACTGTCCATATCCAGTCCAATATGAATTGACAGCGATGTTGAAAAGACGTGAGCAGGCTAACAAAAACAACAACACTCAAAATTGCAGTGTGAACATAACTTCTGACTGTTGCTCTGGGGATCGAACCATTACCCTCTCCACTCAGTCACCAAGTTAGTCTACTGCACCATCTACATGACAGGTAACCAGCCATCCCAAAAAACAAATTCAATGTGAAAAATGTAGACAATCGAACGGGGGGTGAATACACACAACAGCACCACTCACTGCACCAAGAGCATTTCTGCCATAATACACTGTAATAGTCCCAAGTCCACTGCATTATGATACACACCAGCACCTACATGTAATATGAAGCCCAGTGTGTGTGTGTGTGTGTGTGTGTGTGTGTGTGTGTGTCGTCACCTTTGCCAGGCCAGCACGGTGAGCTCCTTGGTTCTCCATGTAGGCGACGTAATTGCCAAAGCTTTTGAACTCCTCCATGGTGGGCCGGAAGGTCATGATCTTACAGCTGGGGTTCTTGGCACTGGCTGGTGGCGCCGGCGGTGGCGGGGGGGACCGGCGTAGGCTCAGAATCTGGACCGAGGCCCGGGGCTGAACCAGGGTGTGCAGGCTGAGCACGGGTGAGGTCCGGGGCAGCATCGGGTCCTGGGATCACCGTCGCATCGAGGGCTTCAGCTGGTGCAGGCGCCCTGATTGGAGCCTCATCTTGGGGGGTGGGGCTGAGGGGTGGGGCTGAGGAAAGTGGCGTACCCAGAGCGGAATCGGGAGGCGGCACCGTGTCCATGGGCGTGTCCGTAGCCATATGGGAGTCCTATTATGGTGGCAGGTAGACCTGGAAGGGAGAGGAGAGGTTTTAAAGTGATAATGTGACATGTTCATATAAATAAATTCATATAAATAAATGTCTGTTTTGCTACTCAACATCGCCGACCGCTACAACACAACAGTGATCAACCTCTAGTCGGTTCATGAAGCTTTCCATCTGCTGTCCTAAACACCCGGTGTCAAGTAGGCCTTTCCTGGGAAAATTCCTCAAGCACAGGAAGTGATTTGTTTTACGTTTCCAGTTTGTTTGGAATCAACAGAAGAAGAACTGGGTAGTTAGCATGAGCAGCGATAGCCACCGTGGCTGAACAGACAAAGAAAAGAGCGCCACCTACAGGAACTCAAACTCCATCAACAGAAAATCCAAGGAGAAAGACGTCACAGTACTGGACACACTGTTTGACTGACAGGTGATCTCTGGGAAGAGCAGTGCAGAAGCGCTTAGCAGCAAAGATAAAAAAAAAACTAAATAAAACAAGTATCTCCCAGATTACCACGCGTTCAGACTGTTCCACTTTTAAAACCGCCAGTGCCTTTCTAACATTAAAGCCAATGGGGAGCCGCAGCAAGGTGCACCGAAGTCTTTTAGGCAAAGAACTTCAGAACTGCTTTCTAAAGTTGAAAAAAGTTTCAACTTCTCAGAGGAGACCACATGACACGGACAGTGTTTTGTGAATCAACCAATCACAAAATCAACCAGGAAGAAGAGGCGGGGTTTCACAATACGTAGGCAGCGGACAGTTTACGACATGGAGAAAGTAGCAGTACAAAAGAGCTGTTCCTCTGGTCAGAGACGCCGGGTGGAGTTGGACATCAGTACATCAGCTGGTTGTTAGTTCTTCAACTCATCAGCACAACATGTGGTTGAGGCAGCGTTGCTTCTACAAAAAGACAGCCTAGTGCGAGCGCATCTAATGCTGCGTTCACGTGATATCATTCTCCGATGCTCCAATCCTGCGGGGAGAGGGGGTACGACTGAAAATGCTCTCTGGTATTTTGAATTCTGTTGCACTTCATGATGAGTTATATAAAAACGTATAGGTAAGTTTTAAATTAACACACAGTAACTGATTCTATACAGTGGCATCTCTATTGAAAAGTGTTATTATTTATTTTATTATTAAATATTATTTATTTTGGCCACTAAAATGTATTCTGGGCAGGTACATTTTTTTTTGCTTACCAGCTCTTGACAGGTGGTCCAAAAAGTTAATTTTGGGTACTTGGACTTGAATTAGCTACAGCAAGTATAAGGCCATATCGGATGACCAGTTAGCCTACAGTCCATTATGCCCCCCACCCCCACCTCCCTCACCCTTCCCAATAATAGTATTTGGGCAGATTAGGATTATATTCATAACAAACTTATGTTTTGAATTGATTTTTCAATTCCCTACATATTAGGGTTCAGTGTTGAGTAAATAAGGTGAAATAAACAAGGGCCTGGGTTATCAGACTGACCCTGAATTACCATGTTACAGTGTTCAATGTACGGGGGCCAAAATATTAAAGCATGTGTTGCTGTCCACAGAAGTGTGATATTTAGTTTGGACTTGTGCTGAGGTGAGACATCATGCAGTGACGACCAAACCGAGGGCTTGCTGTTCCTGCCCTGTGCCTTTTCTACGATGCATATTTTGAAACAAAAGTAATGAACATTCAACACTGACGATGCCACACTTCACACCGCCCTCTCCCACCTGGACAAAACAATACATATGTCAGAATGCTGTTTGTTGATTACAGCTCAGCTTTCAACACTATTGTTCCTGGGAAGCTCATCAAGTTCAAGGACCCAGGACTGAGCCCCTCACTGCAACTGGGTCCTAGACTTCTTGACGGGCAGACCCCAGGTGAGAGTGGGCATCCTCACTTCCTCCACACTCCTTCTGAACACTGGCACCCCCAGGGCTGCGTCCTCAGCCCCCTCCTGTACTCCTTGTTCATGCATGACTGCGTCGACCACATTCAGCTCCAACACCATCATAAAGTTTGCCGACGACACCACCATCCCGGGCCTCATCACAGATAGCGATGAGACGGCCTACAGAGCAGAGGTCAGAGCCCTGGCAGTGTGGTGCCAGGACAACAACCTCTCTTAACAGCAGCAAGACTAAGGAGCTGATAGTGGACTACAGGAAGCTGCGTGGGGGGGGGGGTCACCCATAAACGTCAATGTCCCCCAACATCCTTACAAACTTCTACACACACACACACACACACACACACAAAACCCTAGCTGGTAAATCAAAGTTACTGGTGATACAATTTTCCTACCCTGCATGCAGCCTGTTACGGTTACATCCATGACGTCAAACTTGAAATAAAACTATGACGTTTTTAAATGAAACTGAAGTCCTGCTGAGCTATGCAAAGAGAGGCTTTGAACCACTCAAGTCTTTTGCATACAGGACAAGCAGCATATAGTGTAAAAAAGAAGTGACACTGAGTGTACCAATAAGAACTACCTAGATAGGTGGGTTACACAGCGAAACGATATATAAAATCCTGAAAACTATTACCTGATGTCAACTGCTGAATGACTCCAAAATTGATACATTTAAAAAAACTGATAATTGATATTAGTTTTGCTTTCACGTCGCCAATTGACACACTGGCCCCCAAACGGTTTTTCATTTTGTAATCAGTGTTCTGTAACCAGCAGGGCCACATGACCCCCAGCTGTCCAGCAACAACAAAAAGGGGCCTACGCAGTCCCTTTAACTCCGATTGGGCCTGAAACTTGCTTCAATAATGGATCAAGCCGGCTAGCATGCTACCTGGTCAGCCGCTGGGATTCAAACGCTGCATTTGCCACCTTGGTAGACATTACACCTCTCGAGCCTGGCCATGAGCAGACAACGCGGCTCGATTTTAGAGGAGCAGAGGTGCTTCACTCTGCTGGCCACTGAGAGACGACGCTGAGCACAAATAGCTCCGTATCCAAGATGACACTGAATAAGAAACCATAGCTACGGCGCTTTCAGAATAAATAAAATGGCCAAATAAAGAAACAAACGCTCAAAACGGTCTACAATAAACAGTAAATACAAGTAAAACTAAACACGCCGGTGAACATTCAGAGCTATATTGCACCGTGTCATAATATCCCCCGCTACCGCTAGTAACCTAGCTTGTTAGCTACCTCCATATCTGCATAAAAGTCAACAAAACACCGCGACGACAGGCTTCGTTCACCACGACAAAAACGACAATGACCTCTTCGCTCTTACATAAAACAGAACCGGGCGCGAAACATTACCTCCTGCAGTAATTTGTCGTCCTCTCCCTATTTTCCTCAATCGATTTGGCTTCGTTTTATGAGAAAGCCACTCGATCGATTATCTTCTAGCATTAGCTAGCTAGCGCTGTCCGGCCTCACGCCCACTCCGAAAGTTAAGCGTTGATTGGCTGGGTGATGCAGGTGATGTAACTCGCAGAGACGAGCCTAAGGATTTCGTTGGTTTATTCGGTTTATAGACAGACAAATCAACCAATAATAAGGACGCTGGTTACTATGCTTGTCGTTGGTGCTCGTAGCTTATCAACGTGGTTTAGGTTAGTCTTTGATTCCATGCAGAGAGGAAATGAATCCAGTTGGTTAACTCAGCTGATACTGACAAGTGTTTTTATGATCTGTTAACGTGAACCAGCTGGACCGACGAGCAGGACGTCCCTTCACCAAGCAGTAAACCCCATTGCAATTCAAGAGTTTATTTCCAAAACCCTAAATATCACATTCAGGAAAAATATTACCTTGAACTCCCCATTCAATTTCTTTAAAGAATAGAACGTAATTTAAGGCCTTGGTTGACGAGATTTCTCAAGATTTTAAAGACTCAAGTGTATTTCATACCTGTGCTTTAAGAAAGCCTTTTTGTCCAGATGGTGGATCTCTCAATTTGAAACTTGTAAATGATATTGAGCAAAACACTGAATTATAATCTAAACAGAGATGGCCAGCTAGCTCATCCTAAATTTGACAACAAAAGCCTTTAGGTGGCTCAAGACATTTGGCTTTCTGATGGACACTTTTCCTAACCACCAAGCTACCCTGCTGCCCCTTCAGCAATAAATCAAATATAAAATACAAGCATGCCACTTAAAGTCTGTGCAGTCTAACAGCTTCCTTGACACAAGGGGCAGCATGACTTAGTGCTAGGTCATTAAGAACGCAAACTCAAGTTAAATAACAGTTAAATCCTATTTAACATTTAGATAGTTTGACACTTTCCGAGGACCTACAGGTAACCTGTATAAGCATTTATACACGCTCCATTAATAAATAGCACAGCCAAGAAACTTTGAAAACAAAACCACTACTGATTTTACCTTTTTATTATATAAAAGACTGAAAATATATTGACAACTTTTGCACACAATGGGTGCCAGTTAAGAACACTAAACTACATATCAAAACTAAAATGGACTAAAAAATATACAATTTCAGAAAATATACATTTTCCAGTCTATGCAAATCTTTGTAAATATTTGAGGTATTACTAGTATCTGCAGCCACTGGCATTCATTTAGCACACAGAGGGGGCTTTAAGTTCCCAATCCTTGGGTCTTCATGGACACAATTTAGTGTCACCCTCAAACTCCAAATGATCAGGCACAATTCATTTAACAAGTACTGGCATGAGGATGGACATGCTCACACTGCTGTTGAAAACAAACCAGTTATTCAGAGAACATTTTGGTCCAGCTGACGCTTCGCCCAAGTCATCAATACTCTGAACTAACGTTTTGGTCCAGCTGGACTACATTTGTCAATCAACAAGCCGCTGAATTTCAAGAGCAGTGGGCGGGATTTCCTTCAGGTTTCGTCTTAAGACACTTCAGTCTGAGGTGCCTGCATTGACAAAGTTCAGATGTACAAACATTTCCTGTTTCTTACCGAGGTTGGACATTAACAACAAGTGGTCCCAGGCGACCCAAGAACCCGACTCAGACCATCCCACAGATAGCAACAATGGATTATACACAGAAAAAAGTTATTAAAATTAAATTCAGCAACAAGTACAAATTTCTAGACTCAAAACAGGTTTGACTGTCAGGGACAATTTCTACAGCGCTAGATAGAAGGGAGTTCTACATTACCCTCTTGGTTAAGCATGTTTGCATCTTTGGACTTTATTGTCAGACTGAAGCCCTTCGCTTATACAGCAGTCAGTTAAGGCGAATACATGAAAAAGGGATAATCAAGTCTACACAATATAACAAGAGCGCCAATCTAGACTGGTACGGGAGGCGAACATTTTAGGAGCTATCAAATACATGGAACATTTTAAACAAATCTTCAGAAACCTTATATAACAATTCTACAAACGTGGTATAAATTTGTAAAAGAACCAATACATGCATTAGAGAAACAGCAGAGACCATATTACGGTTGATGACACCATTTCCCCCGAACAGACACTTCCTCTCAGAGCGCTGGAGAGCAGACAGCACTTTCATGGCATCAGTTCAATCCACAACGCTAACGGCCGCCATCTGCTTGGATATGGTTTGGTCTCAGCTACAATTTGTGGAATAGCTTTAGATGTAGACAGTCTTACTTCACAGAAAGGGTCTTTTTTTTTTTTTAAAAACAAACAAAAAAAACCCCCCGCTTTGGTCATACTTGTCATTTCAATGCATTTTCAACCATCCATTGGATCTTCAAAGTCAGATCTGGAGGTGGTCCGCATCATCTTGATCTAGTCTCGTGAATTCTACACAATCTGGAAGAAATCCAGCAATGACTGATAAACTTGAGGGCGAGTGAGGATTTTATGAGAAAGATTTTTTTTTTTTTTTTTTTAATGCTTCTCCCAGTCTGTCATTACTTCCCCTTCCGTCTTTACCACCAGAGCTCAAAAATTGCATTGAAATGACAAGTAACGTCAGGTCACGTCCACACCAGTCCTGTACAAAAGAATCTCCTCTAAAAACAAGTTTGGCGACCGACTTGACCGATTTCCTCTCAGGGAACGTTGGGGTACCAAACGGAGGGGTTTAGTTGACAGTAAGCATTATTTTACACTATTATGGCCAACATTAGCAGTGTATTTGTTAAAGGCAACAGAACCTAATGTTGGCGGTGTAAAGGCATTGTTAAACGGAGTAATGTTACAGTTACAATTCATCAACTACGCTTCATGACAAACAGATCCAAAGTGAACAAGGGGCGGCATTTAAGTCCACCACACAAAAAGACAAAAACACCGATTTAAAGTTTTATAATCGTACAAATATATTAAGAGAAATTGATTCTTTGTTGTCTCTACTGAAAATTCCCCTTACAGTTCATTGCGTTTCCTCCTCGAGGGCTGAGTAGAAAGAACAAGTGATCATCGCCCGCTGCTGTATCCTGGAAAAAACTGAATTAAAATGGCTTGCAGGGGTTTGTTGATGCTCATCGAGTAGTTTTTTCCCAGGTCGTGCCTGCAGGCCGGGCAGGTGTACACCTCTGCCTTGAAGGACCGTTGAAGACATTCCTGGAATAAGAACAGTTTACCTTTCAGAGCCTGACACTTCCACTTCATCTCAAAATAACTCTGTTGATCAAATCTGAGGGTGGATTGTTGCTTTTAAAGAGTTGTAATTTACTTTCCCCTCAACATGCCTTTACTTCCCACTTCGATTAGTGATGTCCTACATTTCCCAGAATGCCTTTCGACAAGTGCCAGAGAAGGGGCGTGAACTTTTTGCTTTCAATCGAAGGTGGGCGTATGGGAATGTAAATATAGCCAGCCAAGGAGTTCTTGAACACTGGGGTGTGTCTGATTGCAGCCACACCCCTTACTCAGAAACATCACATCTTGTGGCTGCATTGCATTCTGGTCTATTGAGGCTGCTAATCTGATAAATTGGCATCTCTTCCTCTTCTGGATTTCTTCCTGCAGGATTGTTGTTTTAGACAGCTGAAAAATTCTCTGCCATCCAACTCCATTGTAGTTGGAAACCAAACAGTGTTTGCTTGGATTTTTCCTTGAACATGACCCTCAACGTACCATGACTACTTCTATTTTTACTACAGTCAGTTACTATAGTCCCTGCTTTTCCAGACCTTCATTTTGTGACTGGATTTCAAGGTTTTGGTCAGTATGTAATGTATGCCGACAGTGGCTGGGCAATATAATGAACTAAGGCATATCACTCCAGCTGACAGTTATTCTGAAATGAGTAACTGTGATCACATTTGACCATCCCCAACCTGTCAACACCCATTAAATTAATAATTAACTTTGCATGTTTTCAGACCTTTGCAGGAACCCAAATGTAAGACCCGGTAGTCTCTTACCCTGCAGACGTTGTGTTGGCACTCTGTAGTGACGGGCTGATAGACCACTTCTTGGCAGCAAATGCAGAGGAAAACTTCTTCGACTTTGTTCAAGAATTTCTGCAGAATCAAAAACGTCCATCAGGTCCTTTTAACTTATGACAGGTTATTATTAAACCGCTCATTTACCAGTAGCTCGATTTCCACTGACAGAAACCCTATTGGTGATGTGACCAGACTAAAGGCCAGTCTTACCGGTCCAAGTGACAGCGACTCCATGGCTTCATCCCACAGCTTCTTGTTGGGTTCGTCATCCTTGATCAGGGCCTTCTGTTCCTTGGTCAGCTTATAAATCTCCACCTTCATCTTCTTAGGAGTCGCCTTCGCTGGTGAGGACTTGGCTGAGTCTGATAGGGGGAGACAGAGAGGCGTAAACTGGGGTGTCGAACACACCAAAGCACTGTTCCTTATTTAAAAAAGATTTAACACAAACTGAATCCATTGATATTTTGAGGCAGGATGACATTTCCTCTAGAAGGGATGGACCACGCTGACCATTCAGGAGTAGGTGCAACAACGCAGGAAAAAAACAACATACTAAAACAAATAAAATATGTAATGAGACATTGTGACCAAATCACAATGAGATACTACTAGAGAACATGCTAACATGTTAGCATCATGGTAGTGCCTCTTCTCTGACAAGGAAGAAATAAATCTAGGAGGCCATGGCAAGATGCACAAATCATCTCCACATTGAAGCACAGCACTCGGTTTCTTTCATCAAAAGGTTTTGACTGAATAAAAGGAACATTAATGTGGTCCTGTGTAGCTCCAGGAGTAGAGCAAGGCAACAGCACTGCCGGGGTTAGGGGTTCGAGTCCCACTGGGACCACCCATGCTAAAAATATATGACAGGCGTTAACTGTCTATGCACCCAATACTTCAGTGAGAACAATATTTACTTCCAGGATATCTGCAGGTTTCAGAAGGTCAAATTCAAGACCTTTTTAAAATGCTACCTGGAATTAGAGTCAAGATCAATTTAACAACCGAAAAGAAGAAAAAGCAACACCGGACAGTTTCCGACAGAAGCCAATGAAAGTTATGAAACTGTAAACAGGCAGCATAGGAAAGCAGAAGAGGAAGTGTGTCAGGACTTGATGTGCCGCTGTGTTTACTGAAACAGAGGTGATGAAATGTTGTAGGACACCTGTTACGGGGATCGAACGTGTGACAGATATTTTGGTGAAATGTTATTTGCCTTATTTATCAGCTCTGCCTCAATTAGATATAACGTAAATAATCCGTTCATACCGGTAGTACATTTGGTTTTGATGCAAGTATAAAACTGGATATTGAAAATAAACATGATGAATCAGATGAAAACTTCCTGGGAACTCACCGCTGCCCTGAGACTTTCTCTTCCTCTTCCCCTTGGTGGGCGTCTCCTCCTCTTCTGCTTCGTTTTTGTTCTCTTTCTCCTTCTCTTTCTCCTTGGCTGCCTGGGCTTCCAGATAGCCCTCGGGATACTGGAACGACAGGGCAGCTCATTTAGTTTGAGTTCACGTTCAGGGATTTAAAAAAGACAATCAAAAAACCCACGTGTGTTTACTGACGCGTGCACACGTTCACGAATTTTGTAATAATTTCCCCCAAATCTCTAAATTCCCAGCATGTCCGTGTTTATGTCTGAAATCTGTTTTTATGTCTCTATTCTGTGATTCAGTCAGTGTTTTATTAAGGTACGGACCAAAAAGTAAAAACTCTACAAAAACAAAAAATGACCACTGATGACGCAGACCGAGTCAGCCTCACCAGGTAACCCTGGCAACGCAAGGTATTGATGAACTACCAATAACGAACCACTGCATCTCCCAGTAAATACAGAGATGGTACACTAAACCAAACTACATACAAAAGAAACCTCTTGATAGAATACAGTACGAGTTGCGTCTACCTGCATGGTGAGTCCAAGCTTCTTGATGCGTTCCTTGCCGTCTCTGGTCCACGGGGCCGGTTCGTCGTCGTCACGCTTCAGCATATACCGCCAGACCAGGAAGCCGGACTTCCCCTTCTCCGGCCAGTACTTCACCACCTGGGAGGAAGACCAGCTGCATGAGTCTACAGCTACAGAGGGTGTGGATGCTCAACTCATAAAACCCATGACGGATGAAGCAAGGTGCAAAACATCACATTACTTCACAGCATGATCAAAATATGACTGCTCCCAATAATTGGGGTATTTGTGTGCATGTGAAGATAATATCACACCCTCAGCTACTGTGGCCAAGCTAGTTTCCTGCCATCAGTATCGTGAACTTCACTGTAGTCCCCTTCATACCTTGTATATCCCGTCATAGCGGTTTCCGTCCTCAGGGCTGTATTTACTGTGCTTGCGGCCCTTGCAGCTGCGGATCACCCGGACCGGTTTCCCTGCCTTCCAGTTCTTGGCGTCGGCGCCGTCTTTGTCGTTGACGGAGGCGTTGCAGTTGAGAGCCAGCGCTCTGGTGCGAGGAAACAAAAGGATTTAGACGTGCAAATAAAATTCAAACTAAGAAAATGTCTTGGTGAGCAAAGTGCAAGACATCAGAAAACACACCGAGGGAAAACCCTGTTTTGAGATCAGTGCTATTAAATCACAGCAGGCAATTACAGCAGTACCACATTTACTTTATACTAGTAAAACAAAAAGCAATTAAGAGTGACAGTATTTTATTCATATAAAATCTAGTTTTGCACTTAATCATTCCTTTTGTTCACATTATGATTGGCTTGTAAAACTGGAGGGCACTGAGAGCGCAAACCTCCGCCAAGACCGAACAATTCTCCCACTTGCTGTTAGGCACAAAGACATCACTTCACTCCATCAGTCAAATTTGACATTAAATCAAGCTGAAACAAACTGTTTGGTTAGGTTGTTAGGTAAAAAATAAAATTAAAAAAGCAATACCAAATTGAGATTTGAACTATTACATTTGAGGAACCATCTGAATCTTTTCAAAGACACAAAGTTGGTCACACTAATGCGTCGACTTTCAGCTTTGGGGTGAAAGAAGAGAAGAGAAGTTATGTGCCATTTCCCTCCGTCATACCGGTTCATGTTGGTCAGTTTCTGGTCACACGACTGCTCGGCTGTCCTCTTGTTTCCCGACAGATCTCGTCCTCCAGAACCAGTGTAAGTGAACTCATTACCGGAATCCTGCGAGTCGAGAGCAGATTGTCATTTACAGTATTTTACACAAACAGAAGGAATGCATTGTGTTGGAATGTGTCAGATAGCTGAAGGTTTTCATTCCAAAAGAAGACATCCAGCATTGGGGAAATTGTGACAGCTACTCAACACTCAACACTAAATGAATGAATGAATCTATGAAACTGAAACAAAATGCAATCAGTGTTGTAAACATTGAACACCAGGTAACTTTTCCTGTTCTGGACTGAAACCCTTCAGATTTACAAATAAAACATGATTAGAAACCATCATGAGGTTTACCACTGACAACCCTACTACTGTAAAAACACAACAACATACCACGTCATCCTCATAGCCTCCTGCCAGGACCAGGGAGTAGGCGCCATCGGTGCTCCTGCCATGAATCCCAGCTACATGTGGCCTGTGGACGCCAGACTCACTGACCTGGACAAACCAGAGAAAGAAAAAACACAATCAATGTGAAGAATTTCTAGATTGACGTTTGAAGTTACTCTGGGGTTTGACTGTATTTCATCGACCCCAGACTCATCAAATTTGCAGTATGTGGCCCATGTGAGTCAAGGCAAGTACTTTGTTTCAGTACAGGTGAAAAATATCTTATTTATAAAACAAAGTACACAGGGCTGTGGGGCAATAAATAAACTTTGAAAAAAGTAGTTGACCGACCTGCACTCTGAACTTCCACTGGGAGCCGACCGGGACCCCAGGAACCGGGCCGTAGTGGTTGGATGGGACGATGGTGCACTGCTTGGTGCGACCAACACAGGCCATTCCCTGGAGGGAGGAGAGTAGTGAGCCGATGCTCTGAGCCTCAAGGTAAAACTCTACTGCCCACATGTGCATGTTTCCTCGTCCCTGTATCATGTGTACTAGTACTTTGGTGTTGCGGTTATCCCTGCACCAATATCATGAAGACAGATTCCTGCATGTGTTTTATATTGTACTCAGGGAATTAAGTACTTTTCTGCTGCTTTTGGCGCTAATGGGTTCTTACATTTTCCAAAATACTATTTTTACCTTCACTGTATTTGAAGAATATTTTGGACAGTATTCAGTATGATGTATGGCGACGGTGGCTGATGAGCTCTCAACCAGGTCACTATACTCTACTTATACTTGAAGATTATCCTTTACAACAGTAAATGTGTAATGACTGAGTCTACATAAAATGCTGGTATGTGTATCAGGACAGTTTTAGCCCAACCCATCTTTCCAGACTTCCAATTAAACGCCTTAAAAAGCTGGAAATCAATTTACTTTCCACACACTTCCCAGACCTGTACACCACCTCACGGCTCCGGGTGCTCACCTTGCCCCAGTCCCTCTGGCTGGAGGAGCTGGCAGAAGCCATCTTTGCCTTCTTCTTGCTCTCCTTCAGCTTCTCTCCAGCCAGAACCACCTCACTGGCATCATTACGGCAACCAGGGCAGTACCTGAAAGCGTCCAACATGCAGAGATCAGACCAAGCCGAGCACAGCGAACACACCGACAGCACAAGTGCTCGTCCAAGCCAGTCACAGGAGAAGGAGCTACTGTTTTACACGTCAAGTAAGGCATCTTATTTTCTTATTGTTCTACAGACTGAATGACAGATCCCAGTGTTTCCTGGGAGTGGTGCATAAAAACTACCACTGCGTGATTTAGCCAAGAAATGTAGTCCTGATATTTAGAATTATGTTTTAGCACTGCAACCAGCACTTGACCACAACTGGGAGATGTGGAACCAAAACTGAAACCACAGAATCTACCCAGAATCCTATTAACCAGGAAATGACACCCACACTGTCTGGAGGCCACAGTGGCTGGAATTTCACAACAGAATAAAACATCTCAACAGTATATACACAACTATATAAGCTATTCAACCGTTAAGGCTGACCAACTGATCGTGCAGCATTCGGCTGGCGACTGGTCTAGTTCCCTAGGTTTGAAATCTATTGACTGAATTGCCAAATTGGTGTATCGGCTGCTACTGACCAGTCCTCGTCTTCGGGGATGGAGGTGAGCGGCGGGTCCAGGCAGTAGGTGTGGAAGGCCATGTCGCATTCGTCACACAGCAGCTGCTTGTCAGGATCCTGCTTGATGCCGCAGACGTAGCAGTTACACCAGCGGCAGTTCTTATCGGGGTTGTCCTTGCAGTGCTTGCACTCAGGGCCGTTCGATCCTGGAGAACAACGACCCCATTTATTATCGTACGGCACAAAAACGGTCACAAAGGTCAATAAAAATAATCTGATAAAAGCAAAAGGCAATAAATGCAGAGAGAAACCGTTAAAGCATAAAAGGAGGTCAATTAGATAAATTCAGTTCAATAAAAATAACTTTTATACTATTTAAAGAACCGACTCCCTCTTCACTACTAGGGTTCGACTGATGTGGGTTTTGGAGGGCTGGTACCAATATTTTTGGATTGAAGCTGCTGACAGCTGATGTGTGTACAGAATCAAGACAATTTCCATGGCGAACATTTTAAGAAAAATACATAATACTGTTGTCAGGGTGGAAGAGCCTTTGAAATAGTGTTTAGACCATGGGACACAAACATTGAGACCAGGATAATGCTCGCTAGGCTAGCAGGTTTCACACAGTGCCACCTCTGAAGTAGTTGAGTACCAATACGTTGGTCTAACCCAACTCACTACTGCACCCTGCTACAGTTCTCCATAACTCCACAACCAAACGCATCATTCAGAATAGACGGCATCCAGTTTGCAAAAGCATCATCATTCTGTCATCGGAGGATTTAAGCTGCTGAACATACTTTACTTTTGTTTTTATTTAATGAAGTGACAACTGCAAGCACCATGACGAGGCTGAGCATCCACCCCCGTTACCCAGGGAGTCATGTGACTGCTGACATTCAGGCTTCAACATAAGAGCCACTATTCTTTGGCTGACGTTCATCCAGAGGGACTTGGAATCATAACTCACCGTTACAAGCAATCAATTATTGATAGCTGCCATTTTTATTGTTTATCTTCTTTCATCTTATTTTGTCTGAACGACGTGACGCCTATAGAAGTAGTTTTCCCCTCAGTATTACAATAAATACACTATAATTGTTGTGTAATGAGTGTGAAGGAGAGTGTACACACCTTTGTCAATAGAGCTTGTATTTATTCATGACAGTATTGTTTGCCTTTAATGTTTAATGTGTGCGAGCAGCAGGGCAAATGTCACCCTTGGGACTAATGTCTGACAGTTTATGTAAAGCTTAATTTAACTTACTTTTCAGAGGACTGTCGGATCCGGCTGCAGCGCCGTTCAGGGAACCAGGCTCTTCGATTTTGTAGATCTCCGTCAGGAACACGATACGACAGTCATTCAGGGAGTCGCCAGCATTGCTGCAAACAAGCACAACCAGTCAGCGTCTTCTCAGTACAAATATTATGAAATAACCAACTTCTGTCCTCCGGCTACAGGAGCTGGTGCATCCACAAATTCCCAGCTGAATACATTTTTAGAATGGGACCTCAAAACGATGGTTGGTTACCTGCCACAGCAGCTGGCAAAGTAAAAAAAAATTTTTTTTAAAAAACCACACACCCATCAGCCAGAGACAAAAGGTTTAGACTAGATGCGAGTGCAGAGGCCCTCACCCCAGAAGTATTTTGGCGTAGATCTCGTGCACGGTGCGCGTCTCCCTCTTCTTCTGGATCTCAGCGTCGTACCAGTAGCCGCGCTCCTTGGGCTCGTCGGGGTTGTAGTTGACCATAACAACCATGCCCGGCTCCAGCTGGTGCCACTGGTACACCGTGCGAGCCCGGGGACGAACGTCATTTGCCAACAGCTGAACCACATCGTTCTCTGGGTAGCTGTGGTAAAAGAAAACGTTAGACCGTATCAGTAGTCAGTTCAGAGACAAGAAATAAACAGAGACATACCACCACAGGTGCTTCCTACATACTGCTGCCTGGGAGGAAGAAAAAAAAAAAGCAGCCAAGTTCATCAAAGCGTGTTTGAATGCCGAGGGGCCGACTGCTGGTGCAGCGGGTGGGAACAGCCTCACCATTCAGCTCAGTGTTACGCCATTTCTAACACGCCTGCAAAAACTCACAACGCAAGAGCCCAAGCTGCCACGGAAAAACCTTTACCTGTCACAATAAAATGTTCCAAATGTCAGGCTGTGTGTGTTTTTACACAAAGAAATAAACCACTTGTAGTCTGAGTGATATTTCACATCACTGGCTTCCTTTTTCCTTCCCGGCTGCAGATTCTACTTACAAACTAAAGCAATGTGATGGTGGTTTATGTCTGTTGAGTTTTTCCCCTCAATTGTGCAGCCTTTCCAATTACAGCGCTGGGAAAACTTTGAACACGAGAACTGACACCCAACTCATGATGATAACCTCGAGGCTTTCTAAACCTTTATTCATCCAAAGCCGACTTGCTGAGCACTGTGCTCTTTCCCTGCTGCTCCTGAGACCACAGTCTCCTGTTGATAGTTGTTGGGAGGGGGAAGTGTCTTGATCACCACCCTGATCATCTCAGCTAGTTCGGGAGTTGAACAGTTCACTTTTTTCCCCTTTTCTCATTCTATCTCTCTATTTCTTGTGTTATTCTATGTCTGGCTGCTGTAACACAGAAATTTCCCTCCGGGGATCAATAAAGTACCTACCCACCCACAAGCTTGACTCTAAACATTCGGCTACTGCCACACCCAGGTTTATTTCCTCTTGAGCGCTGGAGTAAAACCAACCCATATTTCAAGTTACAATGGGTTATTTATTTTCACCTACAAGTCAGACCCCTCATGAAAATGTAATAACCAATATCTATCATGGTTATCATCTATCATAGTGTTACAGTGATACAATTCTTACTCTTCGTATTTGACGTGGTAGTGTATCTGCTCCTCTGCTGGCTTCGCCTCAGCATCCTCTTCCTCGGTAGGCGTCTTTGTTGTCTTTGTAACGTTCATGATCTGGGCCTCGAACCACGCCCCCATGTTCAAGTCTCTGGCGTCCACAAACTCATTGATCTTTAAAAAAAAAAAAAAAAAATTACAATTACAATTTCCCCCAACTTCACTCTTCATTAGCATCGGCCCAATCTGCAGTTACTGCCTGTGATAATCTGCAACAGAACCACTGTAAAAGGTATTTTAAGTATCAATGGACTGATAGTTTCAAGTTTCTGTTGATTTGAACATCCCAAGTCTTGTCTAGCCAAAATTACTGCTTGAGATTTTAAAAACAAACCAACAAAAAAAAAACCTACCAGCAATTTGGACATTTATATTTTCCACAATATTTCTAGGCTTACGAAACAAAAACCTGTTACATTACACAGGAACCCTTTAAGGCTTTTTCACAGCGCCACCCAAAGATCCACTACTAATAACCACTAAACATGAAGACCCAGCCAAACCCCAGTTTCCATCTTTACGCCCGTCTTCAAGAAGCTGGGCATCTCACCTTGTAAAAACCGAAGCCCGGGTCGACGAGTTCTGGAGGGTCGGTCTGGGCTGAGGTACCGGCGGTCTGACCCTCGGCCTCCCCGTGCGTCGAGCTCTTGTCGGACTCGCTCTGGGCCGAACCACAGCCAGAATCGGTGTCAGAGAGCTCCGCCTCTTTGTCCTTGCTTTTGACATCAGCGGGCGCCACGGTCTGCCTGACGAGCAGCTGCACTATGTCGTTGAGGCCCACGTTGTAGTCGAAAATAGTGTGGCCATCTTCCATCTGAGAGCAGACATGGAACATGCTCAATGATAGTAGATTTCAATATATTGCATGTTTCAACACTGAGCCCCCAGACAGAGCCAGTACTGTGACGTCTTTTGGATTTTCAGTTCATGAGGTTTGAGTTCCTGTAGGTGGCGCTCTTTTCTTTGTCTGTCCAGCCATGGTGGCTATCGCTGCTCATGCTAACTACCCAGTTCGCATCAATGGCATCAGCACCAGAGGATTTTTCCCAGGAAACACCTACCTGACACCGCGTGTTTCGTTTAACAGCAAACTGAAAAGCTTTCATCAACTGGCTAGAGGTTGATCACTCTTGTGTTATAGCAGTCAGTGATAGAGATAGCAAAACAGACATGAAAATGTCATGGAGTATTATTTCAACCGGCAACTACAACAGGAATAAAAGCCTGTCTGTACTGTTTGCATTGATTTTGCCAGCCAAAGTTACTCAGGCAGGATGGAAAGGCCTACGAGCCAAGACAGCAAAGGCCCAGTGAACTTTGGTCTTTAGCTTTGGGACGGCCAGGAGCTTCCTGTCCGAGGATCTCAGGCTGTGACCAGTCTTAAAAAAAAACAATTGGCAGGACTGTAAAGACACTGAACAGAGGCAGACCCACTTATAGTGTCTAACCAGAACCTCAAAGTACTCTAAAACAGCAGTAGTGTTCTGGTAAATGTTGATTTGTTTGTGTCGATGCAAGGCACAACAAGTTCTAGGTTTGTGCATTAAACATGTTTCAGTTTAAATCAGATGTAAAGATTCACTCGCCATTTGCAGCTGTACTTGATCAGTGGTTCGATAATCTAGAATGACTACTGTCTGCAAATCATGAACACCAGACTCAATACCTACTGTATGGTTGTCTTTACAGTATTTTTACATTTAGGTGCATCTCTGAAAATCTGGCTGCAGCCCAACTTTTCAGTACTGACTACAATGTTGGCTAAATAATAAATAAGCACAATTAGACAAATGTATTTATTACTGCCCAATTCAACTCTAACTGCTCATGTCCAACTTTAATTTTGAGCAAAAGCATGACTACTTGAGGCTAGTTTGATAAACCTTGTTTAACTCAACTCAGTTAGTCAACCCTCTATACTCTTAGACCAACTCAGAGCTGAATCCTCAGATAGACTGAAATACCACTGGAGTCAGGAGAAATATATGGAGCTACACCTAATTACATAGGAGGATTTAATTACCACTAAAAACATCACGTCACAATCATTCAACATCAGTAATAATATGGAGCTATGATATCATATGATGTTGCAGTGTTTCCTGCAGCGCTTTATAGGCAAGGTGGGATGATGTCAGCCACCTCGACTGAGAAACTCCCGCAAGATTAATATTTGATTGTATTCCTTCATTGGTGACCAAACAGTCGCTGTGTTCTCTCTGGAACTCAGTTGATAATCAGCGACATCTGCAGGCCAAAAAGTGTCACTGCAAACAGTGGGGCGCAGCAGGCCAGGTAACTTAACCCACATCGTTGTCATTTTAACTTTAATGTCAGTATGTCTGACTACGTGCCCAATAATCTTATGAGTCTTTTGTTAATACTTAAAATAAATATCGGATCTGCTGTCACTGACAATCTCAACCTATATAACGTGGATACAGGGGGGGGGGGGGAACAAGATTCAACAAGATTCAAAATTTTCTTTTTTTTTTTAAATGCTAACTGTAATTTAATTTAAGACCAATGTAAAAATTTAAAAAAAAAAAAATTAAAAAAAAGCATGATTGCATAGTGAAAACAAAATGTTACTTCTAATAACTGTATTTAAAACATTTTAATACCTTCAATTCAAATAATTTAAGACTTTTTGACTGAACCCGCTCTGGACTGCGTCAAACATGACTTGCACTAAACGAAGCACTTCACGAAGCTGCCTCACCTGCTTGCCACGGTAAAACAGCCTCTGCCTCTCAGGCTCCACCTTGAAGAGCTCTGAGATTTTAAGGCGCAGTTCGTCCACCTTGGTGAGTTTGGACAGGGAATCCACCCGGTGGGTTTCCTTCCCATCCATTGTCCGCACTTGAATCCACATTGCAGCTGCCCTGTGTAAACAGTCAAATGGTTAATTCACTACAGCTAAAATTATTATTTTAATGATTTCACTAGATATCATCTGGATTATTAATCCTGATTAGTAGTGATGATTTGAGTAACAAGGACAATTAACTACGCATCTCTATCCACCCATAAAGTGATGCAAAGTCAAAGAACTGGAAGGAGGGACTACTCTGGCTTAGCATAGTTTAATGGACAATTTTTAAACATTAAAAAGTTGCACGCATCTCCCCCACACATATTGGTTTTGTTTAGAATGAAGGAGGAAGCCATTGATCAGAACTGATCTGATCAAGATTTCCTCCAAGGTTCTGCGTTGGTTGCAGTCAGACTCAAGATGCAAGTCAAAGTAAATGAATGACAGTGATATCGTGACTACACTGCCTGCTGCTTTCACCAGGTAACCAACCATCATTTGGTGGTCCTATTCTTAAAAAAAACAAAAAAAACAAAAAAAAACACCTGCTACTTATCAGTGGGAAAAAGGTTTCCTGCCAGTTTCTTTACAAGCCTCTAGTATGGGGGTTAGGGTTGAGGGGGACTACGATATACCAATAGTTATTGCTCTATAGCACTTTTCAGAGATTTGTACAGCACAACCAATTAGTCCAAGTATAACTCAAAAGTTTCTGAACATCAAAACAGTGTGACTGTATTTTGCTTTTAGCACTGGACTGTCACTCCTGGCAGCATTGTCAGTAGGGAGGGAACAAGCTGATTTAAATACAGTGCGGGAAACTGGGCTGCAGGCCACTCCCACTCCTTTAAAAGCAAGTACATCCGGACGCGAGGGAGCGCTAGCAAACAATGTGGCTTCGCTTTCTGACAATAAAACACGCTGCAATAGCACCTTATGTACAGTTTAATAACACGAAACATGACGGTAAGTCGGTTGTCTCTTCACACAGACTGTGCTTTTATTCAGTTCAGTAGTAAGCGGAGACTTCGGCGTCTGGGTCGCTTTACTTTTGTGCTCCCAGCTGAGGTCTGCCCAGCTCAGCTGGCTCGGAGATGAACCAAACACAGTCAACCAAATTCTAGTTATAATCGTGCAAAAATGGTTTCTCCAGACTAAAATGCATCGTTTAACAGACTCAATTCATAATCGTCGAGATGAAGACGAAAAAAAACACCTTACAAAAATAGCCAACTCGGCGAAAACAGGAAAATACACACGCTGCTCCCGTTAACATTTATATAATGCTTTGGGGAAAACACTCAAGCGCGAAAGCTGTTTGAAGTATCATGTGTTGTTCATATTATCAGTATAGGAGATAAACAACACAAGCTGACAGCCCGCGACTGCAGCGCAGCACATCAAGTTCAACATCCACCCATAATAGCGCTGACAGCAAACCACGTTACAGACTACACAGACGCAACTTATTGTCACAGAACTTGCAACTGTTAGGTTAGCTATTCCGAAGCAATCCAATTGTATCAAAACATTAACCTGAGAGCGCAATGAACCAGTTATGGCGATTTTTTTTTTAAAATCAATTAACTTGAATTACACATTTGGCTAGCTAGTAAGCCAACCAGAAACGAGGTAATGACTTTGCCAAGTTAGCTGGTAAGCTAGCTAGCGGGGTATCAATATCAGTTAGCACGTTTTATTAAAGTTATTAACAGACAATAGTACTTTACCTGTTGATTCTTCCAAATGCAAACAAGAAATTGACGTTTAAGGTATTGCGCACAACGTTTTCCCCAAACAACTTCTTGGTACAGTTTGCACGACCAACTCTGTGCCTTGTTGAAGACTGGATCAATGAGTTATTCTTCAATACTTTGTTTCCCCGCCTGCCTTAAAAGATGTGCTTCACTATTGGCTGCGTTCATATCGGTAGCTGTTGCTAATAGGCTAGAATAGCTGTCAATCTGGAAAGTGACCGGAGCTTAGCCTCAGCGCGCGAAACGACGTTCTCGTGGGTGCAGCTCGCTTCTGAGAAGGTTATCGCGAGACTATGTAAATATACTACTGTGTCTCGGTAGCCTAGACAGACAGAGATGATCCTGGTAAACAACCTCAACGCTACAGCTCGTGTTATGCTTTAAGCGCGACTGTAGCGCACTTTGGTTTCTTAATGCGTTTACTTAAAGAAATCATCGTTTCAACACAGTAAACCTCGACGATAAGCACGTTGACTTTCATACTGTTGCTGATTAATCTTTTGCCATTAGATCTCCTTCAGGTTGGCGGGAGAATGGGTTGACACCACTGAAAAACGCCCAGTAGTATTTGATATTAACAGGGTTCCTACGGTCATGGAAAACCTGGAGTAGTGTTTTCCTGGCCTGGAAAAGTGAAGGAAAATGGAACAGGCACATATAGTTTTGGAAATGTGTTGATAATATTTATTTTCCAACCAGTGAAATGTTGAATATGAAGTTTGGCTCCTTGTTGATCCACTTCCCTTTGAGGAATAAAACCCAGATCAGAAATGTCCTGATAGTATCGGTCCTAAGTGATAGTTGGATCCAGAAATAAGACCTGGATGTTCACATCACATGATCAACTTAACAACATGTGCCATTAATAACATAGACTGATAAATATTGTGTGCGTATATGAGAGTGTGTGTGTGCCAAATTGCTCTACACAGTTCAATAAAAAGAGCAATTGCAAAATAAAACAGGCAGACTACCACTTGTTTCCTGCCAGGTCTCTGCTGGTCAGTTAAACTGTGTTATACTGAATTGCCTCTGTTGGTGGAGGCTTGCCAACATCACATCTGATCACTTCCAGCCTTCCTCCACCTGGTGGACAACCAGCCTCTTGACCTGACAAACACTTGAAGAGCTCATTTCCAAAAAGCTATAGATCTGTTTTGAATGTACATCATGTGTCCTAACTATAGAATGAAACAAAATACTTTAATAGTGATTGGATCAGTCCTGTCACTGGGAAATATAAAGAAACCACAACAAGTGAGCAGTAGCTTAACAGACAGATTTACTGAGATGAACACAAAAAGTTTCTTTACAGCAGTTTCATGAATAGGCTTTTGTATCTGCATTAAAAAGTTATAAGCTGTTAAGAAAAGTGCTTGTGAGAGAAACATCTGAGAAACATCTAATCTACTAATGTTTCAAACCCAAAGAGGGGCTGCAGGACGTCAAGATCTGGTCCCCACATTGTTCTAAGAGAAATAAACATCCATTACATTTTTAAACTTCTTTTTAAACGTTTATTGCTCTTTTTCAACACTGCCCTGCTTCTCATTCATAGAGATCCACACGTTCACTGCTGGGAGCTGCAGCCCAGTACAACCACAGGCCTCTACTGGTTGGCATGCAGTCCACTGGAGCAGCTGTGGGATCAAGGGCACCCCGACAGTGGTTACTGAGGAAGGGAGAAGGAAGCCTGTCTCATTCATTTTCTCAGCCGGTGCAGCATTCAAACCGCCGGCCTTATGGTCACAAATCCACTCCTCTAACTTTACAGCACTGACCTCTGGATCTCTGGTAGATCTCTCTGTCCTGGTCACATGCTAACACCTTAGCATACAGTATGTGAACTAGCATTATCTAACGTAAGAAGACAGACCTTTTAGGAATCCAGAGTTGGTGTTGATTTTTTTTTCCTGCCAATCGACACACGAAGGGTAAATTGACCAATGGGCCAATTTCCCCAAAATCACGTCACCATCCAATACTCAAAGCTGCCATCTATAAAGTTGTGAGCACCGTTCCCAGTCCCACCCGTCTTGGGTTTGCTGAATTAAATGCTTCCAAGCTTGTAGATTAACAGTCAAAACACATAATCTATTTTGCTTGATTAGTCTGCACACAAGCATCTGAAATAACCTTGAAAGCTATGAATTAGTTTGAAAATGTGGGTCTTTATGTGGGGTCTGAGGTCCCCCAGGGGTCCTTGAGGGGGTACCAGGGGTTCCCCAGCAAAATGATGATTAAGTTAATTTCACCTTTATTTAATTCTCTAGTAATTATCTGTTACAGAATCTATAAGACAGGAAAGACTGGGAGAGGAGGGATGACATGCTGTTGTTATCGTAGGTTTCACTCTCACCCATATTATCTCTCTACATACAGTGTAGACAGTTATGTAATTCTGCATGAAGGCATTTGTAACAACAAAAATCTTCCCATACGGAGGTTCCTGGGACAAAGTCTTATCCAATGGGGGTCTGTCGGCTAACGTTCCATGGCATGAAGACACGAGAACCCCTGGCCAGCAGTGTAGAAAAGTGGGCTAGTGAGTGGAAGGTTGCTGGTTTGAGTCCCTGGGTCAAAAATAATGCTCTCCCCTTCCTCAACAACCCCCAAGGAAGTTCCCTTGCCTGAGGTTGTACCGGGTAAGTCCCAGGGGTGAATGTGTGTCGCTGTATGAATGTGTAGAGGGGCGCTGCTGAAAAAGCTCAGAGAAAAACCTTGACCGGATAAAAACAAGCTGCAACCCACTGGGTCAGCCTGTATGGAGTCAGCCGTATGGAGTCTCTGGTGCAGTGGAGGCCGGACAAAGCTGCCTGGCAGGGACTGAACAGCACTCGGAGCCCAGGGAGGACGTCAGGAAACGAACGCGGTAGGCCAGGTCGTCCAGGAAGTCCTTCTGCTGCTTTGTTATGGCCTGAGAAAGCACAACGGGCAGCGACTGCACACTGAGCAGGATGGAGTCCAGTTTCTCTTCCAGAGCCACAATCCTCCTGTCCAGGTCCTCGCTCCGGCGCTGCAGCTCTGACACCAGATCGTACATCATGCTCTGAGTCTGGGGAGCAACAGGGAGGACAAGGCACAGTTAAACGTGTAAATACTCATTGGTATATTCATATAATAATATTCATTTTCATCCACTGGTGGCTTCAGAATCCACTTTCATTATATTACCTGCCAAACAAACACAAACTGTTTGTCATTTCAATCATTGGTGTAAAGAAAGTTACAAGGTACTTTTGCCAGCTGTTAATTTCGTACTCAGTAATAATTTGTGAACACAAACCGTTGCAAGATCAACAACTGTGTTTGCCTGGTCGGTTAGTTTCCTTTGCTCCATTTTGACTCTTCGTAGTCTAGAGAAAAGTGAAAATCAGGACCAGAATCAGAACAAGAGTTTGTCTTGATGAATCTGCTGCAAGTGTGAGACATTCAATAACAGTAGACTAAACATGTAAATCTCATGGTTTCATTTGATGTTTGTTGAAGGCGTGCGTTGCCCAACGACTCGTTTGAACCTACTGGTGGATGGCTTGCAGGAATTTACGCTGATGGTTGCGCACTCTGGCGTGATCGACCTTCTTGACCAGCTTGGTGTTTTTGTAGATGAGCCACGTCTCCCTCAGCACGTTGGCTGCTGTGTTTTTCACCTAAACACCCAAAGGTCAAGAAGTAATCTATTACAATATAACAGGATTATGTGTTATGTGTTAAAATGTAATCCATTACAGTTACAGTAAAAACATCATTAAATATATATAACATGTACACACATAATGTACACAAATTCTACAGATACATTTGAAAACAAATCAGTGATTACTTCTTAAATTACTTAAATTACTATTTGAAATTTAAAAAATAATCTTTTGAGATTTTAGTAGGCTTGGATATAATTTTACATTATTTATATAGCAATTATAGCCATTAAAATCACTTGTAAATGGGAATTGCCTTTTTGACTTCATAATCTAATCTTCATAATTTCTGAAGCAAAGTAACTAAGAAATCAGATTTCAGAGTTTCAGAGTTGCAGAGTAATCTTATGGATTATTCTACAGATTACATTTTTAAGCAGGCAAGCAATGATTTTATTACTGTCTGAACTCAGCTGTCACTGTTCATTTTCACAACAAACTGTGCATTTGTGCGTCTGAGAGTCAAGTGACCTTTTTGTAGAGCTGAGTGTCCATCATGAAGTTGTGGACGTGCTTCTCGGCTCTGGTGAGCTCCGACTTCCTGGCGACGACGGCGACCACTAAGGCCGTGCAGCCAGCGCCCTGGAGAGCATTACTATCATTACATTACATTTTAGCCATCTAGCTGACGCTGTTATCCAGAGCAATTTACAATGACTGCAACAGCAGAATACGTTTTAATTCTTGGATCTCCAACTGTAAAAAAGAATACAATGGTAGTGGAAGGGTTGAAGCCACAGCAACCAGACAGTTAATGAAAATGATGAAATCTCTATGCTACTAGAATGATCATGCTAGGTAAAGAACATACTGCGGTTAGGGAAAACTATAACCTCCAGTCATATGAACAAAAAACAATTCTATTTTCAGAAAAAGGTCATAAAGTCAGTCATTCAGTCATAAGACTGAAAGCCTGAAGTGGTGGTAAACTCTATTCCATAATTAAAAACGTGGGTAAACTCCATTTCCCAAATAAAAATGTGGGTGAACTGAATTAGGTGGGTTTTCCCTCCACTACATCCCTAGTTAGACTGGATCACTAGAAAGCTCACCATGATTCCTGTCAACAGGCAAACCCCCTTTCCACAGTACGTGTGAGGGACCATGTCACCGTAGCCGATGGACAGGAAGGTGATGGAGATCAGCCACATTGCTCCGTGGAAGGTACTGGTTACCTCCTGTGTATTGTGATACCTGATAAAAGAGGAAGCCTGGCTCTCACAGCAGTTTGAGATGTAGCAGTGATGACAGAGCTGAAGACGTTTTGCATGACAGCTACCATCTACTACTATTTCAAAACAAGATATCCACCATGTGAAAAACTGAAACTAAACAAAATAACAGCTGGTATTTACGTAATGGTTTACTGTGAAAAGCTATGAGCATGCGATCAAAGTACGTCCACTAAAAGTGCTTGTTTTTGCCACTGACAGGCTCAGATTGTTATTGGAACATTGTTATTGTCAGTGTCTGACAATATTACGGAAAGGATCCTACAGAGATAGACCTTTGGTTAACCTACATTACATTTACATTTGGAAAGACAAACTGTTTATTGCCTATTCTAGTCTTGGTCTTGAATCGATCTCAATGTGCTCTGGTCTTGGTCGTGACTTGGTCTCGACCCCCTTTGGACCTGGTCTTGGAATTGACTTGGACTTGGTTAAGATGGTCTTGTCCACAGCCATGCTAATCTATGACATCAGCTGGTGTAGTGACTGGTTACAATGGAAACCTGCAGCTTCTTGGGCCTTGAGAATGGTTGAGAACCACCACTGTCCTACACATCTTCCTATAGCCCTTTTTCAGTTCGGAAGTTCGAAACCGATACCTCTCACACACACGCACGGTCCACGCCGCAATGATCCAACAGGACACACTGAAGACCAGGAGGACAGTGCCGGGGCAGATGGTCATCAGGGTCTTCATGACAAAGCGAGTGTCAAAGCTGATCTTGTTGAGCGCCCCGATGCTGCGGGAGGAGGCGTCCGTGAACAGCTTGCTGTGGAGCAGCATGACCCGGCCAATCAGGTAGAGGCGCAGGAACATCGGCACAGAGAGGATGATGTCGACATCGGCATCCACCACCGACGGCGTGTAGCTGAAGGCCATCTGGGTGTTCCAGCTAAACACATACTGGCCCGGGATTGGATGGATGGCACAGACAAGGAGCTCCAGTATGACGAAGAAAATCCGCTCATAGGTCATGGCTATCCTCCAGTCGTCTGCTCCGTTGTCCACCATGAAGAGCTGAAGAAAAGAAAGGAGGGAGCTTTAACAGTCCAGGAAAGAATATACACCTCTAGCAAACTAAACTGAAAAGAGTGAGGAGACAAGATTAAAAACATCAGCAAGATTAGTAACTAAGGAGGCAATGTATTTTAACACTTATTATTTCATAATAAGCATATCATGAAATAATTCAAATGATCTTTTTCGCCTCAGGATGGACCATAAATTACAAAAATGTAATCTGATGATTTGCTTGGTTGAGTTGTAATAATAGACAGACAATAACAATAAGGTTGGTCATAAAGAACCAAAGCTGTTATTTTGTCCACATACCTGGATTTCCCTTGCATGGTATATCACTATGAGCCCAAGAAGGACAGCGGTAGAAAAGCTGATCAGGCCTTTCAGTACACATGAATATATGGATTCCTGTAGATGATGGAGACAAAAACATGATGGCATCCAGTGCAGTGCTAATAATGACAGCATAGAGTCTGAAGGTGAGGTTAGGAGCAGGTCCTGTTGTCAGAAAGGACTGTGAAACTCTATAAGTTGTCGTCTCTGCACCAATGTCACCAACCTTCTGTACATCTATTTTACTTTGGGATTAAAGTGATTCTGAAGTGGATTACCTTATTGTAAAATCCCCTTGACAGCTCTGTCTCAATCACCATGACAATAATGCCAAACATCCCACAGACCAAGGCATAGTCGCTCAACTGTTTGCGCTTCACAAAGAGAACTCTTCGTTGACCCAGCCTGTAGCTGATGTCCTTGGACTTCTTCTGTGGTGCGCTACCTTCCTCCCTGGTCAGGTTCTCACTGTTGGCCTTAGTGGAATCTTCTCTGATGGCTTTGGAGAAGCCGTCCTCAAGGATGGCACTGTGGAGCAGCTGAAGAGGCCGTCGGTCTGAGTCGACATCTGCAAGGCTGGGTCTTGAAGCGTCGTGGCTAGTCAGCGGTCTCACTGCATCCCCATTGAGTATGTCACCAGTTTCTATGGTGTCAGACAGTGGAGGAGTACACATGGAGAGTTTTGATCCACTTTGGCTGAGGTGGCCCTGAGCATTTGTCTGCATGAGAAAGCGAGAGAGTCAACAGTTCGTAGGTAATCTATCAGACTACAAATACAGAGAGACATATGACCGCCAGAATAAGGAAGCATCATTTGGCTTTGTGCTCTGCAGCTGAGCATTTTAACTTTTGGTTATGTGATATAAAGTAATAGTATCTAACCCATGTCTGCAAACTAAATTTCTCTTATGGAAAGTAAAGCTGCACTAGGCAATATTTTAATGTGAAAATACACCTGTCCTGGACTCACCAGTTTACTGACATCACCTTACAGGTTTTGTGGGTATTGAATTTATAAACTCTCAAACAGTTCCCTCTCGCTGAATTCAGAGAAATGGCCTTCTTCTCTAGGCCTGCAAGGTAGACAAAGAAAAATCATGTACCTGACTCTCTCCTTGTCTGGCTCTCTCCTCGTCTAGACAACGATTCTCAAGTGAACGACTGACGGACTGGTCACTTCTGTTACTGGCTGGTGTGGATGACCTCTTCACCCGCGGGGTACTGGTGAACGGGTATTCAGAGCAGTGACGGCATTTGAGGACAATCGCGGGATCGCCAAACGACTGGCAGGTTTGATCACAACTTAGTAACCAGCGAGAGTCTTGCTGATGCTGCTGCTGAACTAACAGGCGTTCTTTGCTAAAAAGCTCTTTCCACTGATGTTCTGCGTTTACAGGAGGTTGCAGCTGGTCCTGACGTTTTGACAAGTTTTGATTTGTCTCAGAATTTACAGGTATGTTGAACAAATTTGGACAGGTTGGTAGGCTGGTGTTCTTGAGTTTAAAATGATTGCAAGGCTGTTGCTGAAAGAGCTCTTCCTCGCTGCACTGGGGCATTAGACTGTCCTGTGGGCGGTAAGATGCAGATTTCAAACGATCCTCTTGGTTTGTTTGCTGTGGAAAAACCTGGCATGTAGCTGAAACTTGGGAGATCTGAGAGAAAGGCTGGGTGCGTGGTGAAGATGAAAAGTTGCTCTTGTTGGAAACACTGGAGAGGCAGTCTTGGATTGCACCCTGCTTTGATCGTGGTTGAAAACTAGAAGCCTCTGAAATTTGGTGAGTATCAAGAGAGGCGCAACCACATCTGTCAGTGCGGCTTGGATGTCCTGTACTGGTCCCACGTCTCTCGCCTGATGAATTATCTAGGCCGCTACCAACCTGGCCACAAAACAGGAGCAAGTCTTGGTCGCTCAACTGTGACAAGGTTGTGCCGTGGGTTTTCAATGGCGAAGACTGTGATGAAAGTCTTTCAGGAGCAATTCCGTTGGATCTTCCCCGAGGTGCCGACGACACACAGCACAGACTCGTCTCCTGCTGGGGCGTCAAGGGTTCTAGGGAGGTTCCTGGGTATTGATAACGCAAGACCTCGGGGGTTTTCGTCGGGGGTGATGGATCTCCTGAGTTGCAGCGCTCACGGCCCCCATCTTGGAAGACTTCACCTGTTGAGTCGAGACGTCGTGTCGTGTTGGTGGGTTTGACCAGAATCAGCCTCATAGCATCACCGTGGAGCTGCACGTCATTATAAAGTGTTATTATACTTTATTTGATAGTCACAGTGAAGAGAGACAGGAAGGATGGGGGAGAGAGGGGGAGAGAGGGGGACGACACCCAGTGAGATTATATAACATTTTATAACATGAACATAAAAATGAGCACTAGGTTGGGCTGGGCTGTGTGAGGAGCCCCGAATGACCAAGGCAAGGTGGAACGTCTGATAAGTCCTGGCTAACTGTCCCCAGCCGGACAAAATCGTAAAATCTTCTCTCAACCATCAAAGCAGATCAGGGATGTCAAAGAATGTCATAGTCATCGATCTTGAGAAAACAACAGCAAAAAACTTGAGGGATTTTAGTGAATTTTCACACTGTTGTTCTTCGTCTTCACAGTGAGGAAACAAATATGTCATTTTAGAAATAATCTCTTCTTTTAAAACCCATACAGGTGTGGGCGAGCACACACACTTTATTGGTTTTATCCATTTTTATCTATGGTATTTATGTCGTTTGCTCTCTGTAAAACACATTGTGACATTATTAAAAGTGTTTTATACATACATACATACATTTTATACATAAAGTTGACTTGCCTCTGAACCCTCCTGCTCCGCAGTCCAGAGACACAAATAGAAAAGTTATTTCTGGCCGAACATGTCTGGAGAAAAACAAGCAGGATTTGTTTATCCTGGCCTCAGCGTTCAGCTTGTTGTGAACGGAAAACGTTCTGTCAGAAGCAGATGTGAACCCCCCTGATGTTATTCTACTCAACATGGAAATCAGAAAGGCTGAGAGATCCAGACACATCCATCACTAGCAGGACTTCATTGTTCAAAATCACTAAAATATTGATATCTGCAATATATATTGATATCTGTAATATATATTGATATCTGTAAAAGTATTATTCTGTTAGCCTTCCGTTACCTACCAGCCTTTAAAAAGGAGCCATAAGGTGTTGTGATTTTGTGTTATCTGTCATGATATCCATTTTAGGAAAAAAAATCAAAAACATCAATAACTGTGTAGCCCGTAGAGCCACTTACACATTTCTATGTTCATTAGAGGTTTTCCATTACAGATTGTTTGTTGTTGATGCCATTCATCCTAAACATTACACTGTTAGATTTGAGGTTGTGCCTGAAAGCATTACACACTGAAACAAGTACAATTAGCAAAATTATACACATCCACAGGTATACCAAAGTGGATTATGTAATCCTAAACAGAAGTATTCAGTAATCAGTGCTGTGGTGGTAAGTACAACGACCTCCAGTCAGGTGATCATCACAAGGCAAATAACCACCAAAAGAAACAAAAATCAATTATATTTTCAGAAAAGCAAAAGTAATTTATCCTTTAATTCCCTTAAAAGACCCTGTCATCATCGGTTTGATCCTGTGTACTATGATGTGTACTATGAACTCACCTGCTAAAGCTTTATATCATCCAAACACTGTACATGAGTACTATAAGCAAATGTATTAACTTCAATGGTAACCCATAATGTACTTTACAATCCATCAATCATTTTCTCACAGTAGGTATGAATTTTTCCAAATGATGGAGATCTATTTTTTGGAATAAAAATCTTCAGTTGCAATCCAGAAAAACAAACCAGCGTGAAGCTTCATGCTTTTCATTCTTTTCTGTTTAGCAAATAAACGAAACACTTCCACAGGTGATCCTTACCTCCTTCTTCCATGTGCTATGTTCTCCAAACTTGAAGAAGCAGGGTGCTGATGGAAAGTGCTCTTGGCCGGTGGAGGGAAAGTGTTAAGAAGACTGTCTGAGTGGGCGCCGGATGGCGGCCGGCCTCCTCCCCATCCCGACACTTGACAGAGGAGCTGTGCAGACGCTTTCCTTTGAAAGTAATGATTAGGATTCAACATGAAGAAAGGGAAAGGGCAGCAGCTGGCCTGGTAAAAGGCTGCCATGCAAATGGTCTCGGAAGGGGGTGGGGGGTTGGGGGGGGCAACAGGTCGGGATGCACACATAAAGCTTGTAAGATCAGATCAGAGTGTTCAGGAGGAACATCAGACATATCGGCTCAAAGAGAGATCACTGTAAATAGGGAAGTGGATTGATTGGTTGCTGGGGAAGAGGGAGCAGAATTGGTTGCTTTGATTGTGAGGAGGTAAAGAAGAACTTGTCATTGATGCTCTGAGGTTCAAAGGCCTTCACAGAGTCTCTTATCTCCACTGCCACAAGGGCCTGGCTGGACAAAAGTGTCCCTTTTACATCTGTGCCTGAATGCATCCAATGAATACAAGGCCTTGACGTACTGTATCTCATCAAATATGTCATAGGCAACAGGCAATCACTGCAGGAACCACATGTCACATACATGAAGAATCCTATTCCAGAACACCACTGGTGGAAAAACACTGGAGTTCATCCTTGTCTTCAAAACCTTGATGCAGACGTGTTGTCACTTTCTTACCTTTCTAAAAAGTGTAATTTGCTTCCATCTTGTATTATCAGTCATTTTGTAGGAGCAGGTGTTGCTTTTTTCAAATAGTTGATGTCCTATTTCCAAACAAATCTCTTAATCTACAGTATTGTGTAAAAGTTTCAGGCATCCTAGATTTTTTAAAATAGAAATTTGGTCTTAAATGTTTATTTTGTTTTCTGCATTAGTATTTTACATTACTGCTCTTTATAGTACATTTTTAGAAAGTTTTCATTTCATTATTTTTTTGAAGCATCTTCGCTTTACAGATTTTTTTTACACAACAGTACTGTATCAAATATAAATATAATATAAATCAAACTGAAACTCTCCGTGCCACAGCTTGAATCAACTCACTGTGAACAAAACTGTTGTGTGATCTACTCTTGAAGTAACCAGACGGTTTTCAAGCCTCATCGAGTCAGAAAATAAAGCCACCTGCGGCAGCATGCTGATGTCCTTTTCCAACATTGAAAACAGATATCAAAGCTGCTCAACGTAGCTGGTTCAGTAGCTGCTAAATGTAAAAGGTTTGACATGGAAATGAGATTTGAGTAGTTTGATTCAAGTTGCACTCGGAGGTCGAGTGGTCAATTAAAACAGAGGGTGAATGAGGTCATCACACGGAGAACAATCACGAACCAAATCTTCAGAACAGCACCAATTAATGTTTAATCTTCTTGAACGGACCCTTTTCACGGACCTCGCCTCAGTCAGGTACTATTTATTGTATAGCATCTTATGGTCTGTATCACCTGAAAGACCCTCAGCACCATGGAGGGTAAATCCCAGGCTGCAGCGGGGCAGAAACATCACGACGCGTCAGAGTTGTTTGTTTTGCTGTTGGTGCTTAGAAACATTTAAGATATAGTAGAAGACGTTTATACTTTCATCCCATCCCGGTGTTCAATGTGATGCATGCTGCCAGTGGCTGTCAGAACCAACCACACTGTAGCTGAAGATTATTCTTCACAGTACATGAGAAGGCAGCGGGTCTATAAAGAACTAGTTTAATGTGAACCAGGTCAAAACTACATTACTCCATTGTTCTCCAGAGGCTTTGAGCAGCTCCAGACCTGCAAATGATCAAATTCCATAATTTCCAGACCTCCATAGGAACTCTGTTCATAGTGGTGTCGGTAAACCAAACATCAAAGTTGAGTATATTGTATTTTACATTATATATAATATTATACATTATAACAGTTTTTCTTTTCTATTTAACTGTACAGTACAAACCCATCATGTATATATTCTTGGCCCATTCTTGTATTATGTCCAATATTGTTATTGTTAATTTCTATATATTATTATTATGCTTTCACTTTTTATTTTAATTCAGCACAATCTAAGAAGTCAGTGTCAAAGCATTTCACGTGACAAATCAACTTTGATTTGATTCCCTTTTTGTTTTGCTCATGTGGTCAAACCCTATTTCACTAATGGAAATGTGAATAAACTGTTTCAGTAATTGAAGTATTGTTTTTATCCATATCGATGCTTCTGTTCCCCGGTGATTCTTTACGTTCACCTTATTGTAAAGGTGTGTAAGCCGTGCTTCACCAACACAGAGGAGGGTAGACTGAGCTTCAGCCCGTTGCTCTCTCTCCACCTGGCATCAGGCAAACCTACAAAGCCTGCAGCTTGCTGGCTCAGCAGCTCCGTGTGTGAATGTTGCCGAGCTGTAAAAAACCTTTGTGCCCGGCGGTGGCACCGGACACCGTCACCGGCCGTATAAATATTTACCAGGCTCAATCAAAAGCGTGGCTGTGTCAAAACCTACTGGGAATGAAATGTGACAAACAGGAAACAGGAAGCATTTCGTTAAGCAGTGAAATTTGTAGATGCAATTTATTGGGTGTTTTTTCTTGGAGCTGAAATAGTTAACTACCTATGCAATTTCTCCAAATAGTAAGGTTATGACCCGCAACTCATTTCATGAAGCTGTTTATGATTAGTGACTGGTAATAAAACGGAAAAAAGCAAAAGCAAGGTTGCAACCATGCGCACTCATACACTTCATGAGCCTTTGATTTCAACACAGAGCAACTCTGACTGAAGGGATCTGAACAGGAGCGCTGACCAGGGCAGGAAACTAACTTTTGGTTTCAAAATTCACCAACCGCTTTCAGTCTTTCACCAGCACACTGGAGTTTTGAAACAGAACAGGACCTAGTTGGACATCAGCCAGAGGGTTTGGTGGAGTAGAAAAACTAATCCAGCTACTCTTGGATGCTGATGGATGCTCTAAAAAAACGTATTTATTGGTACAGAGGAAACAATGCATTTTCAGTAAGTCAATAAAGACAGAAACATGTTGGTTATGTAACGCTAATAAAGGCTTTCTGCCAAAAACGAGTTGGTTTTTCTGAACCAATAAATATTTGTATTCTTTTATCAGAGAATCCACCGGCCTGCAGGAGTAGCTGCATTTGTTCGCTTCTACCTTTTTCTGGGTCGTGCATCTTGGTCGTATGGTGTTTTTCTTGGTATAAGCAGCTCAGGTTACCATCCCCGGGCAGAATTTACCAGCCTTCAGCCGCTGGCTGGTGTTCATTTCCCACTCTGACATTGACTAACTGATATTCATTTGATGCCTGTCAATGGAGCGTGAAGCGTCAAATTCAGGCTTTACTGGAAACGAAGTGACCGGTCCTGCCTTACATTACTGAAGGGGAGCCATCAGCTAACTGTCATAAGGCATGCACATGGCTGAGTAACTAGTGAAAAGGTAAGTACTTGTGTGTGAACGCCTACTGAGGGTACTGGGACAGTAGCACCAACTCCACAGAGTTACAGCGTTGTTGAGTCACCATTTACATTTTTGCAGAGCGACTTACAACTAGTGAGCAGGCAGGATTCAGTGTCTGGCTCAAGGACACTATGAGGATAATCTCTCCAACCACTACGCCTTCCTGCCTTCCTTCTGATCACATGAGATGTCGTTCTTCAAATGGGCTCAGCGGAAGTCGAACCCTGTCTGTCTAAAACACACAGTAAGGAAAATGTGATAAAATGTGTTCAATAAGGACTTTTTCATCCGCCGGCCACGGGGGGTAATGGATTCCAAAATTCAAACTCTTGCTGCTTTTGAGACCAGAGAAGAGCCTGGTTAGTTACCTGCCACAGTAGCTAGAGGGGTAGACAAAACTACCAGCCACAGCTACGATTTGTCTGCTGGCAGTTTTCTACCCTGAATGCAACTCTAGTCAATCTGCTCCTAAGATAGAGATAGATACTCCACTCTGAAACGACATCTCACAATAGCAGGCTAACGGTATCCTCAGCTCACGTGGCTCTTAACCGCAGCCTCGCATTCAAAAGCAAAAAGAGATGCCGAAAACGGGGGCGTGAACTTCAATGAGTTACTTTAATTTCAAAACATCTGGAGTCCCACCTCCCCTGAAGTGCTCAAAACGACCGTGGCTGGGCGGCGGTGAAGCTTTCATCAGCAACACTCACATTTGGGTGAAATAATAGCATTTTCCGTGGTAAGTTCCCAATGTGCATAGGTAGACAGTTATTAAATGGAGCTAGGGGGCGTGGGGGGTGAGGGTGGGGGTCGGGGCCATGGTGCGTTCACTTGTCGTTGTAGTTGGCGAAGTGCTGGTTCAGGGGGTTATCTGGCGACTTCATCCACTCTTTCTTCAACTGGTGCTTGAGCTGCGCCAACCTCATGTTGGGGTACTCCTTCTTAAAGCGAGGCATGTTGGCCTCCTCGTAGGCAGCGTACGCCGCTTTCATCCTACGCTCCGGGTGGCGGTCCAGCTCCTCGGGAGCCGTGCTAGGAGACAAGAACGCAGCAGGGTCAACGTGGCTGAGGGATTGTGAACATTTTCACTATTTACATGTGATTTTTAGAACAGAACAGAGCCTCCAGATGACGGTTGGTTACCTGACTGAAAATCTACCAGGCTGCACGATTACAACTAAAACGATAATCATGATTTTGTTACATTCTGTGATTCTGTGTAGATTTGAAGAAGAGAGATCCAAGGCAACCAGTTAAAAACCATCCACTGTATTTCGCTAGTCATGATTGTAAGTTCAAAGCTACGCCCAACTCATTTTGGCCCACGGCTTCATCAAGGTCATCAAATAGAATAAAGAACAGAATAAAGATCCTTTGATCTCTACTAGATCCCTTTTCTTAATCCAGAAGCTAAGAAGCCTTCCAGCCTCCAACTGTTCTCCAAAACAGAAACAGATTCACTTCTTTCAACTAGAGGACCGTCTAAATGCAATCAAATGTTTCAATATTGCAGAAAAGCCAAAACTCTCCAACGATTCATTGTGGAAAATAAAATCAAGATATATTGTTATGATATTAATATCCAACCTCCTGGTGCTGGTTCTGTTCCTGTTCCTGTTTGTTTTGGTTCATTTGATGAAATCTGTGGCTGGGCTGTGCTTGGGGGGAGTCGGGACTCGTATTAACTTTATTATTTTATGTTTTAGACCAGGACCTAAATCCTTTGAAGTCCTTTATGATAAGTCCTTTTTGTGTCAATTTTGAGATGCATGCAAGTTTCGAACATGCATTTTAAAATATGTCCAATAATCTGAACGAGAGAAGACCCTCCACGCCACGACCTGAATCACTTTCATCACAACGTACAATAACTGTACAGGAATTATTTTTAGCACTGATGTTGTTGCAGAGAATAACAAACCCAATAAGGTTTACTCCAGACAGAGAGACAATAAAGAGACAAATGATGAGAGATAAATGATCGGCACCTGAGCATAGAGATGGCATCTTCTATTGTTCTGGCCTCCAGGACGTCGTCATCTTCTGGGATAATCCTGTTGACGTTCTCCTCCAACGGAGTCTCCAGGTGACTGAGAGGATCAGCAACTGTAACATTACAGAGTGAGCGTCAATGTGGTAAAAGACTTTGTGTTAAAGGCTTTGGGTGGTTTTGGGGTTGGTTTTTGGAGCGTCCGCCGGCCCCTTAAGACTGTATTGCAGAGCCACTCATCCTGACAAGCAAGGCCTAAGTAGCTCTATAGTGAAGCGACTGATGAGATTTTGGTCAGAACCGAACAGTATGATGTGAAAATGTGGGAAATAAGTGTCTGAGTCACACTTTAACACATCCTAGTGGTAAAATTGTCAGTTGCACAAGTTTATAAAATCCCCACTCACTATATTCTTGTTTTTATTCTAGTTTTCTTTGCTGTATTTGCTGCTGCAACGACACAATCTCCCCTTGGGGATCATGAAAGTTGAATCTTTTCAACTTCCTCAGGTCATCTTGAACTCCATCTTCAAGTTCTACCTTTCTGTTTGGGCTGCTCTTGCTGCTTGGCGAGAAGCATCTCCTCGATCTGGTTGCGAGTAACTTTTCCTCCAGGTTCGGCCTCCTTGCTGGATTTGCCCTTCAGCGTGGCAGTCTCCTCCTCCAGGAGGCGCTGGTTTTCCTTCTTCCTCTCCAGGGTCTCAAGTCTCTTCTTCTCCTTGGTGTCCTGAGAAGTCGGAGAGCAGGTGTACAGATTTTTTTTGCTCAAGAAATTCTATAATACCTGCCCATCATACATATTTTTGAGTCATTTCTTTGTCTCAGCTCTACTGTTGTTCATATATTTCATACGTTTCATTCTACTTAACACATTTTGATCCATTATTGTTTAGATTCTATTCTTTGCTGTATCATATTACTATTTGTTTAACCTTATCTCATTTCATCAAGATTTCAGACCTGTGAATACTTGTGTGACAGAAAACAGACTAACGTCACAGACTGACTTTTGTTTGTATCAGCACCTTTGTTTATTTGTCTCACCTTAAGAGTTGGTATTTAATTTTCTTCCCTCCCCTTTAGGTGTATATGTAAAGTAAACTATACCTAAATCGTCTGCACACACATCAGTGATTAGTACAGACATGAGCCAAACAGTGGCTTGAAAAACATGTTTCAGTGGGGAAAACTCAGGCATGTGTTGGCAGGAACCGTTCTACGACAGACGGCTCACCTTCCTCTGCTCTTTTTTCAGTACATGTTTGTTATTTTCCTGCCATTTTCCTGCCTCTTCTTCCTGCTCCTTCAGGGCATCTGCCACCACCTTGGCCTCGACCTTACGGGCTTTGGCTGTGGCCGCCTTGGAGTTCTCGCCCTTGAACTTCTTCGGCATCTCTACGGCTCCTCTTCAGCTGAGAGGGATAATGAAGAACAGTGCAGAAATCAGTAGGGTGTGACTGATATGGGTTGTTGAAGGCCGATGCTGATATTTCTAAACTGAAGTATTATATATTTTCTACCGATATTCAACACCTTTAAATTTGAGGGTGAGTGAATAGATGGGGGACCTATTCAATGGTAGGGAAGCTTTGGGATACATTTCTGCCTTTAAATGAAAAATGAATTCACAAAAAAGCATAACTGAACTATTAAATAAATAAATAAAATGCAAAGAAAATCAAACTTCATTACAGGTTTTACAGACTTTTCTGTAGCTGTGGTCAGGGAGGAACCTCCATCATATCAGAGGGGGACCACATGACTGGCTGAAGTGCAGTATTTAATAAAAGGCCAGTCAAAAGTCAGTCTAACCCTAAAAAGCCTCCCTCTGCATTTCTTTGTCTCATCTGCACATTTGGATATCTTATTCCTGATTTCCATTTGTCTTGTTTCTGTGTTTTAACATTTGTATGTTAAATAACTATGACAACAAAATGCACATTTAATGTTTGGGTCATTTTACCAAGAACTTAACGTGCTGCATAATTTTAATGATCTATCATTACCTACAGCCCTTCAGGGAGGAAGATAACGTAGTGGATCCAGCAGTAACTAGCAGAGTCTCATAACAGGTGGAAACGAGTTGTATAATTCAGCTTGCTACTACATAACAAGCGTTAACGTTACATCAGCTGAGGATGTCGGCTAACAAGCGCCCTAACTATGAAAATACATTTCACCTGGACTGGGGTCCCACTTTTCTTAATACCAAGGAGAAATGGTATTCATTCCATTTCATAGTACCAATGCCTCCTGGTTGACTAGCAATGTAACGTTAGCTAACTAGCTGTAGCTTGCTGACGTTAGCTAGATAAACAAGGATGCCTAGCTTATCAAACTGCTCCCTGTTACATTTAAACTTTGCTGAAACCGAGTTAATAGTTATCAGAATACGTAGAAGTTCAGACATGAATAGCGTGTCATACCAGTACAAGAGGAATACAGGTCATACCTAGACACCAAATTATTGTTGTTTCGAAGAAGCGTCTGCCTGCCACCTCCTCTTTGAGACTGCAGCGCACTCTAATGACGTACATTTCCCTGGACCAATCAGGAGCCAAAGGTACATCAGAATTCGATTCTATTGTAATATAATAAACTGCTCCAATGGTTTCAGATTTGTTTGATGACATATCAAATTAAATGTGTTTTACTCATAATACTAATATAATACAGTGTTTTGGAGAGAAACTAACCCCAGAAAGGTCTGTTTCATTCCAAGATGCTATATATCCATTTTTAAAAACATTTCATACCTGAAATTACTTTATAAAAACAGATAATTCTCATTCTAAAACAAATAATTCATGTCATGTTTTATTGATATTGTATTGATATCAAGTGACATAAAGGAGAGATTAAATAATTACAATTTTAATTGGGCAAACGTCGGTTTATACAAATATTCACAAAATAATGGCTGTGTGTGTGTGTATTCAGAAATCGTTATCGCTCTCCTCCAGTAGCGGGGGTCTCACACTGCCCATGGAGGGACGAGTAGCCTTGGACACTGGACCCTCCAGGCTGTCATCCTCTAGATCCTTGTTCTCCTCCTCCCCTTCCTCGTCCTCCTCATCATCTTCGTCCACGTCAATCTCACTGTCTTCCATCTGCAACAGCAGGTAAGAAGATACCGATAATAAACACCACAATCACAAACAAGATTGTAGTCAGTTGTTAGCGTTCAGGCGCACACTGAATCCAGTATGTCCAACTAAAAGCCAACACTGCTTCTCTGGGCTCTATTCTACACACTGGGAGGGAGAGTTCAACTAACTTTAAGGAAGAATCCACCCGTTAAACAGCTGTCGGGTTTTGGTGTCAGTCCTCAGAATCAAAGAGCAAGGGCTTCTTTCTAGACCGACGATCAACAAAAAAAACAGGGAGAAATCCATCGGAGAAGAGGAGAGAGACCAATTTCTCCACTGACAGTAGCCAAGATAGACCAGAATGCAATGCAGCAACAAGACATGTTGTGTTTTGAGTAAGGGACACGGCTGCAACCATAGACATGTATAACCCACAGCTGAATGACCCCACTTTCAACTATTTAAATGCTCATACACCTTTGATTGAAACCAACAAGTTCTTGGGTTGTCGAAAGGCATTCTGGGAAACGTCCCAAATCACTAACAGAAGTAGCAGATGGAAGGTGGGTACACCAAAAAACAAATTCCAACTTCATCATAAAATAACTGGAATGCATTGAACACCATAGATGGGTGCTGTATAACACTGAGGGTGGATTCTTCCTGTAAACACACCCAGGAATGAGTAACAAACTAGATCCTGGTCCTGCACAAACCTGTCCTCTCCGCCGCGCGTTGGCACGAGGCAACGAGCTTCTGGAAACTGCTACGCTGGGCTTTTGAAATGCACATGAATGACAGAGAAAACTGTTGAAATGATACAAAATAGAGTGAGAGATGGAAACCCAACGTGATGAGGAACGTGGGTGAGAATGATTAAAAAGGTTAAAGTGCAAGAAATTCTACAGAAGGAGAGGAAAATAGACAGAGACAGAGCAGAGAGCGCCACCTAGGTGGGGCAAAGAAGGAGCAAGTGGCAGAGAGGATGATAAACAGAAGTTGAAGAACGTGAGTGGAAAGCCCAGATGACTGTTTCTGACCAAAAAAACAAATAGAAGTTTCCACTGAGATACAAATCACTTGTCCTTTAGCCTAACTGTTTAACTCTGCTCTTGCTGGGAAAACTGTCAGAGACTGGGGATGCTGGTCTTGAGTGATGTTCTATGAGGACTGTAACTTTTTCCAATTAAAAAAAGGTCACCTTGCACAAATGAACGTTACATAACATAACATTAACTTAAGGCATAAAAAAAGGAGGAACCTCGGTATTAAAAGCAGCTACTGCCATCATTACAACAGCACCAACCTCGTCACTGTCTTCGCCCTGCATGTTCCCGATGAATCGAGCTCCTCCTCTTCCTAGGGGAAAAAAACAGGTGATGCTGAATTTGAGTAAAGGAGGTCATGTTATAGAAATAGATGTCACTCTGATGTCTTCTTTTGTATGATTTTTGCACCTTTTTTCCACAATGGAGTTTTTTTTTGTTGTTTTTTCCCCGAGCACCTAAAAACCTGCACTCTCTGGTATTGTTTTGTAGCCCACCTCCGGCTTTCAGTAGCAATCACATTATCAAAACCACACGAAAGCCCAGTGTGGGCAACTTTCAAGACAGTAAATGACAGTCTCGTCCAGTGTAAGCTACCATGGCTTCACCACAGCAATGTTTCTAAAGATATGCAGCCGATCAGTACCGTAGAGAGCAGAAAGTGATGGAAGCGGTTCATTGTGTTCAGAAACTGCTTGGAATAGTCGACCATGAGACTTGCCCATCCAACTCTGTGTACCTGCCATGGTGTTTCTGGTGGGCCGTGGTTTAGGAGGCCGGCAGTCATCTATGTCGCTGTCTGAACCTTCATCCTCCAGAACGTCCATGTCAGAGTCCTCGTCTTTCACTACAGAGAATATACAATGCATTAGACGGCTGAGCGAATGTGCTTATTGTTTTGCGCTGAGTGTGTGTGTGCGTGTGCGTGTGCGTGTGCGTGCGTGCGTGTGTGTGTGTGTGTGTCTCACAAGAACTCATCAGGTTCCTCTCCTCCTCCCTCAGTTTGTGCTGCATCAGCTTCAGGGTGTTTTCAGTCTCCTGTGGTGGAGACAGACCGAGAAAAAGAGAATAATATATAGGGGACGGATGGGAGACATGAAATACATGAGCCTTCATTCACCTATCAAACATTCTTTGTAAGGGTTAGTCACAGTGTTTCTCAAACCCAGGTCTGCAGACCAGTGCACGTCCCAGGAATAATGCCTAGACGTTGATAAGACAAACTTGAGATGAATTTAAGAAACATTCTGCTGTTTTTTGTATAACAGTATTAGTACAAATACACACACACACACACACACACACAGAGACACACACAGAGACACACACACACACACACAGAGACACACACACACACAGACACACACACACACCTCAAACCTCTCCTGCTCTACTCTATGGTATTCCTCCAGCTGAGACTCCAGGAAGCTGAGGTTCCTGAACTTCTCCACGTAGGTCTCATACTGCTTGTGAAGCTCCTCCTCGATCTTCTCATACTCGTCCATGAACGCCGGCCTGAGAGAGATGGAAACAGGAAGAGAGGCAGATACAATCTAATGCTCCTGATGTTTACGTCTATAAATTTCCTTTGTTTGTGGTTTTATTCAGAATAGTAATTTCTGAGGAGATAAAGACAAAGTGGGACTCTTGGAGTAGAAATTCCTCCAATTTCAGTTTTCTCTAAATATTTGCAGCAGTTGAAGAGTGAGAACTTCCATATGTTTAAAAGAACATGGCATGAATGGCAAAATATACACATCATTCATCAACTTCTTCTGCATTTTAAAGGATTTGGTGGCTACTACTTAAAACAATGTTCTCAAAAGAGATGTCCCTTTTAGATGTCCACAGTCTTTACTGGTTGTAATGATTCTCCCCAAGCTCCCAGGTTTTCACATGGTGCAGTGTAGTAGTAGTAATTCAAATTGATGAACCTGCTATTCAAACTAAGCTTTGTTTGTATTTTGCCCGTGGCACTGGGGAAATTTGAACTGCAGGCTTTTAAACTTAAACATTTTCAGCACGACGAACAGATGAGAACATTATTATTTCTACAAATGGATTCACCCATAAATTTCTTGTGAGAAGTCAAAGGAAAACGGGGCCCTGGGTAAATGCCACTCTACGAGCTGCCAATCATGAGTCCGGGTTGTGAACTCACCGGACACTTTGCAGAGTCTGGAGTCTCTTCTGATTCCTCTCCAGCTCCTGCTTCTTCTTCTCTATCTTGGCCTCCAGACTGGTCTCGTCAGACACTACGTTATTCAGCATGTCCTTGGTTTTCTCCACGTTTTCCTATACGGGGAACACAAAGACATGGAGATGAGAGAGAGAAACCACAGTGGACAGTGTATCTTTTTAACATCAATAAATCATTACCACACTGATTCTGGGCAAACAAATTCCAGCGCTAACGGAACTGAAGCTAAAGAGTTTATGGCAACCGCAGATTGCCAGAAACAAGAAGGAGAGAAAGGAAGATGGAGAAATCACTTCCAACATGTTGATTCTCTTCAGGGAAGACAAAGAGAAAACCTGTGACTGAAGACAAGGACAAGTAGAAACATCCTCTTGGAAGTGTTGTGGTTTTAATTTTGAGAAACATTCGAGCTAACAATACCACTGGGCAGAGATGGAAGCTACATCGACCATGGTCTCATTCGTTTACAGTAATTATACCAATTTATCACAATTCATTTGATGATATATTGATGTTTAAAAATGCTACACTTCAAACAGTGACTATACTTCAAAGGAGGTTCATACCAAGGAATGCAGAACAAGAGAATTGAATCAAAACCAGCCATGATAAAGTCATACCAAAACCTCCTTGGTGGCTGCTCTCAGGGCCTTTTCAGTCTCATTGATCTCCAGAGGTCTAGCAATGGCTGCAGTTCTCATTTCCTGAGGGAGACAGAAAGCAAAGACAGAACAGAACAGTAACCCAATGAATCACCAGCTTCATAGATAAATTTGACGTGACAAATGTAGTTGAAATTCCACTAAAACTAACTTTTCAGTTGTTATCCTGCAAATTTCACCATTCCCTTATGACTTCTGAGCTCTCAAGATCAAAGAAAATGGAAAATCAAGTGTGTGTATGTGTGTGTGTGTGTGTGTGTTCCCTCACCCTCAGGTCCACCTCCTTCCCCAGTAAGTCGTATAGTGATGCTCCTTTAGATGTGATCTCTGATGCCAGCTGCCGAGCTGCTTTAAGGTCTGTGACCTGGAGCGAAGGCAGAGCGAGGCTTTAACTCACAGCAGAAAACACACACACACTTTCTACACAGTTCAAACATTTAAATTGTTCCCTGTAGTATCAATGAGTTCATATTAAAGTTCTATATGTACAGTATAATGCCAGTATATGAATGGCTATACTGCTGTAGTCTGGTATCTGCAGGTTTCAGAAAACCAACAAAACACTTGAGTCAAGTCCAATGATCCTTTTAATGCTACCTGGAATTGGATTTAACCAATTTAACCAAAATAAAGAATACAAGACTAGCAAAACCAGTGTTATTGATTGAACATAGTTAATGAAAGTTATGAAACTAGAAATGAGCAGTAGAAGAAAAAGACATCCAGTAGGTTTGGCATATTGTATTAACCCTGTTTGTACTGAGTGGACGTGCATGAGGACCAAACTTAATGTGACCAACTGGAAGTGCAGCAACGTAATAGAACATAATCAAATAAAACCGACACTACTGCTGGTCTCTTACTTTTCAACTCTGCCTTTACTAAATATCAGAGAACATAAGGATTCAGTCAGTTGGGATCTCTAATTACTACTTTTGATAGCTTAAGACTTTGCAAGGACCTGCAGATAACCTGTTATGTGTCTCAGCATGTAAAAGAAGTTTCTACACACATTGCTGAAGCAAATGCTGGTTTAGAAAAAAAATCGTATCATAGAACAGTGTTAAAATTCCATCTTACCCGCGATCCTAGGTCAAACTTGAACTTGTTGTTGTCCTCTTCCACTCGGTCTCCCAGAGCCATCTCCTTGGTCTTCATAGCGCTGTACAGCACTGAGGTGATCTTCAGCATCTCTTTCACTGCGTAGCCATCAGCCTGGTAGAGATGCTTGGTGTTTAACTTGATGTGAGCCTTGGTTGCCTGCAACCGGGTGAGACGATGGTTAAGAGAAGTCTACATATCCATGGAGATTAAAGGAAAAATCCACCCTAAAATACTTAAACACTGTTAAAAAGCATTGCATTTCTAGGCCCATTTTGTTGTTTGGTATTTTTCTTCTTCCGGTGGATAACTGGACAAGCGCAGATGATGTGGCGTCATGTTGAGATATTTTTAGCGCAGCTACAATGAAGTTTATTGACTTGATTGATTGATTGATTGATTATCAAAGAGCAAGGGCTTATTTTTAGACCCACCCAGCCACAAGACATTATAGCAACCGTGATTATAGACATGCTCCAATGTTCGGGAACTAGTTGGCTGGGTAGCTATATTTATACAGTATGCCCATCCTTTGACTGAAAGTTGGGGGTTGTTGAAAGGCATTCTGGGAAACATAGGGAAAATCACTAACTGAAGTAGAAGTAGATGAGGCAGGTTGAGGGAAAGTAGGTACACCAAAAAAAGTAAATTACAACACAAAATACCTCATGGAATGCATTGAACATCACAGCTTGATGAGATCTAACAGTGGAAGACTATCTGAGGGGGGATTTTTCCTTTAAGTGCTACACTCTATATAGATTTGAGACATAAATGACATTACCATGAATTGGGCCACCGCCTTGATGAAGAATATTCTGTCTGACTCAGTATCCACATCAGTGGGAATATCCATCTGAGGCTCATATCTGTACGTTCAGACAATGAGAGAGTCAGGGAGAGAGAAAGATAAAGGTCAAAAGAGATCACTATGCCATATTACATACATGCAATGTGTACATACATTAAGTCCCATTAAGATCTAGTGAAAGGACTTGTTCTTTCTTTTTTTAATACATTTGAACAGTCCCTCTCTGCGTTACGTCCCACCTCAACATCCTGTTTCAACCAGAAATACGTTGAACTACAGAAGCAAAACAAGCTGTTTCCTTGTGACTTTAACATTAATACATTCATATACCTTGGGAGCAGCTTTCAGTGTGCCAACTCTATTTTTGTTCATACTTTTGGCTATGATGGTCAAAACAACATACCTCTTTACAAGCCATATTAGAATTTCAGCCACTAGAGTAAAGTTTGGTGTTCTGAAATTCTCCATAGATATCAAGCGAGGATAGCCCAAGGCCCTCATCATTTCTGTGAAATCTGCCAGGTGAAAAGAAGCACTTGTTAACTGTCGCCTTGATGGCCAACATTTATACTGAGCACCTTTTTATGGGAAACAAAACTCTGGCTGCTATTCAGTTCAGTAATACATTCATTATTACATAACCTGGAGGCCTGATAGTGAGAGCCACTTACTTCGTAAATCTCTGAAGGACATTTTGACGTGCTGGCACTATACTTCAGAACATGCTCGGGGTCACCCTCTGATGGCAAAATAGAGAGTACTGTTAAATTCACAGATAGCTGAAGGTGTGTGTGATGAGACAGAACAAACTAAAATGTATTGCCCCTGCAGAGAAACTTGTGTTTGAAGCTGAATCAGCCCATTACATGACACATCATACACACATTGCAAGATTAAAAAAAACACATCATGCAAGCAGTTACAATAAAGTAGAATTATAACGTTAATAAGTAGAAGAGAATAGCAAGATACCGTGTTAGTGTAGGGGATGGGGGCGAGGAGAGATTGTTGTGTTCATTAGACCAATGATGTTACTTATTGTACGTTTGACAAACAAGCAAGTGATATAGGCAACGTTAGCAAAGCCTGCTTATTTAACTAGCCTAGTACGCTACTAGTTAGAGGTTAGCAAACAGTAGCCGATTAGCTAACGCTTGCTCTCGTTGAAGGTTACTAGCTAGCAAAAAGATTAAATATCCATCTAAATATATATAGTTACGTGTTAATAAACGTAGTATTTGTCATTTTAAAGGTAACTGGAAAGGTTTAGTTACCTTCCGTTGCTTGGTCTAAGCGGGTCTAAGCTAACGTCCGTCTGTCACTATGGAAACCAAACCAGTACTACGGAAGCCTAACAGAGACAGAATGGAAAGGAACTATTAAGGAAACAACAGTGGGACCAAGTTACACCTTTCCTACAGGTGTAACCAGACATGACATGGATATTATAGTAAAGTAAACCCTTATGACTACTAACCTACAGAAGACTCTACAGAGTTAAACTTTCATCATCATCATCTTTGGACTCACTGAAGTGACCACACCTTGCCATAACCAAGACTATGTTCACACTGCAGGCCAGTTTTTTTGCTCAGATCCGATTTTTTTGTCTGACTGTTCACATTCATTCATGAAAGTGACCCATATGCAATATCAGATTAAAGGGATGTCCATCCTGAAATGACCTGGATGCGTAAATTAACTACAACATAAGACATCGCATCTGGACAGTCTGTCATGGAAGGACATTTCTCTTTCGAACACGGGTCGACTGCGATGTGTCCCCTCTAGTTCTATTTGAATAAAGGCACCTCCCCAAATACTGATTAAATTTGCAACCTTACTGTCTCTCCACTTGCTGCTTGAGTCATGCTTCATTTTTGGATATAGCTTTATGACAACAGTGATCTGAATCCTAGAGGGTGACGTAAAAACTACATTGAGTCTGATCTGACAGGCCAGACTGCAGTCTAAATGTGTATTAGGTACCACAAATTAATGTGGTCAAAATCATAAATGAAAAATTCCATGTGTTTTTTTCTGTTCATACTGCACTAAAAAGATCAGATCTGTATCACATAGGAGGGGAAAATTCTGAATTGGGACATTTTATTCCATGAAATAACTAACATCACCTTAGTGAATTTTCATCATTCAATTACTTTTTATATTGATTGTTGCTGGCAAAATGATAATTGTTTGGGGAAGGGGACTACAGCAGTCACGCTCTAGCAATGAAAACTGTGTAGATGAGAGGTAAAGCAAGCAATGCATACTGTAGTCCACTTTCCCTGGTGATTAGCAAAAATCTATATTAAAAGAAACCAAAATATCAAAATTTACAAAGGTAATAAAGGAGAAAAAGGAACAAAATGTAATACATCTTGTGGGTTTCTGTTCAATACAGCTGTTATTTTTGGTTAGTTAGTTTTTCTAAAACCCATTCATATTTTCAATAGGGATTTTGGACTACACACCATATAGCGGAGAGGGTCGTCTTTGGCATAAAAAATGACGACTTCCGTAACGTCACTTCCACTTCCCGCTTCTGGTTCACTTCTGCCGAATAAATTACAGATGACTTGATATAAGTAAACTACTAACCATACGGTTTCAATTCTGAAACATGTCGCAAAATTAAGTGATATTTATTAATTAACTACCTCATAAGTACACAATTATGCACGCAACAAATACAGAAATGTGTACATCTTATAATTGCTTATATAACGGAGAGAGCTGCCAGGTGATTACTAACAAAATATATTGCTTTGTCTAGTTGATATAAGACGTATCCCCCTTTGTCTATGGAAAATCTCGCTAGCCACCTAGCCGCTAGTCAACCAGTGGGCGGTCTGGGTTAGCTTCCGCTCTGTGTTAATGTTGCAGTAGTAAAAGCGGCCACAGGGGGCGACATCTCTCAGTCGGGACTGACGCAGAGCATTATGGAGCAAGCAAGTGAGCCTCACAGAAACAACAACCAGGCTGGAAATGAACCTCCTCCGTGCAGCCTGAGTAACGGAGGCTCCCACACTAAACGACTCAAAGAGCTGGAGAATGCCGCCCTGCAAACCACTTTAATATCACGGATGGAGACGGAACCCGCGGCGGACGCCGGGAGCTGGACGGAGCAGCAGCCCGGCGAGGGGGAACACTCCAACGGCTTGTCCTTCAACCAGCAGCCGGCCTCTCCGCAGCACAACCCTGGACGCCATGAGCGAGGAAGGAGAGTCTGATAGAAATGTCGCAAAGGAGCGGGTCGAAGAGGAGAGGACCCTGACGGACCATTTAAATAAACGGCTGCTCTCCTCATTTCTGGAGAAGCTGAACGAAAGGGACTTGGCCCTTCCTGGCGTCCAGCGGTTGGACTGTGCTGTGGCCGATGAGGACTCCAACAGGGCCGCAGATGAATGGTGATGGAAACAGGAGACAGAGGAAAACCAGCAGCAACATGGAGGTGGTTGAGGTTTTTAAGGACCAGTGTGCATGGAAGCACAATCCCACAACAACACACAGAGACCTGCTTTTACCTGCTTACCTTGTTGGTCTTCACATTCTGCAAGATTGAGTGTCTTTACATGTTGAAATGGGATGTTTTTGTATGGTGAGAGTGGGTGACAGTGAGAAAACGCAATAAATGACCATAATATGAACTACTGTTGTACTTGTAACTCATTGGTTGCATGTAGGGGGCTAGGCCTTTTCTGGGCTGGTAGCCATTACACATATCGGAAAGCCATGCGTGTTGAAGTGGCATTCAACCATCAGCAGGTGTCACCAGAAGTGCACTATAAAATATACACCTGTAGTAAATTGTTTTATGTAAAGATTAGTGGAAACATCTGCCGGTAGGGTCAGATAACTTAATTTCTTTGAAGAATTGCAAGAACTGGAGTGATTTCCCTTATTTTAAAATACTGTCACTTTATTTCATGATAACTGTTTATACAAGGGAACATTGGAATAAAGAGAAACGGTTTCACCCCACTGGCAGATTTTGGTTCACTTTAATGATGAAAAAACAAGGTTTTAAGGTCCCATTTTATGTGCGTTAAAGCACATTACAGGTCACCAGAGCTATTTTATGAGGCTAAAGTTTGTGTGTATTTGAAATATTGATGATGAATTTTAGATAGCCCCTTTTTTCCCCAAGAGGTGTATATAGTGGTTTGAGAGTAAACCCTTCATCTATCCTGGGACGTCTACGCTCCGAGTGGTAACGTGTGGATGCTGTTCTCAAAGTCTGTAGGCTCTTCCTTTTTCATTCACATGGCGTTCCTTCAAGTCATTCAAAGGCATTAACTGTGTGTTTTCTGTCCTTGTGTCTCCCTGGAAAAAAAAGACCAAGATTTCGATTATAAGATAATATGGATGTAAAAAGAAGCATGTCAAGGTATTTTAATAGCATGCTCCCCACAGAATAACTTCAACATTTGTCTAAGTAACAATTCTGGCTCAAATCAGAGGTAGGTGAGATGTGGGGCTAAGTGTCACTGTAGTGTGTCTGGCTGTTGACGTTCTGGGAGACCAGACTTCGCTGTCGAGGCTTCTGGAGGCGTCGTGGGCCGAATTCATCCAAACATCTGTTTCATTTAATGAAATAATCTCAATATGAAGATTACATTCCTCCACCACGAAAGGATTATGTGACAACAGCATGAATTGGACACACCATTTGTAAGTGTGAAAAAGTGAAAACGTTTGCTAATGGTTAAGTTTAGACATCAAAAACAACTTTGGTTGAGGTTAGGGTAAGATCTTGGTCATGGGTAAATAAAAAAAAAACTTGGTTAGGGTTAAACTTCCCGCCCAGTAGAGGACATGTCACGAGTTGAAGTGAAGGTAAACGTCTCCGCCCATCCGCCACCCCCTTCCCACTGAGGAAGTCAACGTTACCTAGCCATTTAAAAGACGTCTCAATGGTTTAGAACCTCGAGGCTAAAACTGGGCTAGGGTTTAAAAGTGAAAGTTTAGAAGACACCTACATAAATTAAAGCATTATCTTGCACATATGGACTTCTCTGGTGCAGATTTCTGATATATACAGCTGTCCATGCATGTATTTACTGGGCAACACTGAAAGATCCTGGGTGATATGAGAGATAAAGCAGAGAGGCGACGTTGAAAAGACATCTAGTGCTCAGTGGGTACATTTCCACCGCGCTGTTTCAATGTTAAACTACTTCCTGTCTCTAGTCGTGTCTCCTCCACCTGATCCTTTCGTCGTGAGGAAATGTATTTTTCTCACTTTTCCTGCACGGAGTACCTATTTGCGTTGTAAGATACTGTGTCTGTCTGCATGTCCTCCAACATCCCAACCAGGTGTCATACTACATACTGCAGAAGTGAAACACCAGTTATACTCACATCAGTAACTTGACACTGCACCAATCCTAAACTTGCTGCTATACTTACTCTGTGCTGTGACCGAGACTCCGCTTTCTTTTCATGCAGGTCCCACCATAACAAACCAGCTTCAATAGTAATCCTCTTTGTTGGTCCTGTGTTTGGAAAGAAAAGACTTGTTGACTTTGAATTCCCTCCCTTGGTTGACTAGTCGACTAGTCGGTTTTTGGTTGATGGAGTGTTTTGTAGTTTAGTAGTTAAGTTTAGTTTTGTAGGTTAGGGTTAGTTAGAGTTTCCTCTTTGATGAGCTCATCTCGGAATAATATCCACAAGTATGTATCAGTCTTATTTCATAAACTCTGCGTCTAACAACCTGTTGACGTGATTGCGTGTATTTGCAGGGGTATTTGATTTTATTTGATTTTGGAAATGGAAAAAAATGCTTGATTAAAACAACAGTTCATCTATATTTGACCCCAGAGGAGAGCATCTGTGAGGAAAATGATGAATGGATCAAATTAAAAGAGAATGTGTACATTTAATTTCAGGCTCTATATCCTCTTACCTGTCAGATAGCTCACTATCACCCCAACCAGCACCACAGAAATGGTCGCCACTGCACCAAGGTAGAGGTAGGAAATGGAGTAGATGTCCTGCAGGACCCTGGTTTTGGAAAAGGTGAGGTTATTAATCTCTCTATAATATTAGTTGTATTCCTTTAAAGTTGTCCTAGTTCTTTGCTTGGATTATATTTCTTTACTAAACCACAGGATGAAAAAGCGAGGGCATTTGTTGAGCCTCCTGACCCGTGGCCGTTGGGATGAAGAGGTGTGGAGACGATGGGTGGGGCCGGCTTCAGGCTGCTGGTCAGGGTGGCGTTGCTGGCTTCACACTGGCCTGCATGGGTGGGCAGGATCCCCATGGTCTCCAGACTGGGTGGGTAGAGAGATGAACCGACGGCCAGCCACAGGGAGATGCTGAAACCCACTAACATTCCAGAGAACACCCCCTGAAAGACCGGAAGGGGGGGGGGGGGGGGGGGGATTCGTATTTTTTTTTTCCAAAAAAGGATATATAACATTTATAGCATGGAACAACTCTGTAACTATGTAAAATACAGAACCAAGCTACTCACTGGCTTGTTAGTAGCTGGGACAAACATTCCCAAAATAAAAACGCCCAGCAATGGACCGCTGACCGCACCCATGACCGTGAACGATCCCTGAGGAGAGAGGAGGCGTGTCATTAGGCAACCAGAGGCTGAACCGCAACGTCAAGACAGGAAACAAACTGACTGAACTAGTGGCTGATGCCTCCCAAAATCCGCAGATTAAAATTTCTGCTACTAAATGAAAATGTGTAATCTAGCCATACTAAGTTATCTAGGTTAGCTAGTCAGCCTAGCTGACCTCCAAAGTTCAAGCTATACTAGCCTATAGTTATCTAGTTTAGCTAGTTAGCTACCCTGCTGACCTGGCCAAGACTGAATGAAAAAAGAACTTGTAGTATTTTCCAACCCTAATAAAAGTACGCTTCATGCCTGTCTGTAGCTGTTTTACTCTGATGGTTTCAAAAGTAGGTATACAATTTCTAGCTTGTTTGCTGTTGTTGAGGAGACACCTTTGGATTTTGTGTAAATTTGGATTTGTCACTTCCTGTGTGGAGAAGATTTCACACCAGTGTCCATACCCGACACCAGAGTTTCACGCAAGGTGAATCTACAGCATCTCAATTAGTGGGGATGGGAAGCCTTTGTGATTTAGGCTGATAAGACTGGTGGATTTTTACACAAAAATCTTGCCTAGTGCAGCTTTAAAGAAGAGATTGCATAATATCTTCTATACCTGGAGAACTCCCCAGTCCAGCAAGGAGCAGTGTGCAGCCACAATGATACAACCAGTCCCATAGAGGATGGCTGAGAGGGAAACGAGAGAGTTAGCAGTAGTGGAATATGTCATTTAAAGGTTTTTACCCATGCATTCAATTGGATTCAATACGCCGAAAAGATGAAACAGTTCTCCCAGGGCTAAAACTTAACAAAGCACCTCTCTCAATGACAAACTGCAAATAAATATCCATCTTAAGGTGATTTGAGTCTTGAAATATGATTTTTCCTCAAAGAAGTGGCAATGATGCTAAATTATTTTCCTTGGTTCCAGTGCAAATCAAATAATTTCAAGAATTTTGTCAAATCACGTGACAACGTTGGTAGTCGTATCAGTCTTTGGGTTGGAAGAATGTCCCACTTTTTGGGGGAAATCAGATTTTAAGACTCGCTGCAAGAATAAATAACTTGTTATGGTATTATATATGATATTTTAGCGAATGAACCTGCGTTGACCTACACAGTCCTCTGGCGATGAGCATCAGTTTCTTCTGGGACGCGTGGAGCAGATGAGGCTTCAGCAGGTCCTCCATCGTTACTGTTGCCATGGCGTTGATACTGGTGGAGGCCGTGCTGTAAAAAATACATATTATGGGTTTTATCACATTTCACTAAGCGCTTACAGAGAATTATTGTGTACTACTTTTCCAAGGGTTAATACACAGCCTAATACACTGGAGAACTATACAATTAAGGTATGGGGAAACCTGGCCCAGGTTTGTATTAAAAAACAGGATTCAAATACCTGAGGGTCCCGCTGTATGCACAGGCAAGGAAAAGACCTGGAAAGCCATTGTGGTCTTTGAAAATGTCCAGCACCAGGTAAGGCATATACTTCATTAGATAAGAGGAGAAATAAGTGAGTGGCATATGACAGTTGTTGTGTAGAATTATAAAAATGTACCATTCATCCCCAAAACATTTTAGAAAACAATTCTCATCAAAATAACACATATACAATAAATCCAGTTTGTAGAAGAATGATCATTTTCTCAAAAACGATAAATACCGATGTGAATTCAAAGCACATGTTGGTTTTCACGTGAACAATATTTTTTCACATGCTGAAAAGTATAAACGGTCACATGATTTTTGGATTACAACATGTTAAAAAATAAACCAATATGTTACAGGCATCCATGTTTCTCCCTGATTTTTCTGAGCTGGGTGTTACGAGTGGCTGAACAGAAGCCCTGATGTGTAGTGTTGCACATTGCTTGTGGGGCCGTTTGTTCTCTTCCTGTCTCGCTCTCTCTCCTCTACCGGTCTTTATGTCTAGGGGCGGAGCCAAGCGCCTGAAGCCAATCAAGCCTGACCATAAAAGGGGACCTGATGAGCTAACTCGCAGTCTCTCTTGCCCGACAGCCAGAAGCACAGTTTTGGGTTTTTTTTCCTTTGTTTTTCCACAATTGTTTTCCTCCCCCAGCATGCTTCTGATGTGTTGGGTTTTGTCATGTTAGTTTGTTATTTTAGTTTGGGATGGAGATCACCTGTAGTCTAGTTCAGTGGTTCCCAAACTTTTTCAAACCAAGGCACCCCTTCATAGTCAATTTATTTTCACGGCACCCCCCACCCCCCCCACCCCCTTTAAGCTAAAAATGACACCATGAATATGTTATAAGAATGTATTTTAATGAACTGGCATCAATATGAAGTGAAATAAAATAACTTCTTAAAATGAAACATTATTCTCAACCACTCAGCTAATGATAAGAAAAAATAGACGTCAACCATTTTGATTGACTTGTTTGAACTAAGGCTATATTTGTTGCTGTGTGTGATTTATGCCTTCTCTTTGTTCACGTATGTCAGGGATGAGAAAGCCAGCTCACACAAGTATGATGTTGGGAACGGCAATAGCACACTGATCGCGCAGTTTGCCAGAGATGGATATTCGTGTCCCACAAGCAGCCAAAACTTGTCCGACGACATTTCTCCAAACTTCAATTTCAAAGTGCGATCCATTTTCAGTTCTGCAAGTTCTTCCTGGGCTTTGATTGTCAACTTCTTTGCTGATTCTGATGATCGGGAGTTGAAAGGATCGCGGATCCAGTCATAGTCTTCATTCTTCGAAGCGGGGAAATAACACGAATCTCACGAATCCTCGTTGCGGCATGAATGCGCATTTTAACAGGGTTTTTTTTTTTAATATGAACGATTTCGATGTTTATTGCTTATTTCTTCTGTTTTTACAATCACATGTTTCAAATGTAATATAAAATGTAGTTCAAATGTAGCCTATTTTTATGTGATGAAACGTTATTAAATAGACACAATAAAATATGGAAATTAACAGATCTTGCGGCACCCACTTTGGGAACCACTGGTCTAGTTATCGGGGTTTTGTTTTGGTTCAGTTTAGTTACATTCTCTTTTGGTAGTTTAGGGGGAAGAGCTGGGTGGTTGGCCCAGTAGCTTCCCCATCTTTTGTTCTGTTTGGCTGGGATCTCCAACGCCTTTTGGGTTGTGTTATTTTGCACTTTGGTTATGGTTTTCTTTTCCAAATAAAAACCTGATTTTTGGGAACCCCAATCTCTTGGCGTCCTTTATATGTTTCAGTCTCCAGTTGAGCCTTTAACTGTCTAGGGAGGCCGTCTCCAGTTGAGCCTACCATTAACATTAAATGGAGATCAGCGCTAGTGTCCTGTGATGGTCTAAATGCTGTTTCACAGGGTTTTTTTGTAGGAGGGAATTGTTGAATTCTTTGACATAAAAATGGTTAAATTTGAAGATACTGAATATTGGCACAAAATATCAGGTATAAACTGCAATACAAAAAATATCAGTATTGGCTTCGGCTTTCAAAAGCCCATACGGGTCGAACCCTACACAGCACCATGCTCTACCTACTGAGCAATACAGGAGCACCTGTCTTGTCTCTGAGTACCTGATCAGAGGTAGAAATCCTCCCAGACATCAGCGGATCACAGTTGATGTAGTAAGCAAACATGACGATGCCGCAGGTTGCTGCACTGCTGACGATGAGGCACAGACCCACTTGGTTCACAAACAACGCCCTGCAGTCAAAAGCAAACGATATCGTGACCCTTTTTATTTCCTTTTAATGCTGGCCCACCAAGGAATCTATCAAGAAAGAAATCTATGAAGTCTTTATAGATTCTTTGGTCACCATCGTTTACTGGGCTACTGGATATCCCAGTAACTGTCGACTGTGTGGATCGGTTTGTGTCCTCCGTCTGTCTGAGTTTGTATTTTGGATGTTAATTACAAGCTTGACTATGAGGTTAAAAGGTTTTCAACTTCAATAGGGGGATTGGATGAATGCAGCATTCACTTGTGACAGAATGTAAGGAATTTATAGTCACATTTTTTCTCGGCAAATACATTCATGGATTCATCAAAGACAAAATAGAAGAAGTGAAAACTCAGAGCTACCTCATACTGCCTCAGAGTCATTTAGAGGCAAGGTCAGACACTGCTGAAATACAAAAATACTGAAAAGACAACCTGAAAGTAAGAGTCTGCTGATGTCCATGGTTTTCATATAGTATCTAGGAATTATTGTTTGATAACATACTAAAAATATTGAGTATAATCTATCTGAAATACCTTTGATGATGGGGGGCTATGAACAAAAACTGTTTAAAAGTAATTAATATCTGTCTAAAATTCAGCAAAGCTTTTTCTCTGAAGCTAAAACAAACAACGTTTGAGACAAAGAAAAGAGCGCCACCTACAGGAACTCAAACTCCATCAACAGAAAATCCAAGGAGAAAGACGTCACAGTACTGGACACACTGTTTGATTGACAGGTGATCTCTGGGAAGAGCAGTGAGGAACACTACAGTGAGGAACACCACAGTGAGGAACACCACAGTGAGGAACACCACAGTAAAGAACACCACAGTGAGGAACACCACAGTGAGGAACACCACAGTGAAGAACACCACAGTGAGGAACACCACAGTGAGGCTGGGAGACAAAGATGGAGACTAGATTAAAAACATTGGATTATGACTTTAATAAGAGATATAATTGAATGCAGGTCTAAACTCACCACTGTGCCTCTCTCTCTGTTCTGCAGGAGATGTAGCGCTGGACCTGGGCTTGGTTCACCCCGTACATGGACAGCCAGACCATCGAGCCACCGATGCACAGCGTCCAGAACGTATAGCGCCGCCGCGGGTCCAAGTCAAAACTGGTAGGGAATGACAGGAAACAAATCATCAACAGTGTGAACGAGTTCAACGCTGCTCATAGCTGATATTTTGTGCTGATATTCAATATATTAATTTGACCATGTTCATGCCAAAACATTTTAAAAATTGTTTTTAAACAGTAAACTTTTACATTGAGACCCAGGATAATACTAATCATACTAACATGCATCCCATACATAGGCTCATCTGGGGCCCATAACATCGGCACAGCAAAATAAAAAGTTGGTAGAAGTTGATCTAAATGGATCTCTAACGCATCAGGTTTGTTTGTTGTTTTCTGTCACACCAGACACAAATCTAACTCACCAGAGGGACAAAGACAGTCTGAACTCGAAACAAAAATTGACTTGGAAGGTAACTTTTTTTTCTCCAATATTGAAGTTGGGATGTTATGAAGTGACATTACCCCAGCTGCTAGCAAAGTCTATATATTCAACAAAAGAGTGAACAAATTAATTTTCTCATGTGCGTTGAACGTTTTTCTCACAGATGAGCATTGAAAAAGTAGAAAAGCACCCCCACAAATAAAGTTCTGATCGAAGGGAAACACTGACATATTGATGCATACTTGTGTGGCATCTGATCAAAATGTTGCATTAGGGTCTCTTCAGGTTAAGGTCTGCTCCTAGGCAAGCAGGGTAGTATTGATCAGTTATACAATAAATATGTAATCAATACATTTCATCATATCTGTCATATCATAAGTGGCCAATATCTGATTTTGAATAAACGGCCACTATCGGCAAACTGATATATCGGTCTAGTATTGACCTCATTATAAGTTCTTGAATGGTGATAACATTTTAGTCAGTGGGCATCTGGTTGTACTAGCATGGTACTAACAGTATTTTACACTCATAATACTTTACAGTGATTTGTGCGTCGAAATGAAAAAACTTGTTGTTACTCATTAAAATTAATGCGTGATCCATTGAGGGCAATCTCCAGTACCCGCGCAGGACCACCAACCAGAACTGTGCCGTGGATGAAGATGGCCACGAAGCCCGACAGCATGACAATGATCTGGAACACGTCGGTCCAGATCACTGCTTTCATGCCACCCTGTTGCAGACAGACAGACAGACAGGGAGTCAAGGCGTGATTTGCTTGAGTATATTTATTTGTAATAGCTGAGCGCTCAGGAGAGATCCACACACAGTATAGGGCAGTGGTTCTCAATCCAGTCCTCAACGACCCGCTGTCCTGCAGGTTTTAGCTACAGCTCTACTCAGGCACACCTGAACCAATTAAGGTATCATGACAACATGAAGCCTCTACTATCTGTGAAAAACCGAAGATTACCCATGCCTGTTTTTTTCATTTCCTTGTAAAATAAAATACATCTATGATGTCCATAAATTGGTGAGTCATTGGTGACACAGTAAACATGTAGAATGGGGAGATGCGGTCTTACCAGTGTGGTGTACACAGTACATATGATCCCAGTAGAAAACAGAGACAACCACATGTTGAGTCCAGTAGCTGAAAGAAACAAAGCATAAATGCTCTTTCAGAGGCTTTCCACCACCCTGCCGGAAATAACATCCTTGTGGAGACACTTATTTTTTTAACATGAAAATATACGGCACAAAATCAGCAGTTATCAGCAACTTCAATACATACAAGAGTATTAGTATTGATATCTGCCTTCAAACACCCATATCGGTCAAACCCTGATCATTATCATGACATATCATATCATATTCCTTTGAATATGTTTTCTATTTTTATCTCCTCCATATATATTTATCTATACTTGTTTTTATGCCTTACTGTAAATCAAGTTATTTATTTATCAAGTTATTTATTTATCAAGTTATTGCCAGTACCTTGGTTGAGGATCAAGGCTGGTGCATAGATGACTATCCCTGTGTAGAGCAGCTGAGAAGAGAAAGCAACGAGTCAGCAGGTGAGTGCCATCCATTTATGATCTATGGGTGGTACGCTAACTAACTTAGCTAGATAGCTATAGGCTAGTATGGCTAGTTTGACCGTGAAAGTCAGCTAGGCTAACTAGCTAACTTAGATAACTTAGTATGGCTGGATTGTATTTTTCGGTTTTTATCAGAGCGCTAGGCTTTATAATATTAGCTAGCTCCTCTCTGACCCCTATGGAAGGCCATTTCCACCAATGTGATGAAAAAAAAATCCTGTAAGTCATTCTAATTAGAAAATTTCTCGAAAAAATGAGAAACGTTCTCAAAACAATGACTTAGTATCTCAAAATAATGAGAAACTCTCAAAATAATGAGTTATGGCCCCATAGGAATGCATTATAAAAAGATAAGTTTCACTTTCGCTTTGGTAATGCCTGTCTCTACCATCCACTAGATTGTCAAATGTGACCCTGGCTGTGACCTAGACTTAGTTTGTGGTTTACTGATGGACGAATGAATAGAAAACACAAAGCTGGACATGATGTAACGGTTTCACTGGTCGGACCCAAACGCAAACTCAGACTCGGAGGTAGAATAAACAATGAGAGTTTATTTGAGGGAAACCGGGGGGTAGGGTAGGAGCAGGGCGAAGCCGGGGAACAGGCAGAGGAAGCGGCAGGCAGGGTAGGCAGGTGGTGGACGAGCTGGTAGACAGGCTGGCAGGCTGGTAGACGGGGAGATGCGCAGAATGGCTGGTAATGAGTAGAGATCCTGGGCAGAGGGAGAGCAGGGTTAACAAGGCGAGAAAACACAAGAGACAGGCTTGAATCCACAATTCAAAGAGGCCGGGAACAAGATCTACCACACTGGCTGAATCAACGATCTGGCGATGAGTGGGAGGAAATCCGGGGTTTAAGTACTGGTGGTGATGATTAGATGGATAGCAGGTGTGCGGGGTGGAACAGGTGAACGGGAGACGGTGATGAGCTGAGGAGGAGCTGGAGTCAGAAGCCACGCCCGCCAATACACACACACAGACAGACAGAGACGGACAGGTAGAGACACACAAGGAACACAGGGGGCACGGCTGGGACCGTGACAGTACCCCCCCCCCTCAACGGGAGCCTCCAGGCGACCCACCAGGCTTATCCGGATGGGCCTGGTGGAACTCCCGAACGAGGGAGGGGTCTAGGATGAGGCGACGGGGAACCCAGGTGCGCTCTTCCGGCCCGTACCCTTCCCAGTCGACAAGGTATTGGTAACCTTGGCCCCGGCGGTGCATGTCTAGTAGCCGCCGGACGGTGTAGGCTGGGTGGTCATCGATGATCCGGGGGTGGGGAGGGGGAACGGCTGGAGGGCACAAAGGGCTGACAGACACAGGTTTGATTTGGGAGACGTGGAAGGTGGAATGGATCTTCATAGACTTGGGTAACTTTAGTTTAACAGCAGAGGGGTTGATGATGCTACTGATCTCGTAAGGGCCAATGAAACGGGGGGACAGTTTCTTAGAGGTCACCCTAAGGGGAATATCTTTAGAGGAAAGCCACACTCTCTGACCTGGGCGGTAATCCGGAGCTGGGATCTGGTGACGGTCAGCCAGGCGTCGGTTGCGGTCGGCGGTGCGTAGGAGAGCGGAGCGTGTCTCCTTCCAAATCCGGCGGCAACGGCGTAGGTGGGCCTGGATTGATGGCACCGCGATCTCCTCCTCCTGGGCTGGAAACAGGGGAGGTTGATAGCCCAAGGAGGCCTCGAATGGTGACCTCCCCATGGCTGCACTGGTTAGTGAATTGTGGGCATACTCCACCCACGGTAGCTGGGAGCTCCAGGAGGAGGGGTTGCGAGCGGCGACACAGTGGAGCGCAGACTCCAGATCTTGGTTTGCCTGTTCCGTTTGGCCATTGGTTTGGGGATGGAAGCCGGAGGAGAGGCTCACCGAGGCTCCCAGGGCTTAGCAGAAGGACCTCCACACCTGGGAAATGAATTGTGGCCCCCGGTCTGACACGATGTCCGAGGGGATCCCATGGAGGCGAAGGACATGGAGGGTAAGCAGCTCGGCCGTCTCATGGACTGTGGGGAGTTTGGGGAGAGCAACGAAAGTGTGCAGCCTTGGAAAAACGGTCAACGATGGTGAGTATGGTGGAGTTACCTTGGGACGGGGGTAACCCGGTGACGAAGTCGAGTGCGATGTGGGACCAAGGGTGACTGGGAACAGGTAGAGGACGGAGCAGGCCAGCCGGGGGCCGGTGGGAGGTCTTGCCACGAGCACACACCGTGCAGGCGGCAACGAAGGCGCGGGTGTCGGCCTCCATGGTCGACTACCAAAAGTGGCTTCTGAGGAGTGACAGCGTGCGACCCATCCCTGGATGGCAGGCCAACCGGGACGTGTGACCCCACTGGAGGACCTGGGAGCGGACAGAGTTGGGTACAAACCGACGGTTAGGAGGGCCGTTACCTGGGTCAGGTTGGGTCTGCTAGGCCTGCTTCACCATCGCCTCGATCTCCCAGGTAACTGCAGCCACCACGCAGGATGACGGGAGGATGGTGTCTGGGTTGGACGGGGCCTCCTGGGAGACGTGCAGGCGGGAGAGAGCGTCCGGTTTCACATTGCGGGATCCTGGACGATAGGTGAGGGTAAAAGCGAACCGCCCAAAGAACAGGGCCCAACGAGCCTGACGAGAGTTGAGGCGCTTGGCTGACTGGAGGTAGGCGAGATTTTTGTGGTCCGTCCAAACCACAAAAGGATGTTCGGCCCCCTCCAGCCAGTGTCTCCACTCCTCCAGGGCTAGCTTCACGGCCAGCAACTCCTGGTTGCCCACGTCATAATTACGTTCTGCGGAGGACAGACGACGAGACAGGAAGGTGCAGGGGTGGAGTTTCTGGTCTGAGCTGGAGCGTTGGGAGAGGACAGCCCCGACCCCCGTGTCAGAGGCATCCACCTCCACGATGAACTGGCGCGAGGGGTCGGGGTGAACCAGGATGGGTGCGGACGTGAAGCGCTCCTTCAGCTCGGCGAAGGCCTGTCCCACCTCGGGGGTCCAGGAGAAGGGGAAGGCAGGAGAGGTGACCCTGGTCAGCGGGGCGGCGATGCGACTGTAGTCCCGGATGAAGCGGCGGTAGAAATTGGCGAAGCCAAGGAAGTGCTGTAGTTGCTTCAGGGACGTGGGCGTAGGCCACTCCACCACTGCCTGTATTTTGCCTGGATCTGCTCGCACCTGCCCACTCTCGATGATGTAGCCCAGGAAGCTCACCGAACTGGCGTGGAACTCGCACTTCTCTGCCTTGAAGAACAGCTTGTTCTCCAGCAGGCATTGTAAAACCTGGCGGACGTGTTGGACGTGCTCCTCGAGGTTGCGGGAGAAGATGAGGATATCATCCAGGTAAACAAACACAGATCGATTGAGGAGATCCCGGAGCACGTCATTGACTAGGGCTTGGAAGACGGCCGGAGCGTAGGTTAGGCCGAAGGGCATAACCAGATACTCAAAGTGTCCCATCGGAGTGTTAAAAGCCGTCTTCCATTCGTCCCCCTCTCGAATCCTCACCAGATGGTAGGCGTTCCGAAGATCCAGCTTGGAAAACACCGTGGCGTTCTGGAGGGGCTCAAAGGCAGAGTTGATCAGGGGAAGAGGATATTTATTTTTAACAGTGATATTGTTTAGCCCCCGGAAGTCAATGCATGGGCGGAGGGAGTGGTCCTTCTTGGAGACAAAGAAAAAACCCGCTCCTACCGGAGATGAGGAGGGCCTGATGATGCCAGCAGCCAGGGAGTCCCTGATGTAACCCTCCATGGTCTCCCTTTCCGAACGTGACAGGTTGTATAAGCGGCTGGAAGGTAGAGTGGCTCCCGGGAGGAGGTCTATGGCGCAGTCATAGGGGCGATGCGGAGGCAGAGAGAGGGCTTGCTGCTTGCTGAAGACCTCCCCCAGGTCATGGTAGACAGATGGAATGGAGGTCAGGTCCGGAGACTCGGGCAGTGATGGAGCGGCTACGCCCTCTGTTGGGGGAAGAGCAGATTGCAGACATGTGGATAGGCAGAATGGGCTCCAGCTGCTTACCTTGCCGGCGGCCCAGTTGAGGTGGGGGTTGTGCAGCTGAAGCCAGGGGTAGCCGAGGATGATGGGAGCATGGGGTGACGAGATCAAATGGAACCGGATCTGCTCCCGGTGGTTGCCGGAGAGGATGAGGAGTAGTGGTTTAGTCTGGTGGGTGACCCGAGCCAGAAGTCTGCCATCCAGGGCGTTGGCATCCAGGGTTCCACGGCGAGACCGGCCTGTAAGGCGAGGCTGGAGTCGATGAAATTCTCATCGGCGCCAGAGTCCACTAGGGCCACCAGGGGCAGGGTCTCCTGGTCCCAGCACAGGATGGCTCTAAACTGCATGTGGGGGAAAGGAGAGGTGGATGTTTGACTCACCAGTACCCCCACAGCTACTGGTGAGCCCTGCCTTTTGGCCGGACCGGGCAGGTGGCCAAAAGGTGACCGGGTTCCCCGCAATATAGGCATGCACCCGACCGCATCCTGCGCAGCCGCTCAGCAGGTGACAGGCGGGCCCTCCCCAGCTGCATGGCCTCTTCGTCCGGGGGAGTCCTGGAGGACGGAGCTGAGGTGGTGGTGGAAGGAGAGGCTGCCGACCTGGCGAGAGGATTGAGAGTGGAGACAGAGAAGCTTGGAGACAGAACATGTACCGCCTTTTGCCTGCGGCGCCCCCGCAGGCGGTTGTCGAGCTGAATCGCCAGGGAGACGAGTCTTAAAATCCGACGGTTCATCTCGAGCAGCTATTTCATCCTGCAAGTGTTCATTAAGAGCGTTTAAAAATGTACCCCGTAGCGCTGAGTCGTCCCACCCAGCGTCAGCTGCCACTGTCTTGAACTCCACTGAGAAGTCGGCTGAGATTAGCCAGGCGTTTAGACGCGTCTCCCCAGTGATCAGGGTGATCGAAAACATCTTTAAACTCTGAGATAAAATCATCAAAGGAAAATCCATTAATCGGCTGATGAGAGCTAAACGGGAGACGGTGATGAGCTGAGGAGGAGCCGGAGTCAGAAGCCACGCCCGCCAATACACACACAGAGACAGACAGGTAGAGACACATAAGGAACACAGGGGGCACGGCTGAGACCGTGACACATGAAATATGTCTAGAAATATGATTTGATGGAGAAAGTTTCCATACAAATAATCATTACGACTATTCACACTTTTAATACTTTCAATATGTTTAATAGTATGATTTCTATTACATTTTTCCAATACTATTACTACTACTACAGCTATAAATGCTACTACTATTTCTGCTAATAATTCAACTACTTTTGCTACTACTACTACTGCTGTTACTACTCCTGCTACTACATCTACTACTACTTCTACCATTACTACTAATACTTCAACTACTACTACTTCTACTGCAGCTATTACTAACCGCCAGGGTCACATTTCACAGTCTCTGTCTCCCTCTGGTGGCTGTCTCACTTCTACTTCTACTACTATGATTTCTTAACACAGTATCTTTCTGATTAAATTGACTTTTTATAAAACATTTTTAAGCTGAATCAAGTGTAACCGGTTCAAGCTACCCCTGTCCTGGGACTTTTATTGTTAAGGACTTTTATTGACTTCCCTTGAGCAATCAGACTTGCCTCCTTCCTGGATTGATTTCACCTGTGTCTGCTACCATAAAGATAGACCAGAGAGATGCTTGCATAACTACAACTCACCAGGACAAATTCCTTGATGTTTATTGTTCTTGACAACTTAATTCTCTGCATTGCATTTCCTTACGCAATGCAAGTACTAGAACTTGCATTCTTACAAAGGATATGCTAGTACTTTGTTATTATTAATTTGTTTGTCTTTGTTACATTTCATGCTGCTTTCATATATCATTCATATACATGTTGTGCCAAATTAGACACATAGTGTACTACTAACTTTCTGTCTTCAACAACCCACGGTCTGTTTGCCTCACCGTCGCCACAAGAAACTGGAGACTTCCCAACAGCTGCATCCCTCTGCCAAATCTCATCTTCAGATACTGTGACAGGCAGACAGCTAGAGTTATAACACTTGACAGATCATCCCTCCACACATCAAGCCCTCATCCTTCTTCACTCCCTTTATTCACCATGTTTGATGTTCAGCAGGTGCATTGCAGTTATCTAACGGAATCATTTCTGGTCCTATTTCGACTCTGGGATTGGTTAGAAATACTTTGACTTGCTTTAATTTTTTAGTTGCTTAATTATTATTGTTTATCTTCAACTTGTTTAAACTTAGATTAACTAGATTAAACACCTTGCCCTTCTCTCAAATATACCAACACTCCACCTGATTGGTGCTGGTGATGCCAAGCCGATAGAAAACTGGGAGGAACAGGAAGGCCGTCAACAGGCTGTTGATACTTTGCCCAAGGCACATGTAGAGGAATTTAAGGCCATAGCGAGAAGCCTCAACAGGAACACCCAGAACTTGAACAGCTGACATAAAACTGGCACAGAGCGAAAGCCCCACCGGCACTGCAGGCATGCTCCGACCACCAGTGAAGAAGTCATCAGCGTTGGCATCCCTCGGCGTCTTCTTCAGGGCCTGGAAGAGCCCAATGGCCATGGAGACCAACAGCATGGCAGCAAAGACTGCATAGTCAGCCAGGATGAAGCCTGGTGTGGACGAGTCACTGGCAGACGGTGCTTCCATTTTATTTTGCCCTCTGCCTTGTAGCTTGTCAAACTCAGTGGCTCCAGGTCTTCTGTCACAATCAAGACCAGTCTTCATAAATAATAAAAAGTTATTGTGACACTTTACAATGTCTTTATTCCAATGTATTACCCTCTGTATTAAACTCTGCAAAAGTACACTATAATACTGTGATAGTACTGTGTTAGTACAACCAGTTCCCTGCTGCCTTTTATCACATTTCCTTAAGTACCTATAGAGTTTACTTATATTATTTAAAATTATTTATTATTTAAAAAGCATTTCCATATCTTAAATACACAGGGGGTGTATACAGTCAGTAGGTTCAGACCTTTGTTACTGAAGATTTAATCACTATAAAAATGATATTTGTCAATTAACTGCAAGTTGTATTACTGGTTGCCTTGGTTCTATCCCATTGATGAGACAAAAATACAAAAAGGCTATCAAACTTCACTCTGGCTATAAATTAAGAGCAACTTGTTTCTGCACATACTAACTTTATAATGTACAACACAGAGCAGGTTTTTGGTTACTTCTTACTACTTTGGTTACTTTTTGGTTACTTCTTACTACTTTGGTTACTTTTTGGTTACTTCTTACTTTTTTATCAAATACCAATCCACAAACTTTAGGATGAACATTACATTGAAAAGTGGAGGTGTAACACTCACCACCAGCGCTCCATTCAATCCAGTTCCCAGCCAGTGAAACCAATCTTGTTTGTACAGCCCTTAGGAGCAGGTGTGGGAGGGAGGAGCAAGAGGGGGGCATCCAAAGCAACAGTGGAGTACGAGGGATCTCAAGTTCACAGAGTAACTGGCTTTTATCTGCAACAACAATTGGTGGAATTTACATTTTTTTCCCAGCTTATCCAAAGCAACTTAGAATGGGTTGGGAAGTAAGGGTTTGGACACACATCTTTTGCAGGGATAATACTAATACTACTACTAATAACAATAATTATTAGAAGAAGAATTTAGGAATAACTTCATAAATAATAAATATATACCTTTATTTATATAGCATTTTTTCTAAAATCAGAAATTACAAAGTACAGGTAGTGTCGTGGCAATTTAAAGTCAATTGCACTTTGTCTAGTGGTGAGAACAGCTCAATAAAGCTATAACACAATATATGTCTCAAGAATATTTAATAAAACAAAAAGAGAAATACTTATAAGTAGGCACAATACCTTTTGCAACCAAGAGGGTTGTTCCGGGTAGAGAGCAAAGACAGGTTACATCAGTCAAGCTTTATATACCTTTCTAATATGCCGAGTCATGCTAAGCCACCTATCTCTTACATAGTTCAAATCAGTTTAATGAAGGCACCACCAGGTACAGACCCCAAGAGAAAAATAAGTATTTTCTATTATAGTTACAACATTCTGGTTTAACTCCCTACAACTCATCCTGCGCTCCCAGAAACTGCTTGTGTCCTTGACATTTCCATCAAAACTGTCTTTCATAACATTGCAACAGTTGTAATAAACTTCCAGCTAATAATCATGAGAAAAGAGGAAACATATATCAGCTCAGTAGTTTTCCACTGGCCGTGACTATACTTATGCATATATTTTATTGCAGTTTATACTTCAAGCATATTATAAGCACACGTACATTATTGTTTTCCATAACACTCCCCCCTTTGATCATATAAATGATCACATAGAGAAATAATGATGTAAGTCCTGTCATGCCCCACATATGTTAATCAATCCCTCAGTTATGTTGATTAATCTCATTAAACATTAGAATCATCATTTAGAACAGTCTAATCAGTTAAGGCAGATAACATTTTCAAATTCTCAATTTAATCTGAGTCAGTACTACCTTCGTCAGAGTCATCAAATGGGGATTCCCCTGATTTGTCATTGTTGTCACCTGTAGAATCATCATACATGCCTTTTTCAAAATCATTTCCTTCTACAGGAACTTGTATGTACTGCCCCATAGTAGTTTTCACCATTTTGTCAACCAGAGATCTCATTACGGCAATACAGCAAGGTCCCACACAAGCTACACAACAGCATAATAAAATACACATCACTATTATTGGTATTAGAACTTTAGCAAGCTTTGGTCCAATCCATCCAAACATACCATTCAGCCAACCAAATGGATCCCAATCTGAACTGATTCGTCCTTCTTCACTCATTTTATCCCTAAGGTCTTTTATCTTTTCTATGGCAAGTGAAAGCGAACCATTCTTGCTACTCTCATCTGGAATGAATGTGCAGCATGAATCGCCCACAATAGCAGCATTATGCAGATCTAAGACAAACCTGTTTTGCAATGTCATCAAACGGTTGGCTCTCAACTCACTCCTTATACCGGTCAATGCATCTACAGTGCTATTCATGAATTGCATCATATCATATCTTATAATTTGCAAGTGTTTAGCATTAGCTGTGGCTTGTACACTCAACCCTGACGCAAACACCATTTCCGCTTTACCAAAAAGTCTGAACTCATCAGGAATGTGATCCACAGAGGGAGCATATCGGTCTCCCCATCTCGCCTACCTTTTGACATGGCGGTGTCCATTGGCATGAGAGTCCAGAGAATCTAGATTGAAACAAGGTAACAGGTGCGCATGTACCTTCCCACCCAGATGGTAGATTGCCCAATGCTTTATTCCCACATAACCAATATATGTCTAATACTGCCAAGGTTCCGTTCCCCAATGTATGATTAGACCAGGTGATATCACAATTAGTGGTATGCCCAACGAAAATTTTGTCTTTACCATCTCCATCGTTTGAGAAACAGAGTGGGAAAATTGTACCTGGACGAATTTGGACTACGGTAATGTTGTAAATAATATGCTTTGTACTAAGCAATGATATGCTTTGTAATAAGCAATATAATCTAGAGTGTGTGTAAAATGTTAAGTCTGCATGTAACCTAAAAGATCATAAAGTAATCATAAAGTTTCAATAAAGCTTCAAAAAGCATAGTCTAACAGTTTCCCTACAGTAATCATAAAGTTTAAAAAATATATAGTCTGAGGCCCCTTGCAATAAGGGTGTCCAAGGACAAGCTGTAGAGGCCTCACTTTGATAAGAAGTACCTAAAAATAGACAGGCGGAGCATGCGCAGACAGGAAAGGCCCAGGCGGCCATAACATAATGGTGAATAGGAAAGTCCCCAAAACCCTGGGTTTTACGGCTACGATTAGACACCATTATTTTCTTGCTGACAAAGAATATTTTCTTGCTGACAAAGCTGAAATTAATGAAAAATGGGCGTAGAATCAGTATTCTCCACCCAGTCTCCACCCAGTTTTTAGGATATATAAGATCATGCACAGACAGTTGTACTTCAGTCTGGTTCCGGGACCAACTCGGGTTTTGTCTCTGTTGAAGAATAAAGCTCTATTGCATCGAACTCTGATCATCTCCAGTGACTTCTTTGAACCTGTTTGAGACTCCAGTAACTACAGAATCTACAGAATCGTGAAGAAGATTAAGTGTTGGCGTGGAGGTCCGGTCTTCATCACTAGCCTGAAACCTGGACTTCTTCCTCTGACAGTAACTGTATAACCTGGTGCTGGTGTCAGGAGTGTCATATTTGAAGTCAGACACGTGGTACAAATTGGTATGCCATCTCTAGTGGCAATGTAAGCACTAGCAACAGAACCATCTCTTCAGCGAGAGTAATTCACACATGCACAATACCTTGTTACAGAAAACATAGTAAGCGACACCCAACTATAACTTACAATATTTTCGTTTCTCTTAGTCTTAGTGTAGTTATGCAAATTCACATCCAGAATCGTGGCCAAGCACTCTGAGGTGCTGTGATTGGTAGCTTTGGGAAAAAGAAAGGTAGGGGAAGTTGTTGAGTGTGGCATCATTGCACAAACATAACATGGTTTCTTGTCTTTCCCAGCTTTCCCAATAGTATGATTCATGAATCGATACCACGTTACTTTCAAACGAGCTGTAGTCTCCTCCGGTCAGCCATGACGTATTGAGCTGGCGTATATCTCTTTTCTCACGGAGGTGTGTGTTGTTGTTAGAGTGGCTGTTATTATAGTCCTGCCATAGGACTGGTGGTGGTGTATCACTGCTCTTTCCTTGAGTTTTTTCAGGCACATGCTCCAATGACCACAGGAACACAATGATGCTGAGTGTGAGCAGGATACATATACTGCCACGCATGCTGCACCCATGTCGCCTGAAGGGGTGCCATGGTCGTGGTTTTTCCATTGTCCGTCCACCGCACTCTGAGTAGCTCCTATACCACAGGTTGTCTCTTCTTGTGCCAGGCCGGTAAGACGATGGGTCACTATAAGAACACCTCCCCCTCCATAACCTGGGCTTTCCCCTGCGGCGGTGAGTACTCCGAGCGAGTTTCAGGCACAATTGTAAATCCAAGTTGCTCTCCGATGAGAGTTGCTGCAGGCACAATTGTAAATCCAAGTTGCTCTCCGGTGATAGTTGAAGTCATCTCTGGCTGGGGCGGTGCCTTCTTACACTGGCTGGCGTGGATCCACGTGGTCCTCCCAGCGACATTCACCACGGAGTGGGTTGTCAGTAGCACCTGGTATGGTCCTTGCCACCTGGGATGGTTCCACCTCTTCCTCCTGCAGTCTTTGATCACCACCCAATCTCCTGGTTTGATGGAATGGAGTAGTCCCTCAGCTGGTGTGGGGAGAGCGGCCTTCACCTGTGAATGTATGAGGCTTAACACCTTAGAGAGGTTAGTGCAGTAGGCCAACATGCTACTATGAAATTCCTCTGTGTCCAGTGCTTTTGGCCCTAGTGGAGAACTGAGCCCAGCCTCCATTGTTCTTCCTGTGATTATCTCAAAGGGAGATAACCCTGTCTGAGAGTTGACACGCCCCCTCATGCTCATGAGTACAATAGGAAGTGATCTTACCCAGTTCAAACCTGTTTCTGCACAGACTTTTGTCAATTTGTTTTTTAGAGTCCCATTTGCTCTTTCCACCTCACCTCCACTTTGTGGGTGTGTTCTCAAATCTATTCCAAAGAACAGTGACAGTTGTGTGATTATATTATTTACAAAATGACTGCCATTGTCACTTGAGAGTTTCTTTGGTATTCCCCATCTGGGAATAATCTCTCTCACCAATGCTTTTGCCACAGCCGCAGCATCTGCTTTTCCTGTGGGAAAAACTTCAATCCATTTAGAAAACATGTCAACTATGACCAGATAGTACTTTTTCCCTTCACATAGGCTTAACTCAATGAAATCCATCATTAGATGATCAAATGGTTGATCTGGTGTTGGGTGGCTAGACTGCTGTGTCTGTTGCCTTCTGCCAACATTGTTTTTTGCACAAATTACACATTTTGAACAAAATTTTTGTGAGTAATTTGAGAAGCCTTGTGTATACCACTGTCTGTTCATAGCTTCCACCATCCCCCCTTTTGACACATGATCCTTTCCATGTGTCAACACTGCATAAAAATTAAATAAACATTTAGGGAGACACAGGTTCCCATTTGGACCAATCCAAACATTATCAACATATTTACAGTTATTTGTCTTCCACCCCTTTTTCTCTTGGGGTGGAGCTCTCTTCTGGGCTTCAACCAGTTCTGCAAAGGAGACAGTTGGGGTTAGATCTTGTTTTTGCATGAGTTGCAGGCAAGGCTGGCCAGATTGGGCAGTATGCTTCCGCAGCATCCGCTCTGGCGTTGCCTCGTGACACTTCATCTGTTCCACCTGTGTGAGCAACACATTTGCAAACAGCAATTTATGTGGGGAGAAGAATAGCATCCAAAAGATTGTTAATTAGTTGTGAATGCATTATGGTTTTTCCTGTTGATGTCAAAAAAACTCTAATTTTCCACAATGTACCGAAATCATGCACCACGCCAAAAGCATATCTTCACTGGCATCATTTACCTTTTTCAAATCTTGGACAAATCTCCAAACATCTAGCTTGCCCTCAACTGGTGCTTTTTTGACAGGAAAGATAGGTGTGGAACAAGGTGAATCTGGACATGGCACAATTATTCCCTCTTTTAACAGTGCTTCAAAGACTGGTGTGATTCCCTCTATAGCTTCAGGTTTGAGTGGATATTGTGGTTGGCAAGGCCTGTGTGTGGACTTGGGTGTCACTACCAGCGGGGTTACATTTTGCATGAGTCCCACGTCATATTTGTGTTTTGCCCAGACATTTTCTGGGACGCTGCTTAATCTGGGATCGTCTGTTTGTACAAAATTGATAATTTCTGATGTGTCGTCATCTTTTGAATGATGAACGCAATTTAGGAGGCATGATCTCCTCGGTTCCTGGCACTAAATGTACAGCATGGTTTCCTGTGAACACACATTGCCATGGCACACAAAATGTTTCCAAGCGGGGTGAGTAAAGCGCTCCTTTTCCCTGCTCTCTACATGGTTCCCAATCTCTAGCAGCATTACACTGATGCACCCAGGGTCCTAAGTCCTTCCAGGTTCGACACACAGATTTTGCCAATGAAACATGGGGAGCGGCACCCCGCACAGAGTAATATTTCTCTATCTCAGCACCACATTTCACAGACATTGCACAGAATTCATCATTCCAATAAACATTCAAACCAGTCAGCAGCCCTGATGTACTCCCTACTTTAAACCATTGTTTTTCAAAATCCTCACTCATTTCTTTCTCAACTTTGGCAGTGCAATGTAATTCCTCGATTGGCATGAATTCAACCTCTGTAAGTTTCTTTCTTGCTTCTGACCAATCATTTATCACTTGCATGTGTGATTTTGCCAATTTGATCAATTCTTGTGACACTGAACGTGGTCCGGTGGGGATCAAATCGATGCGTCGGATACGATCTCCACCTGGGGGTCAGCTCAGGAACCCAGTCCTGCCGTGCACGGTTGACCTGTCAGCGACATCTCAAGGAAAACTCAAGTTAGATATCCCGGACGAGCCCCCAAATTGTCGTGGCAATTTAAAGTCAATTGCACTTTGTCTAGTGGTGAGAACAGCTCAATAAAGCTATAACACAATATATGTCTCAAGAATATTTAATAAAACAAAAAGAGAAATACTTTTTGCTTGACATCAGTCAAGCTTTATATACCTTTCTAATATGCCGAGTCATGCTAAGCCACCTATCTCTTACACAGTTCAAAGCAGTTTAATGAAGGCACCACCAGGTACAGACCCCAAGAGAAAAATAAGTATTTTCTATCATAGTTACAACATTCTGGTCTAACTCCCTACAACTCATCCTGCGCTCCCAGAAACTGCTTGTGTCCTTGACATTTCCATCAAAACTGTCTTTCATAATATTGCAACAGTTGTAATAAACTTCCAGCTAATAATCATGAGAAAAGAGGAAACATATACCCCTCTCAGCTCAGTAGTTTTCCACTGGCCGTGACTATATTTATGCATATATTTTATTGCAGTTTATACTTCAAGCATATTATAAGCACACTTACATTATTGTTTTCCATAACAGTAGATGTAAAAATTGCCAAAAATAAATATAAATAATATACATGTATATATATCATTCATTAATACACAGGACAAGATGTTACTATCCCTTGTGCCATAATCCAAGGCAAACACCTGTAGAAGCCCAATTCAGATAAAAAGAACGAATGATACAACCACCACCAAATGAACACCATAGTAGACATCAGGCTACACCGTCATAGATCTACAGAGTCGTTCGTCAGATGGCACCTGTCATGGCTTTCTATGCCAACCAATTAAGCCATAGACGCCTTTTACCGACAGTTCTACACGCTTGCTTCCATGTCACATTCTATATACAGCTCTGAAAAAAAATAAGAGACCACTCCAAATTATCAGTTTCAGTGCAATATTGAGTTTCAAATGTCAAAAAGTAACAAACAAAGGACTGCGATGCATGCATCAAAACAGGTTAAAAATGCAAATACATGGTTCAATAAATCAAGTTCTAAATCTTTACTCAGCAATCGTGGAAGTTGCACGGTAGAAAACTCTCAGCGACTATGGAATGCCATTTAAGTCATTAAATAAATAAATATGCCTTTGAAATAAATAAGGCTATGAAATAAATCCTGAATTAATGAGGCAATAAATATATAAATAAATGTAAATATATAAATGAGTCAATATAGTTCAATAAATAAGTTATTTTAAAAAGTATTTAAAAGTAGTCAAAGGACTACTTTTATTTATTTCATAATTCCACATTTATTTAGGGGACTTTTATTTCATAATTCCACATTTATTTATTTCAGGGGACTTTTATTTCCTAATGCCACATTTATTTCCCAGCTCTCCAGCTTTTTTTTTAGCACCCATGGCTAAACAATCAGCTGGCTAATGGTTCCTTTTAATCACTTGTTGCACTGGCAATGAGCATTGTCAGCATCAACTGTAGTGAAGTGTAACCACGCTTTTTAACGTTACGTTGTTTTAACAACGTTATGAGTTATTGATCCAGGAAGTTCGAATCTGTGACTACATTTCCAACTTCACCAAGCCCCTCGCACACAGGCTCCGAGAGAGAGATCTCTCTTCTGGATTGGGAATAGCGAAAATGCATCATAGACGAATGTCTTAATCTTATTGCAAATTAGAAATGGAGTTGGTGAGATGAAAAGTGCAAGATAATGTTTATGTAGCAATAATAAATAGGAAATCTATTTTCTTAATTTCTCCAGTACCGATAACGTCGGAGTTTATTGATACGTCTTTAATAATTTAGCCCCGAGGCCAGTGAGTGAGTGAGAGAGTGACACACACAGCGCTCTACAATGAAATAGTTAAAAAAAAAAAATAGAAAATCAATGTGGCGGTCACAAATAAATCAATGTATGGGAAGCACTCAGGGCTCGATGCTAACTTTTAAAAATGGTTGCCAGGCTTGGCAACCAGGCAGCAGCTTTTGGTTGCCAAAATTGACAATATGGCTGCCATGTTTTAAATGGCCTATATTTGGTGCAATGAATATCTTATGTAACTATACCACACATTTTAATAATTAAACAATGAGCTAAAGTTTAAAACATTTATTACATAAACACTTTTGTCTTTGTTTTAACAGTTACTTTACAGCAATTAAACTGTAAGAGTTTTAACTTAGGCAGTTGACAGTTGATTGCCGGATGTGTTCCACAGTGTATGGAGTCAGCCTGCAGAAATCAGATATGAAACAGTGTAAAAATGAATCCTACATGTGACCGGCATGTAGGAGCAGGTAGTAGTAAGTTTATAATTTGGAGCGACAACGCCACCTTGAAGATGTTAACTCAAGGAATTATTATAGATATATATACACACACACACACACACACAGTATAACCCGATGGGTTCCCCTCATTAAGAAATGCACAGGTAAGTCAATGAGGAGCTGAGACGTGAATTTTCAACAAAGTAATTTGCACATTTAGTATAAAAGACAGAGGGAATAATAATAATTCTTGCTAAAGACAACACATTTATTGGTTTCCTAAAAACAGACTAATAAAAATGGCTACTGACTGCCACAAACAGAACCAGTATTCGGTTAGACTAGGGCAGTGGACAACAACCAATTGCCAACCACCACCAGTACCCTCCTAAGCAGGCTGGTGCGCACAGCTAGGCCTCGAAACAAACACACTTCAAAACATACATTTCACTGGTGTGGGGAGTACAGTACCCAACCTATAACCACCCTCAACACAAAAGAAAGAGAAAACAATAACCTAAACAAAGCAGCAGTAGGGTCTGTTAGGGGAGGTTTGCAGGGGTAGATTGTCACGCAGAAGGACCTAAAGCAAAAGAGCAACATTATGACAGTCTACCCTATGCTGCGTGTTAAACATTTGTATGTAAAGAATGACCTTACCTCATCTATGCCCTACAATGGAGTTAAGACCATGCCCAGAGAAAGACCACGCGAACCTGGATACCAGCTACCTTGCCACAGGGAGGAGTCATGCACAGCCAGAGAGCATAGCCCTATCCACCGCTTATATACCCTAAATCCTAATTGGGAAAACCTGTGGATGGGAGTGGCCCACCCCCTGCTGTGCCATTCCAGCTGGCTACATTCTACCCCGGGATTTTTGAATTGGCGACCCGACAATTACTTATCTACTAACACCAAGGTCTAAAAATGGCTGAAGTTGAATTAGTAGAGCCAGGCACCCAGGAGTTCGTAGCCCCACTCACCCCATCCCTTACCACCACTGGTAGGCGATGCGGATTTGAATGCCTGCCAGCTGTCTCACGGGTAGATCTTCTCACCACCTCAGTGTGGGGAGGCACTGTTGGCGGGACAACGAGGACAGTCTGAGGGTGTGTCCAATTGAGCCCAATGGGATGACTTGCAGGGGCTGGCCCTGCTACGGAAGCAGGAAGTTCTGAGGAAGGGGCAGGAGGGGACCTCGTACCGACAGCAGGGCCCACAACAACCCAGCGGTCACAATAATCTTCCTCCTCTGGAGTGGTCACTTGCCCTGCAGCCTGTTGGTTGTCCCTGGATGGTGAAACAGTGACCACAAGGTATAAGCTTAAGCATGGACCAATGTACATGACGCACCTGTGTCAAGTCCTGCTGTGGTGCAACTGCATATACTGAGCCTCCTGGCTCAGGGGGCCTCACAACCTGGTAGACTGGATTTTATTCCTTCCACCTTCAACTGCCACCTGGAGCCTCCTCTGGTGCTCTTGGACCCACTGACAGACCGTGCCAGCAGCCGGCTCCTCTGCCCGACCTAGCAGAAAGTCAACTGGAAGCTGAGGTTCACGTCCAAGCATTAGAAGGAAAGGGGACTCACCGGTAGATTGATGTGGGGTGGTGTTGTAGCTGAACAGCAACTGGGGGAGATATTCAGGCCAGCGACCCTTCTGTTCAGCAGGCAGTGTGCGTAAAAGATCATGCAGGGTACGATTAAAGCGCTCGCATTGGCCATTGCCCTGAGGATGATAGGGAGTAGTGCGAGACTTCTGGATACCGTACAGTGTGCACAGCTGATGAATTATTGCACTCTCGAAACTCCGACCCTGGTCAGAGTGTAGATGGGCTGGCACTCCATACTTATAAAACCACTCCTTAACAAGTACCTCCACCACAGTGGAGGCTCGCTGGTCACGTGTAGGAATGGCCTGGGTAAACTTGGAGAAGATGTCAGTCAAAACAAGCACTTGTTCTCTACCATCTCTAGCAGGCTCCAAGAGAGAAAAATCAATGGCCAATATCTGGTTAGGACTGGAGGCTAGCAAATGGCCCATAGGGGCTCGAACCTGGGGGTGAGTATGTTTAGCAAGGCTGCACCTCTCACATAGTTGGCACCACTGTTTAATCATCCGCCCCATACCTGGCCAGTAACACCTCTGCCGGATCAACTCTGTGGTACGCTCAATACCTTGATGGCCATGGTGGTGATGAAACTGCAGAAAAACCTCCTCTCGCAAACACTCTGGGAGTAGCAGCTGGTGAACACTCTCTCCGCCATCAGGCCTTTGGTAAACCCGGTACAGGAGCCCTTCCTTCTGTAGTGGGTTGAGCTTCGTTATGAACGATGAGACTATTTGGTCAATTCTTGAAATTGACAATTATTGAAATTATTCTTAGTAATTAATATCTTATTAATTAACACTTACGGGGCACCACCAGTTTACACTGGAATAGTCTCTTTATAATGATATCAGTCTAATAATCAGAAGAAGTTAGCTCTAGATTAGTGATTTTCTACCTTCATGTCCAGGATATATCAATGACACACAAAAGCCAGTTCTTTATAAATGCAAAGATTTTATTAACTAAGTAAAACAAACACTAATAAAATGAACACATGTATAGTAAACTAAACAGACAATGGCAATAAAACTGGCAAACAAGAAAGCAAGATAAACAGTGGCAGAGGATATATCAAATACGAGTGGCAAATGATATTGGGATCAAAGATGGCAAGGAAGTTGGCACAGACAAGACGACCTGAGCTGTAATGCGTCTAATGGTGATACCGTAGCAACAGCGAAAGATGACTTGGAGGACAGCTGACCGTTTCCGAGAGACTTGGGACCAAAGGAAAGGGACAGCGGAGAGAGAGAGAGAGAGAGGGTATTCTAACCTCACTTTCACAGTTCAACACTGCCTTTGCATCACCCGTGCATCAACAAGAAAGCTGGTTACCGTCTGGTTGGTAGGGTGTCAGCGGCGTCCTCGTCTCCGGGGTAACCGTCTGGTTTGTGGGGCGTCAGCGGCGGCGTCCTCGTCTCCGGGGCAACCGTTGCGCAGTCGCAGTAGCCAGGTAAACACACGCACGTGTTGGGCTGGGCCAGTCGATGTCAGGAGGGCCGTTGTGGAGTGCGGTCCGGGGCCTTGGTTCGTCAGGGTGGTCGTGCCAACGGTTCACCTCAGTGAAGATAGAGGGAAGGGTCGATGTGTTTGGCACACGTCGTTCAGGTAGCAGAGTAGCGGAGCGGCTGGCTTCTGATTTGGTTGCGTAGTCTTCTGGATCAGGTTGAGTGAATTCGATTCGGGCGCCTCGTCGATATTCACCGTAGAGCTGATCTGGTAGTTACTTGTAGAAGAGCTTGAAGCCAGGTTCAAACTTAGTTTCGTAGTTCTTAGTTCGTGATATTTCGTGAGAGAGTTCGTTCGAGCGTGTAAGAGAGCGAGCCAAAGGGCTCAGAGGGCTTTATGGCAAGTCAGGAGAGTAGGTGTTTCCCTCATTTGCATGCATCAGATTTACAACCGGATGCTCGGTGATTCCCATTTTCCTAAAACTGCATTTCCAGCTCAGGTTTGGAAAACATTGTTTTTCTTGATCCTTTGGGGATGCAAGTGACATATTTAATCACCTTACAACAAATGTGTCTGTATGATACCGAACATCACTGTCTTACCACAAAACGCTGGCGAGTAAACCAAAAATCTTAATAACACACGCTGTGTGCCTTGAATAAGCAAGATAATACATTGGGGAGTAGGGTACATCATCCGCCACAGGATGTGTTATTCACATTTAATAGAAAACATGCAGAAATCATATATATACAGTGTATTGCAGAACTCTTTGTTCTCTTAGTCTGTCTCCCCCCTTTGGAATGCAAAGTAAGTCCATTTCCCCGGCCCTTATCAGTGGTCCCATCTCCAAATGGCACCCGAGCGGCTAGTAAAACCTGTAAAGTGTTACTTTTGACAGTTTTATGGGGAAAATCCACCTTTTGCCGAGAGAGGGGGGTTCCTGGGGTCCCTAGGAGCCCGGCAGGGGTCCTGACCTGACCAAAAGGCCCTAGGAGAGGAATGTGTTAGTCTTTGGGGTGGCGCCGTGTATTCTGTCTGGTCCGGAGAGGAAGAGTGAGGAAGATGATGTCTCCTGCATACACTACACTTCAGAACTAGACGGTCCCACTGCCGTAGCAAACCCAGAGCTGCAGGAGGGAGACCATGCTTCTCCATCCGCCCGGGCCTCCTCTGTTGCTGCCAGAAGGGAAGGAAGGTGCTTATAGTTGGGTCTGTGCTTTGCAAGGCCACCAGATCAGCAGTTGAGCGTTCAGGGAGGGCGGAGATGACTGCTTGTGTCACCAGAGGGGCACGGTTCTCAAAGGCCACTTGCTGCAAGGACTCTGGTATCGGGGTACCTGGCTGCACTCGCCCTAGGACAGCAGTCTCTCCTGGGGGGTGTTGTCTGGACAAAGAGTCCGCATTCTGATTGGCATGTCCTGGGCGGTACCGAACAGTGTAATCAAAGACTGCCAATTCAGACACCCAGCGTTGTTCAGTGGCGCCCAGCTTGGCAGTATTAAGGTGACTTAAAGGGTTATTGTCGGTCCAGACCACACTTTTGGCCAAGCAGGTACTCCCGAAATTTTTCTGTCATTGCCCACTTCATCGCCAAGAACTCCAGCTTCATAGAGCTGTAGTTCTTTTCGGCAGGGTGGAGACTACGGCTAGCATAGGCTATGGGTCAGACCTTGCCATCCTGTTCTTGAGACAGGACCGCCCCCAACCCACAGTGGCTGGCGTTAACTTCTAAAATGAATGAGAGAGAAAAGTTAGCATAGGCTAGCACAGGTGATGATACAAGCCTTGCCTTCAAGTCCAGAAAACTCTGCTTGCACTGTTCCGTCCATGCCTCCCCCAGGGCAGTTCCCTGACCCCGCCGGTTCTTTGTCCCCGTCAGCTTGGCAACTATACGGTGGAGTGGTGCAGCCAGCTTGGCAAACCCCTCCACAAAACGTCTGTAGTAGCTGGCAAAGCCGATGAAAGACCTCAACTCAGCGACTGTATTCGGGGGGGGCCAATCAGCAACTATCTTCTTTGGGTCAGTGGACACACCTGCCGACGAAATTACATGCCCCAGGTACTGCACCTCCTGTTTGAGAAACTGGCACTTCTCCAACTTGGCCTTTAGCCCCTCTTGTTGCAGGCGCCCCAACACTAGGTCCAAGCGACTGATGTGCTCATCTACGGTGGAAGAAAAAATGACAATGTCATCTAGATACAGCAACAAAGATTGGCAATGTTGATCACCAAACATTCTTTCCATTAGCCGCTGGAATGTGCTGGGGCGTTGCACAACCCAAATGGCATCCTCTGGAACTCAAACAGCCCGAAAGGTGTACAAAAGGCAGTCTTTGTTCTGTCCTGCTCTGTCACTGGGACCTGGTGGTATCCACTTGCCAGATCCATGGTGGAAAACCATCTAGCCCCTGACAAGGCATCCAGAGACTCCTCAATGCGGGGGAGAAGGAAGGCATCTTTCCGGGTTTTGCCATTTAGAAGCCTGTAATCCACACAAAGGCGTAAACTGCCATCCTTCTTCCTGACCAGGACGATAGGTGGCCTCACCTATCGTCGTATAGGGACTACTACTTTCCTGGATTACCTGGCTGTCCAACAACTGACGTATGTGGGCCCTAACGTCATCATAGTCAGAGGGGGGAATTCGCCTATACCTCTGTCTGATAGGGACATTGTCTTGCAGGGGAATGTCGTGGGAAATAAGGTTAGTGCAGCCAAGGTCAGTCTCAGAAGCAGCAAACAGACTGGTGCTCAAGCAACAATGACTTCACCCTCACCTGTTCTACCTCAGGGAGCCCTGACAGGTTCATAGCCTCAATCTGCTCTGTCACTGAGCTAACCTGACCCACCTGAGAGGAGAGTGCAGCTGAGACAGCACCTGGCTCCTGTACCACCGTAGAGATTCCTGCTGGCAAATTTACAATCTGGGCCTGACTTAGGAGCCCTATTGGGAGGCGAGGGTGCAAAGTAACACTAGTTTCCCCAACATTCACAATTGGTACATAAACAGTACCTCTGTTGACTGTAACCATAGCTGGAGAGACTAGCACACCTTCAGGGAGGGAGCAGCCATCTTCAAGGGGCTCCAGTAAGGCTGCGCCTGAGGGCTCACTGAAACGAGAACAACATGTGGCAGCCACCATTTTAACAGTGCCCCCAGGTATCGTAATGGGTCGCCTACCTCACACCCTGGCCATCCCTACCCCAGGCTGTTCAGGGTGAAGTTGAACTTTGTGGCAACATTGTAATGCCTGGAACCATGGCGGGGGGGGCATGCTTCACTGAAGGGGAATCAAACAGTGCTGAACCGTGTTGACTAAACAATTGGTGATAACACTCTAATTATGTTCATGCCCAAAACTCCAGGAACATCAGGGGGGGATTCCTGACCTGGGGGATCCTTCACAATCAACACCCCTCGCTGTGGGAGGACCTTGCCCAAAACTTCAACGTTCATCTCTACATAAGGTATTTATAAGCCATTAGCAGCACGAAGCTCCAACCAGCGGCAAGGGCGTGGTGCAGTTTTAAAATGCTGGAGGAAGAAACTCTCCACCATAGTTGTAACCATTGACCCTGTGTCCAGTAAACAGTTAACAGCTACACCTCCCAGACTAATGGCTACTTTTGGGCATGATGCCAACAAATTTGAGGCTACAGCAGGGCCTACAGGAGCGGATTCACTTGAGCCTACTCTGCCCCCTCCTGATGCATGGCTCTTTACATCAGAGGGGAATAGTTTCCCGACACCTGGGAAGCAGAAGCCACCTCAGCCGGGGACTGGTGACTCCCAGGCCGCCAGGCCTGTGAAGCAACACGCTCGTTATTGCACTCCCTGGCATAGTGACCTGGTTGTTGGCATCACCTGCATACGACTGTACCTGGACAGGTGGGTTGGAAAGGTCCAGGGACTGCCTGCATGGCCATGACACTCTGGGCCAGCTGGTTGAGCTGCTCCTGCAGCATATGTTTTAGCTCTGCCATTTCTACACTGGTTGAGCTACTAAGTGCCCCACGTCCTGCGCATTGCATGGCGCATAAGGAGGGGACTGAGTAGCTCCAACCTCTAGGCTCATCTGGCTGGCCCTCCTGTTCCCAGCGAATAGCATCGTCTCTAATGTCTAGCAGAGTGTAACCAGGATGCTGGCGTACTATGCGCTTCAACTCCCTACGAAGAGATGGCTCAAAGACATGCTCTACAAACTGGTCCCTAAGGAGGTTTGCTGCATTAGGCATCCCGTCAGGGGCACAACGCTCAATCTTTTCCATTAGACAACACAAGGCATGGGAAAACTCCTGCAATGACTCACCCTCCAACTGCTTCCTAGAAAATAAACTTTGTTGTAGTGAGACATAAGGTTTAGAACAACCATACAAGTCTTGCAGAATGGTTAGTATTCGTGCCGGGTCTTCCCTGTCTGCCCTGGGCCTATATTTAATTTCATCTTTGGCCTCCCCATCCAGATGGTCGTAGATATAATAGGCTTGGTCTAAGGGCCTCAGATTCCTAGCTCGTATACTGGCCCTTACCTCCTCCACCCAATCCTCTACTGGAATCCCTGAGGTACCCCTAAAGACTGGACACTTCCTCTCCCTAGGGATGTAAAACAATCGGTCTGGGGCAAGGGGATCGTTAGTCACAGTGCACTGAGGAACCACAGGGCTGCCGGGACCAGAATATGACCGGGAAGGTTGAGCAGCTGCCCGATCCTGCAGTAGACGTTCCTTGTCGGCCTGAAGCTGTTGAACCAGATCCCTCAGTTCTTGAAGTTCCGGCTCCATAGCTAAAGAGAGAAAAGTCAATGCAGGGAAAGTATGGCCCTCTTCAGACGCCGAGCACTGGAGGCCTCAGGAGGGATCAGCCACACCTATCTGCAGGCCCCACAGGGTACCCACTGCTGCTTTGTTAAAAAAAAAAGGAAATATCTAAAAACCCCAATTCACATCTCTTGGCTCTCACTGAATCCTGCCGACAACGCCAGAATGTGACCGGCGTGTAGGAGCAGGTAGTAGTAAGTTTATAATTTGGAGCGACAACGCCACCTTGAAGATGTTAACTCAAGGAATTATTATAGATATATATATATATAACCCGATGGGTTCCCCTCATTAAGAAATGCACAGGTAAGTCAATGAGGAGCTGAGACGTGAATTTTCAACAAAGTAATTTGCACATTTATTATAAAAGACAGAGGGAATAATAATAATTCTTGCTAAAGACAACACATTTATTGGTTTCCTAAAAACAGACTAATAAAAATGGCTACTGACTGCCACAAACAGAACCAGTATTCGGTTAGACTAGGGCAGTGGACAACCACCAATTGCCAACCACCACCACCAGTACCCTCCTAAGCAGGCTGGTGCGCACAGCTAGGCCTCGAAACAAACACACTTCAAAACATACATTTCACTGGTGTGGGGAGTACAGTACCCAACCTATAACCACCCTCAACACAAAAGAAAGAGAAAACAATAACCTAAACAAAGCAGCAGTAGGGTCTGTTAGGGGAGGTTTGCAGGGGGTAGATTGTCACGCAGAAGGACCTAAAGCAAAAGAGCAACATTATGACAGTCTACCCTATGCTGCGTGTTAAACATTTGTATGTAAAGAAAGACCTTACCTCATCTATGCCCTACAATGGAGTTAAGACCATGCCCAGAGAAAGACCACGCGAACCTGGATACCAGCTACCTTGCCACAGGGAGGAGTCATGCACAGCCAGAGAGCATAGCCCTATCCACCGCTTATATACCCTAAATCCTAATTGGGAAAACCTGTGGATGGGAGTGGCTGTGGAGAGGCCCACCCCCTGCTGTGCCATTCCAGCTGGCTACATACACAATAAATGTTTAAAAATGAACTAGGTGTGCATATCTCTTTTAGCTACAATACAAGGCTATTCATAGGCTATTGGTCCAAAACTCACACACGCGCACTCACTCACACACACACACAAACACACAGAGAGAGAGAGAGAGAGAGAGAGAGAGAGAGAGAGAGAGAGAGAGAGAGCAGGTAGACTCACTAATGAAAAAAAACTCTTAACAGTACACTAACGTTGCAACATTAAGATCGCACATTTATTTGAAAGGTTATTCATTTAGTAGATTCTAAATTCAAATAAATACCTTCTGCAAGCCTGATCAGATTTGTAGCTTGTCAATCGCGTCAGATCAGACCCGTTCTTGAGTTGGAGAACCAGCAGACGAGGTAAAGGGGTCTTCGCTTTTGAGAACGTAGTAAACTGTGTTGAAAAGTTTGATCAGGATTGCCTGATTTGCGGCGTTCATCTCCCGAATGGCGGTATCCATCGCTCCTTGTATGGGTGTGCCTGTTCGTGCGACTTTTTTACTCCACAGTCAAACAAGGGAGCGCTGCGGAGCGGACAATCTCCCACTGTTTATTCCGCTGTGGAACATATGCTAACCTGCTAGCATGCTAGTTGACAGTATGACAGCTCTGGTCTGGTTTGGTCTGAATCTGTGAGATAACCACGGCAGACTCACACCACACAGACTACAACTACAACTACAACTTTTATATTCATTTGAATATAAAAGACCCGGGAAATAAATGTGGCATTAGGATATAAAAGTCCCCTGAAATAAATAAATGTGGAATTATGAAATATGAAGTAGTAGTTTGAAAAACGTCCTTTTTTAAATAAAAACCTATTTATTTATTTATTGAACTATATTTATATATTTATATTGACATTTATTTATATATTTATTGCCTCATTTACTTATTTCAGGATTTATTTCATAGACATATTTATTTATTCATGTATTTATTTATTTATTTAATATTGACTTAAATGGTATTCCATACAGACGTCTTCATTCACGCACACCTGTTCTAATTACCAGCTCATGGCTTGGGTTCAATTGCAGTGCAAGTGACCACTAGTGGGTGCTATTTACATATTTTTATGTATTTACAAACACCTAACAGCACCATTCGCCAGTTACCTACCCTAGCCCACAGCGGTATGTGGCATGTCATCGCGGTTATCAAGTGGGCACCTTCCTTCACCGATGTTTCGTTTAGTTGGGCCCACGACACCTCAAGAAGGCTCAACGGTGTATTCCAGCATCCTGGAACCACCCCCCTCTATGCCACCACATCACTCCCCTTTACTCTCGTCATCTAATGCCTGCCATCAACCTAGCATTACCCTAGCCTTGGTTAGCCTTGATCCTAGCCTTGACCATAGCATTAACCTAGCCTTGAATCAGCATGACATACCAATACAAGCCTATATCTATCTGATACAACAACACAACTAGACAGTGTGTGTGAGTGTATGGGCAGGATATGAACCCTACGAAACCAAGTTTCAAGCTCCGTCCGCAAATGCCCAACTCACTTAATAATGCAAAGACGGACTTTGACACGAAACCTCAATAGCCAACTTCTACTGGTCGTACCCGAGCCTTCTTCTTCCGCTCGTTTGCTTCGTCAACTCGGTCTTCCCAGGGGACCGTGAGTTCAATAAAATAAAATAACTTCTGCGCTTCAGACCACAGTTGTTGTTGCTGTTGGCACCACCTCATCATCTATGAAAAACCTCTTGTCTTCTACCTACCCTTTAACAATAGAAATACTCCTAGACTTACTTGGCTTCACTTTCATTCACTTTTCATACTGCTACTACTACTAATAATAATTATAAGAAGAACAAGAAGATATGGAATAACTTTATTAATAATAAATATATACCTTTATTTATATCGCATTTTTTCCACATGTCCTCCACTGGGGTCCCCCTTCCTCCTCCACTAGGTCCCTTCTCCTCCTCCAGTGGGGTCCCCCCTCCTCCTCACACTGGGGTCCCCTCTCCTCCTCCACTGGGTCCCCTCTCCTCCACTGGGTCCCTTCTCCTCCTCCAGTGGGGTCCCCCCTCCTCCTCACACTGGGGTCCCCTCTCCTCCTCCACTGGGTCCCCTCTCCTCCACTGGGTCCCCCCTCCTCCTCCAGTGTGGTCCCCTCTCCTCCACTGGGTCCCCTATAAGGCTTGTGTACGTGCACACAATTTCAAGATGATTGAGATTCATCAGTATTTGTTAGTATTTTATAAATCTGATGAAAAGACTGCGTATGCATGTTCTGTTGTGCTACAAAGATTTCTACATTTTCTAAATTTCTAAAGCTGCATTGAGTCACGCAAGCAACATTACGGCTGCCCCCCACAGTAGTTGGTGTGTATTTCTATTAGAATACGAGTATCTTCCAAGAGTCCTACATCAGACACATTTTAATCAATACAAAATAAAACAGACTAATAAAAACATACAAATATACATACAGTTTCATTAGTTACTTCATGGACAAAGTCGTCAATATACAAAAACTGTGCAATATGAAATTTAAACAAAGAAACAGAACATGTACAGTACATGTTTACATGTCCGACTCTTGGGAAACAGTTTGAAGACAGAACAGCTCTGCTGCTGACTGAGATTAGATTAGATTAGATTAGATTAGATTAGATTAGATTAGATTAGATTAGATTAGATTCAACTTTATTGTCATTGCACAGAGTACAAGTACTGAGACAACGAAATGCAGTTTGGCATCTAACCAGAAGTGCAAATAGCAGTAAAGTGCAGAGTATGTACATATTTATAGTGGTAGATAAATAAACAGTAAGGGATGGATATATACAGTCTGGACAATACTGAAAGTGAACAGTGTGAGATGAATACTCTAGGTATGTACAGTATCAACAATAATGATAGTAAAAACAGGGTACAAAATATATGGTGCAAGGTATGCATAGTGCAAAAAATATAGATAAATAACATCTATATTTTTTTGCACTATGCATACATTTGGTACCCTGTTTTATATTTTGCCGACTCTTACTGATTAATCTGTGTCTACAAGTTTAGTTTGTAATTTTGTTTGGTTTCAAAGTGACATAGAAGCAAAGTGATGAAAACAAAGAAAGGACAGAAACAAATTACTATTACTACAACTACAAAAATCACAAGCAAGCAAACCATTTTTGCCATTGCTGCGACTTTGAACACCAGGTAGTTTTCCAACACGGCTCAAACAGGAAACTGCTGAAACCACACCGCAGAACAGGGGAAACCACATTCTCAGCTGTCATGGTCGATGAGCTGATGTCTGTACATGACGTTGGGTAACTCTTGTGAAATGATCACTGATAGAACAGTAAATCTCACTGTTACTGATCTTTTAGATCGTTTAGATCTTTGTAGATGCACTCGTAAAGTGTTTGAGCAATGCATCTTTAAGGTGACAAGATTTTTCTCAAAAAGGATTTGTAGCCGTTAGCAGTAGTAGTATTTGAGCCGAGATCCTTGCTGCTGGATGTTTTTGTCGCAGGTTTTAATGTTTTTTGTGTCCTTGTTGCCTTCCGTGACCTGCTAGCCTTCTTGTCTTGTCGCCATGTTTGTTTTTGTTTTAAGTCCTTTTGCCTCTTTTTTGCCTTTTTTGTAAATTTGTTCCCCTGGTTAAATAAAAGTTTAATATATAAAATGAAAATCAGCTTCATATTTGAAGGAATATTTATGAATTTAAGGTCACTTAAGGTGATTTGTTTCTCAAAAAGGATTTGTAGCATCTTAGGGTGATAAACTTTTAATCATTTATTCTCTTTAGGTGTGTATTCCTACTCATAGTTTATTCATCATTCATCATTTTACTAGTTATTTTTTCTCACTAAGTGAATGTGTAGTGTTTCATAATGAAACCCTTCAGTCAGTGGACACTCATGTAGGCTTTGTTGTCAAATACACTGTTTTATATCATACAGTCACAACAGTGTGATACACAGAAAAATACAAACATTGGCACAGGGAAGCTGCTTAGTCTTCAATATAAAATCCAAAATGAAATCTTTTGTCACATGAACATGTTTTTATATTTAATATCCTTATAACTGGAAGTCAGTAGAGTCAGTAGGATGACTTCTGTTTTATAGAGATTGCCAGGAAGTGTTGACTGCTCGTCTAAAGCAGGAAATCACCGTCCTCACTTCCTGTTCCCACAAAGCATAAACGCACAAGTTAAAGAAGAAAGACCTGGTTTATAGAAACTAAATGATCAAGATGAACACTCCTGCCATACAAATGTAAAGGTAATAGTACATCCAGTGCTATAGATAATATTGATATGATGTTTAGTTCTATGCATTCTGACTATTCAGCTTTTTCACATCTTACATGTCAAAGAATGTCAAAAATTGTCACTTTAGATCATACATATCATGTATAGCTATATGTTGTTATCCAGCTGTGTTTCAATTTTATTCATCAAATAATGTCAAAATGGTTGATGGTTTATGTTTTTTTGTCTATAGCTACTATTCAGCTGTGTTTAGGTTTTTACACATACACGCTAGAAAGACTGGATATTTTCAAAGAGTATCAGCTATAAGCAGAAGCTGTACACTGTATTGTATTTATAAAGTTATTCTCATTCTTATTATACTACATGTTAATAATAATAATAGAGTGTGTAAACCGCTTTTTGATTTTGTTTTGTTTCAAGTGAAGGCAACAGCATAATTTATGCTACCACAACAAATGTATGTCTGCAAACAATTTGAAAACCTATCATAGTAATATAAGAAAATATCATATAATATATATCATATATATAATAAATATCATAATTCAGCGATGTGAACAGCCTCGGCTCACATAACTGACAGGAATTGGTTTCAAAACAACTTTCAGAGTCATGATGGGAATTTTCCCTCCATGTGACAGTGGTATAATCGGGGGTGCACATCATTTTTTTGGTCTAGTTTTTAAATGAGTACCAACAGATTCTTTTTACGTACAAACACATCTTGTGTCCACTGCGATGACATAAAAGTTAGTTAAGTGAATGCAACAAAATACTTGACTGAGTGGCTTGATGCAACCTCGCTACAGTATCAACATTCAACTTAGTTTCTCTCTCTCTCTCTCTCTCTCTCTCCCTCTCTCTCTCTCTGTGTTTCTCTCTATCTATCTGTCCACTCCACGCTAGTCCCTTTCGCTGAGGTGGCTTCAAATCTCATTGGTCAGAATATGCACAACAGAAAGGAATGTGGGCCAGTGACAGAGCAGAGGCAAATATCATGCTTATCACTGGGTGAAAGATAGTAGGGCCCAGAAACAAACATTTGGGGAACTGGCCCATTTGGGCCAATGACTGACCGATCAACTGGCCCGGGGCCACTAAGAAGTTGACTGGGGCCAGTTGATCGGTCAGTCAACTTCTTAGTGGCCCCGGGCCATCGGGCACTCCCTATTGTCGAACCCTGTACCTAACGTTATTCCATTGGGAAGAAAACCTAGCCTACAAATATGGTAGGCATATGCGTTTTCTGATGAAATTTCAAATTTCAAAGTTGTACCATCTTATTTTTCTCAAAATGAATTAAATATTCCAATGGAATGAAATTATTTCCAGTGCAGTTTCAGTTGTTTGAAGAATTTTCTTGAATCAAGTGACATTTTCTTGAAACAAGTGGAGTGACATGCGATGTTTCAAGCTAGTCAAATAACTTGATTTGCATTGGAAGCCAGTGAAACTTTCTCATCCCATTAGCAGATTGTTCCACTTGTGTCATGAAAAATAGGACATTGAGACTTGATACAAGATGAAACTACAGAAAAAGATTTCTTTGTAGTGCAATAACTATTGGTTTTTTATAATTTTATAATATAATTTATAATATCTATTGGTTTTTGTCCTCAGAAGTGACTATGGATCTCAATGAGGAAGAGTCAGCCCCTCTGGTGAACAGGGATAGAGGGGGAAGCCTGAGGTCCAGCTCTAGTACTGGTCCTGGTTTACAAGTCCACCTCTACTTCTTCCCTGCCACAAAGGATGCAACCACAATACACATATCCTCTGGCCAAATCTCTGCCGAGAATGTCTGCATCCAAGCAGCCATAAAATGTGGTAAGATTTGATGGCAAGAAGATTGCAGTTTAAGTTCTACTAACATTTCTCGGAGGCAGAGCTGCTCTGGAAGCATAAATAATCTCATTGGTTGAGTTAAACCTCAATGGGCGGAGCCAAAAAGCCATAGTTGTTCTAACTAAGTAATGTTAGAGTGAAGCCCAGTAAAAAAAATTCTTCTTTGCCATTGAGGTTTGCCATTCCGAAAAACCTGTGGTTCTTTGGCTCCGCCCATTGAGGTTTAACTCCAATGACATTATTTCTACTCCCAGAACAGCCCTGCCCCCATCTGCACATGGTACAGGGACAACAAGACCTCACATACAGTGCAAAAGCAAGTATAACTAAAGCATAAAAAGTTGGGTCATGGGATTTATCCCTAATCTACCTTAATCCATTTTAATATCCAGAGCTAACTTTTCTAATACATTTACATTTTGCTGACGTTGTTACCCAGAATAACTTGATGAGTACAACAATGGCCGCCCAGACAGCTCAGTCGGTACAGCATGAGACTCTCAGTCTCACGGTTGTGGGTTGGATCCCCACATAGTGTCAAGTACCTTCGCTTAGGTAAAATCATCTGCTAAATGATTGTAATGTAATGTCCTTAGAATGATCATACATGATGGAGAAATGTGAGGAACAGTTTTTTTTTACCAAGACATGAGCTAGTTGCCCTTAGCAGGTCAGTCACGCTGTGATGGTGATCTTTCCTCAGGGATCCTGCCAGTGTACCAAAGTCTGTTTGCTTTGGCATCTGATGATCTCTCATTTTGGTACCCCCCAACGCATGTATTCAACACAGATGAAAACATTCAAGTCCACTTCAGAGTCAGGTAAGTGAAACTGTAGGCCTTTTGATTGGCATAATTCATGTCCTTAACAGTACGCCATTATGTTCAATCAAGTGCTGCAGAAGTGAATTAGCTCTTTCACAATTGATTTCTTATTGGTTTTAAGGTTTTTCTTTGGAAACTGGTTTGGGCAAGGGCCAAGAACATCCTACCGTTACACTCTGACAAGAGACAGAATCAGTCCTGTGCTTGACTACTGTGTAATTGATTATCTCTTTGCCCAGGTGAAGTGGGAAAATATTTTAAAACATTTACTTTAAGGATTCATTCAGATACATTTTGTGCAGGTTTCCACCATGGTCTCACTTGTTTCCAGTAATTATACCAAGGTATCACAATTAACACTTCGATTTGTTTTGGCATATAGTCACGCAATGACTTTGTGGCTAGCGAGGCAGGGGTCTCTCCACCATTGAGTGCCCAAGAGGAATGCCTTGGCCTTGCAGTGCTGGACTTATGGAGAATGGCTAAAGAACACCACCAGAGCGTAAGAGAGCTCTGCAAGACTGTCAGGTATTTAGATTTGGATAACATTATTTATTTTTTGCCAAAAAAGTACCACTGTACCACTGACGTTGAGTACAGTTTGACTTCAGTATGAAAATGATTATTTGGTTACATGATTACAAGTAGTCATGTAATCATATCCCCTTCCTTCCCAGCTATAAATCATGCCTTCCTAAGGTACATCGCCATGACATCCAAAAGCGGAACCGCCTGGATCGTTATCGAATCCGAAACACCCTTAAGCATTTCTTAAAGAAGCTTGGCTGCTGCTCAGTGGATGAGTGCAGCCTGAAACTCAAATACCTGATTGAACTGGCAGGCATCGAGCCTTCTCTGGGAAGCGAGACCTTCAAAGTGAATCATTCTGCCTCACAATCAACCAAGGAGCCAACTTTCACTGACGTCCGGATCTCTGGGGAAACTGGAATTCAGACCAGTGGAAAATGTTATCCTGAAGGTGCCCTGGTAAGAACAAATAATTCAAAATGTATGTTCTTAGGTTTGGGCAGCAGGATGGCCTAGTAGTTAGAGAGTCCTTCCTCCCAACTAGATAACCTAGTTGAGACACTGAATCTCTACTAGTTCTGTTCTGTTCTGTAGCTGACCCTGAGAAAAGAGAATTCCTCTACAGGGATCAATAAATTATCATATTATTATTCTTACTCATGAAAGACCATGGAGCCATAACCACAGCAAGCAAAGATCTTAAGATGTAAGTGAATAATAAACCTCCCTGAGATTTACTGACTGTTGATCATGCCCACAAATATTCATTTTTAGGAGTGGCAGACTTTCTGTGATTTTCAAGAAATCATTGACATCAGTATAAAGAGGGCGTGCCATGAACAAATTCCCCAGGACATCAGGATGGTGACAGTGACCCGCAAAGATGATAGATGCTTGGTGAAGGACAAACCTAACATTTCAAACATTCTCAATCATGCTTTGCTGTTGATTGACAGCATTATTTCTGTGTAGTTTTATGATTTTGCTTTGGTGCAGAGGAAGCAAACATATGTATTTGTCTTCGATTTGCACAACAGGAGGCCAAATTCCAGAGTCTCAAAGAAGCACTTTCATTTGTGTCACTTGTTGATGGCTACTTCAGACTGACCACAGACTCCAGCCACTACTTCTGTCAAGACATTGCCCCACCAAGTCTTCTGGAGGGCATTCAGAACCACTGTCATGGCCCAATCACGTGAGCCATTATGAAATATATTGAAATCAATGCAACCATTCAAATGTATCTGTTTTAGATGGTACATTGTTTTAAATTTTGTTTGACCAGGTCAGAGTTTGCAGTCAACAAGTTAAGAAAGTCAAGATTTAAAGGTGGCACGTTCCTACTCCGACAGAGTCCTAAGAACTATGACAACTTCTTCCTTACCGTTTGTGTTCAGGTAAAGAATAAGCTACCAATTACGACAACAAAAAACACTTTTTTGTTTTTGTCCAATTAGGGTTTTGAGTTTCAAATGGAGGAGTATCCTGTATTTTTGGTTGAATGTCTGACAACTACCACATGATACCTTGTTCAACATACTGTATGTACTGTATGCTTGGTAGCTCACTAGCACTGAAAATGCTTCATTCAATAGCAATTCATGTCACAAAGCCAATGGATATAATGGAAATCTATCTTTAAAACAACAGCAAATTGGAAATTGTCAATATTCTTGACATTGACAAGTTCCCTCTAAACTAGTTATGAAGCTAAACATCTGGCAGTCTGGTCTCAAGTCCACTTCTCTAACCTTTAGCCTACTGCAATAATGTTACTGCACAGTGTACTGTAGTAGACCCAGAGGAAAACTCTTATGCTATGTGAAAATGCTAGCATGTGACATATATAATGATAATCAGCTGCTACTATATGGCTGTTGGCCCCATGACTTCAATAGGAACATGCAACAATATTGAGTTTTCTTTGAGATATTTCTCTAATCTCATGGTCTCATATTCAGGAGAGTTAAATGACTCTTATTTCAGATCATTTTGAGATCTCTTGTTTTGATCGGAGTGAGATCAACATGAGCCTTTTGTGGTTGAATTTGAGAAATAGGAGAAAATGCCTTTAGTCTCATCTTAGTCTTAAAAAGAGCTCATTTGTGTCTAGGAGACATAAAAGGTAGATATGAGATCTCTTGGATTTTGCTTTCCTATGGTGAGGTGCATGATTATTTGATGATTTGAGGTAGAAAATTATTTGACCACACTTTTTGCACATTTTCAACATCTGACTATTTTCAACTACTAGACTGTGTGACATCAAGCCAGGAGGCAGATATCTTTATGCACTCGGTCCATTGCACTAATAGAGTATTTTCAGAAAAAAAGTTGATCTCTGTGCCGATGATTTACTCATCTTTCTGAACAATGGTGTTATAACAGAAACACTTGACTGAAACTGAATCTAATACTTTAATTTCTGCAGACCACACTTGGACTTGATTATAAAGACTGTCTCATTATTAAGAACCAGCTCTATAGTCTTCCTGGTGTCCAGAAATCATTTCTCAGCTTGAGAGAGCTCACCAGATTTTACCAACACAACACGCTGCTCCTTGCTGAGGTACCAGTCAAGCTGGGTCATTGCTGTCCACCACGACCCAAAGGTATATTACCCCATAGATATATATAGTATTAATGTATCTTACTAGATGTATATGTGATTGAACCCTTATTATAAAACGGGCAGTTTCCTTATCTTACTAGATGTATATGTGTGATTGAACCCTGAGAACGGGTAGTCTTATCCCAGCAATCTGATTGGTCAAAGACATGCTCCAACTATGCTGATAATGCCCATAAAAAAACATGACTAGCCATGATTTATTGGTTGCTATACCATCTCTTGTCATAACCAGGGAGTGAGTTAGTGATCTTGTTTTCTTCTGTTTTTTTATTCTTATATGTGCATACTACTTTGAAGAAAGCCTTTAAGTCATTACATGCTGGTAATCGTTGTCTAAAAGCCTTGATAATATTCTTTACTCTGATTATGGGTACTCAAAACCTGCCTATACACAGGAACCATTATCACACACCCATAATCATGTCAACTCAACACCTCACAATTTTCTCATTTGAACAATGAGTTGAGATATTTCCTTCTTATTTGTAGCTTGCTTTTTATCCTCACATGATTCCTCACAATAAATATGTTGTCTGCTGTTCCTGCAGAGCTCACGAATCTGATCATTATACGCAACAGCAGTTCTGTAGAGACTCAAGGTTCCCCAACAACCGAAAGGAACAAATTCAGTCATATCCAGTTCCACATGATCAAATATGAGGACCTGAAGAAGGTGAGTATAAAACAAACTAGTCCTACTACGAATACTAGGCCTACTACTACTACCACTTCTGCTACTGTTACTACTACTACTACTACTAACACTACTGTTAGTACTACTGTCACTATATGACTACTACTACTACTGTTACTACAACTACTACTACTACTACTAGGTCTGTACTACCATTACTACTACTATTACTACTACCACAACTACTGTTACTACAACTATTACTATTACTACTACGACTACTACCACCACCATTCCTAATACTGCTACTACTACTATGATAACCACTACTACTTCTACTACCGCTACAACTTATCCTCTTCTTCCTTCTCCTTCTATTACTTGCAAGCCCATTACTGCTACTACAATTACTAATACTACTATTGCTACTGCTACTCTTTCTTCTACAATGCCGACTACTGCTGCTACGGCTACTACTACTACTACTACTAGGGCTACTACTATTACTATTTCTACTCCTACTTCCACCTGCTCTTCCTACTAGGTTTACCGCTACTGCTACTTATATTAATAATAATAGCAGTAGTACTCCAACTACCACTCCTCCTCCTCCTTCTCATGCTACTCCTACTGCTACTACTCCACCACTACTATTGCACCATATTCAAAGTTTTTTTGGTTTATTTGGATTTGAAATTCACATCAACCATACAATGGTATTTGTGATGAGAGAAACCGTTACTGTAAGTTCTGTACGTATTTTTCCCGTAAGGACGAAAGCCTTGGACAGGGATCCTTCACTCGGATCTTCAAAGGCAGCAAGACAGACATTCGCGATGGGGAAAGACACACGACCGAGGTCCTGCTGAAGGAGCTCGATGTCAATCACAAGAACTGCTGGGAGGTAGGTTTGTGTGGATGAAATTATAGTGCAAAATGTAATGATTTTTGAGAAAAGTATGTTTCCCTGTAGTTATACTACCCAGTACTACTTCAACTGTATAATGATAAGGAATTTTCCTTTCTTCCGTCCTTCTTCCTCATTTTTCTTCACTTGTTTTCTTTTGTTCTGTTAGTCATTTTTTGAAGCTGCCAGCTTGATGAGTCAGATTTCTCACAAACATCTCCTCCTTGTCTATGGTGTAAGTGTTCATGGAGAACAAAGTAAGTCTTCAAGGCAAAGTCCATATTTTATTAGTCAGAACACGGGCATATCTATCACACATCTATCTATCCTTGCAAAACGTCAATAAACCAAATTCTATAAAAGCCTGTCTGTAACTGTTTTGGAATTTGCTTGATTGTTTTTACTGCTGCTTATCTGCAGTTAGCTGGTGTTCTGGTACTCTGGCTATTGTATGGTATGCTTTACTGGATATAGTGTGCTATTATTACACTGTGGTTGATGTGTTGTTTCCTTTGCATGGGTCTGTCTGTCTGTATCTTTAATATCTGTGGTTCATTTTAAGCAAGCAGCACTGAAATCTGCCCTGGTACTACCGATGAAAATTAGTTCATTATTTGTTTGTGTGGCACAGTTACAGTATTGTTCAATTGAATCAATCAGTCAGTAAATAAATACATTTAATCCCTCCACCAAATCTTCAAAATAAGTTTAAAAAAATAAATCTGTCATTAGCTCTAACATGAATAACCTCATGTGACCCAAGCCATGAGACCTGCCCCAATTTTGTCATTTTCTGCGGGTGGGCATTGTTTGAGCAGCAGCTGTAGAAACAACCCTCACGGTGCCTTCTGCCTTACAGACATCATGGTGCAGGAGTTTGTCAAGTGCGGGGCCCTCGACCTTTACTTGAAGAGAGGGAGATCTGTGTCAGTGAGCTGGAAACTCGATGTTTCCAAACAGCTAGCGTCAGCCCTCAACTTTCTGGTAAGATAAACATGCTGACGTACACTATTACCTGTAAGGTAATAGTTAAGGATTCTTTGGGAGAACTGACTTCTATTAGTGACAATCATCGAAAGATGTTGGAATATGAGTTTATTTACATCCAACAATGTGATGGAAGCCCTGCTATACTGTATATTGATCCCGAAAGTAATAGTCCATGACATTTTCATATAAATATATATACATTTTGCTAACCGACTGCTATATCACAACAGTGATCAACCTCTAGCCAGGTCATGAAGCTTTTCCATCTGCTGTCCCAAACACCCGGTGTCAGGTAGGTCTTCCCTGGGAGAAACCCTCTGGAGACAGGAAGTGATGCGTTTTAGGTTTCAACAGAAGAAGAACTGGTTAGTTAGCATGAGCAGTGATAGCCACCGTGGCTGAAAAGACAAAGAAAAGAGCGCCACCTACAGGAACTCAAACTCCATCAACAGGAAATCCAAGGAGAAAGACGTCACAGTACTGGACACACTGTACTGGAACACCACAGTGAGGAACACCACAGTGAAGAACACCACAGTGAAGAACACCACAGTGAAGAACAGCACAGTGAGGAACACCACAGTGAAGAACACCACAGTGAAGAACAGCACAGTGAGGAACACCACAGTGAGGAACACCACAGTGAAGAACACCACAGTGAGGAACACCACAGTGAGGAACACCACAGTGAAGAACACCACAGTGAAGAACACCACAGTGAGGCTGAGAGATAAAGGCTGGATATTTAAAAATATATATATATCAGGATATGTCTCTAAAAGAGAAAGCATATGGGAATATGAAGACATGAAGTTTTAAGAAATTAAATTAATTTACAGCGAGAAATGTGAAAGCGTGAAAGTGACTGTCGAATTTTAGAAACCGTGAAGCACTGTGGCCAGTGGATGAAAACGTCAGTTTCTTGACCTGGGAGACACAGTTACTCAGTTTGAGCTTTCTGTCTGAACAAGTTTAAAGGTTGACCACTGCAGTAGACTATCATTAGTCAAATAATTTGTCTTTGCCACGTCATGCTCTTGCAGGAGGAGAAGAACATCGTCCATGGAAATATCTGTGCCAAGAATCTGCTGCTGGCCAGAGAAGGTGACCCATCCCAGGGCAGCTCTCCCTTCATCAAGCTGAGCGACCCAGGCATCAACGTGGGAACGCTGGAGAAGGACACATACACAAAATGTACTAGTACAAGACAAATTTAAAAAATGAAAATTCAAATCCATTCAGTTTCAGTCAAAGGGGTAGCTTAAATGCATTTCAGTGCTTAAGCAGCATTTTGCCTCTCTGCTGCATTTGGCCACAGAATTTCATGTACGTCGCATCTGATATCTTCATTTGCAAGGCAGCGTTGGTAAAATCTTCTGGAGTGCCTTATCCACCCTTGGCCCTGCTGAGCTGCATCCATGTCGCTCCTCTATGGGGTTTAGAAAGGGGGAGTAAGGTGGAAGGAAGAGTGACACATTTTGCACCTTCTGACAAGCCATGTAAAGGAAAATAACACAACTAATTCAAAATATCATGTCATCATTTTGATCAAGTTTCATCTTTTATTTTGGTCTTCAGCCTCTATAGAGAAAAAGAATGTTTCAAATGCATATTGCTGCTATAGCATATTTACTGAAGGAATCAATAATAGTCTCTTAGACCACCTTTCACCATAGATATGCTAACGTGTGTGTGTGTGGTGTGTGTGTGTGTGTGTTCTCCCGTGTGTGTGTGCATGTGTGTTCTTACCTGCATATGTGCATTCATGTGTGTGTGTGTGTGTGTGTAGTGATCCTGGACAGAATCCCCTGGGTGGCCCCTGAGGTGCTGGAGGCCCCGGAGAGCCTGACTCTAGAGTGTGATAAGTGGAGCTTTGGGGCGACTGTGTGGGAAATCTTCAACAGTGGAAACGCTCCCCTGCAGGGCTGGGACCTGGACCAGGTAAACCGGCTTCCTCTTTCCTACTGACAACAACACTCATCAATTCCCCTACTATACTGATGGTGTCCCTTCTGAGAAACGGTAACAAATCTCCCTGGCCGCTGTCAGATGAATTACATTTACATTTTAGACCTTTAGCTGACACTCAACTAAAGCAACTAAGGCTGCGTTCACAGCCAGCATGTTCTGATCGGTTTATTAAACTCCTTCAGTTGGTTTGTTTGACCAGACGAGAACAACACCATTCACCGAAATTACCAACTGAGACGCCTGAAAATGTCTCAGTCCTCTAACAAGAGAACTGTAGTGGTGAGAACGTAACCTGAACCAACTACAGGAAACCACCCCAAAACACAAGGCATTATGGGTAGACGGAGACTTGGAAAGCCTAGCATAACGTCAAGTCAGTCTGGACTGATGCTCATGTTCAGATGTTTCTTCATGTGTTCTTAACTGGTATGAACACCAGAGAAGAGCAGACAAGTCCATCATGGTAGATCAAGTTACAGACTGGAACCAGGTTGGTTTGGACTCTCTGACCTGGTGGGATGACAGGTTACCAAAACTCTGACTAATCAGCTGCTGGGGAGACTTTGGTTTCCAAGCCCTGGTTGGCTTTTGATTGGTCGGTGTGAACCTGAACCAACCAAATACTAAAATGTAACAAAGTCAACTTTTCCACTTTAGACCAAAGAAAACAAACTGTAGGTGTGACTGTATTGTATTGTATCTGAAAGGGTTTAGAAGAACAGTGTCTATTATACTAATACTGAAAGCACTTTACATGCACATACATGCAAAACATAAAGACACTTGAAAATGAAATGAAGGAAAAGAACAGAAATATAAACTGTGCAGGCGAGGGGAAGAAACCTCAAGGTTTTTGTGACATCGACATTTTTGTGAAGTCACTTCTTCAAGTGGCTAGTTGAGGGTTAGGTTAGGGTTAGGCGTGTATTGGAGCGGGTTACGGTTAGTTTTAGCAGTTAGGGTTCAATGGATGGACATTACAAGTATACTAATACATACGTGTGTGTGTGCTATTTGATTTCGTTGCTGTAGAAGCGTCAGTTTTATGAGAGCTTCCAGCAGTTGCCGCCCTCCCAGTGGACAGAGCTGGCTGATCTGATTAGTCAGTGCATGCACTACCAGGCAGCCTTCAGACCCTCCTGTCGCAGTGTCATCCGGCAGCTCAACAATCTGATCACTTCAGGTAATAATCTGAAATCTGCTCACCTGATGACGATATTGGGCCCAGAATTTAAAATACATATCGCCTCAGTAAAAGCCACAAATCTGTAAAAACACCAAGTTTTCAGTAGTATGCTCATTCAGTTCAATTCACTTAAAAACATAATCGCTGCATGGCCCCTTTTACCTGTATAACCACTCACATGGTGGTTTATATTTTTGAACAGTTGTTTAGGTATTGAATTTCAGATTGGTTTGCTCCAAAAAACAGATATCCACCATTTGCAAGTTTCAAACAGACAAATAATTGACACATAATTGATAGCACAAAATGAAAATAAATGATGCTACTTTTGATTTATGGATATATAGTGTTTTGGAATCAGGCTCTTCAGTTACACCAGAGAACCTGAAGCCTTTATTGCCAAGCCTTTCTGTTTCCACGTCAGACTATGTGATACTTCACGCCGCCGAGCCCGTCGCCCAGAGGGATGACTTCTGGAGAGCCTTTAGCCCCGCCCACCAGGACCAGACGGTGTTTGAAGAGAGACACCTGCGCTACATCTCCACCCTGGGAAAGGTAAGCATGGTGCAAAAGAGACACCAGAGGACACGGTAAGCTCTACTGTGATAGTAACTGATGTCAATAATAAAGTAGCTACACTATGACCTCCAGTGGGTGATCGGCGTAATGCAAACTACCACTCATATAAACAAAAATTATATTTTTTAGAAAAGCATTGATTTAAGTTGACTTACATCAGTTTGATACTATGACTTTATGACATAAGGATTTATGCTGGTCTAAAAAGGTGGGTGAACTCTAATGTCTGTCTGTCTGATATTTCTTGCCGAAGCATGTCAGTTTTACTTGACTCCTCGTTTTCCCAGGGGAACTTCGGCAGCGTTGAGCTTTGCCGTTACGACCCGCTGGGCGACAACACCGGTGAACAGATCGCTTTGAAGAAGCTGCAGCCCAACAAGTCGAACCTGCAGGACTTCCAGAAGGAGATCCACACCCTCAGCGTTCTGCACTGCGACTACATTGTCAAATACAAAGGGGTCTGCTACAGCATGGGTAAACCATACGCTCACTGTATACACTGCACATGATATCTGAATCTCATTCAGTAGAAACCCAAATAAGTAGACCGCTAACTCGAAAGTTGATTTGGGCTGATATTAAGTCCTCTACTCAATGGAAGGGCAGAAATGTCGCTGTTTCTTTTGGTACATTTCATGGTGAAAAAGCTTATGTAATGTGTGGTGTTCCACAAGGGTCAGTTATTGGGCCCCTGTTGTTCACTTGGTACGTAATACAGAAACTAATTGCTAATCAATGTACCTTAGAAAAAGAACATTCTGCTCATTTTCTACTTATTAGTAAAACTATTATTACTTAACTTGGTGTTATTATTATCATTAAATACAGCACTTGTTCCTGTATTTGTTTATAATACGCCAATAGGTGGCCTGGATGAATTTGAATTGAGTGGTATTTGGATCAGTACTTCTATCGGTTCTGATAAATTGGTATATTGGAAAGTCTGTATGAGTTGGCATACCTATCATGTTCATGTATGATAGAAGGTAAAGAAATATCAGAAAGAAAGAAATAGATTTTTAAAAATAACTAACACAGGAAGATTTTCAGTACAAGTAGAGGAGGAAGTTGTGGGAGAAGGTGTTTCTTGAGGCAGGCTGGGGAGTCACTCTGCTGCCCTGACCAGGGTTGGAAGGTCATTCCACTCTTCTGATCTTAAACCTGGTTGCCTATCCATACGCCCGGCAGGTCGCCTCAGTATGAGCTTGGTGATGGAGTACCTGCCCCACGGCAGCCTCATCGGCTACCTGGAGAAGAACCGGCACAAAGTCAACACCAGGAGGATGCTGCTCTATGCTTCTCAGATCTGTAAGGTAGGAGTCTGACATGAACTTTTTATTATTTGAGGTGTTTCACTCCAAAAGGAGATATCCACTATTTGAAAAGAGTAACAGCCATTCTACAAAACTATAATAATAATTATGAAAAATTAATAAAAATTGTAAAGGACAGTAGATTACTTAATGGGTAACACTCTTACAGCCTGGATCTCCTGTATTGTAGAGATACTGGATGTGAATGTAGGGATGAAGTAATTAATATTTTCTATATAAATGAATATTTTCTAAATATAACGTCTTATAGAAATAGAACCGACACTAAACTGAAACGTGAAGCTTCTAGACCACGATCTGAAATAAGTTTCTATTACATTATGAAGGCAGAAGAAACATCTTTTGCACATCTGATGCAGAGCAGCTTACATAGAAGTGCACCAGTAGAATTCCAGCACCAACGTTACATGCAAGAAATTGTAAGGATTGCAAAGGTCAAAACCACAGTGATTTAGTATCCTGTTGTGTTTTACTCTATAAAATATCTTGTCAAAATGAAGATAGCTTTAAGCAAACAGGAGAATTTCATTTCTGTTTCTCTGTTTTTTTCCACCTCCCCCATCTATAGCATGGTAGAAAAGATCTATATTACTGTGACGTGACGATAGATATAACATTCCTGTGTCCCTCCAATATATGTGATACAGAAGTGCTAGGTAAAGAAATCACCAGGGCAAAAGGTTCGAAAGTTTATTTCTTCTTTTTCCTAGGGACTGGAATACCTGCAGAGCATGCGCTACGTGCACCGAGACCTCGCGTCCAGGAATATCTTAGTGGCCAGTGAGTCGCTGGTGAAAATCGCTGATTTTGGGCTGACCAAGATTATTCCCTTTGACAAGGAGTACTACCGAGTCACGCAGCCTGGAGAGAGCCCCATCTTCTGGTAGCTTCCCTCATGCTTCAAAACTCAAATCCTCTTTTACCCAACCAAAACACCCACTAGAGTTTCAAGACACTGCCAATTTCCTCCTCACCTCACATACATGACAGTTACAATGCTCTTGCACATTAAGTGATTCTTCTCCAATAGATAACTATATTGTTATCTGACTCAGGTACGCTCCAGAGTCCATCACTGAGTCCAGATTCTCCCACAAGTCAGATGTCTGGAGTTTTGGAGTGGTTCTTCAGGAGCTCTTCTCCTACTGCGATAAGAACCGCAACCCAAAAAGAGTAAGTGGTTAAAACTGAGATAGATAGACAAACATACATATAAAGGCAATATTCTTATAAAAATAACGATTTGTCTACATTTCTCGTCTCATCAAATTGCAGTACAGTAGCTGCCCCCCCCCCCCCCCCCCCCCCCCCGCCTCTTTATAACCTTGTTTCATCCATATTTTAAGCTGTACATGGAGGAGATTGGAAACGACATGCAGGGTCCACCCGTCTCAATGCATCTGGTGACTCTTCTAAAGGACAACTGGAGGTTACCCGCCCCTCCAAACTGCCCACCCAGGGTACGTTCACTCCGCATGGTGCAAAAGCTGAAGGGTTTCATTCCAAAACACTATCTATTTTGGAAAACCCTTGTTACCTGATGAGCATTGCTTAAAGATGCTATGTGTAATATTTTTAAACATCGATATATCCTTGTATATCATATCATATATCATCATTAATTATGATACCTTGGTATAATAACCATAAACCAATGAGACCATGGTGGAGACGATTGGTAGCCTCTATCTCACACCAGTGGTATTGTTAGCGCTGGTGTTTCTCCACATTAAGACTACATTTCCCATAAACCCTGTTGCTTCCTGTGCCCCCTCTCTGGCGTCTTTGTCTTTCCTGAAGAGGATCAACATGTTGGAAGTGATTTCTCCATCTTCCTTTCTCTCCTTCCTCCATCTGTTGTTGCCAGAAACTCTTTAGCTTTAGCTCCATTAGCGCTGGAAGAACAGCACCCTCCTCCTGTTTTGTACCATAAAGCAATCCAGCAGAATAGAGGCTCCTAGAGTCTAGTAGAGGCTGCTAGAGTCTGGTAGAGGCTGGTAGAGGCTGACAGGCTTCTAGTGATGGGAATATACTAATGTCTCAAAATTAATGTGGTCATGATTTATTGATGGTAAAATTCTTAATAGTTCAAAAATGTAACTGATGAGATCTTCTAAAATGTCTCTTTTATAGGCAAATTTCATTCCCTTGTGAGCGTTGCTTTCATAGCAGCAATTATTTTTTAAGCATAGCTGTCACAAAACAAAATGGTGACTATCTCATGCAACTCTTCAATTCGGCACTGCAATTCTCATGTGTTTTTCATTGGCTGTAGGACACGAATATCACATTTCCTACACTTTGTTATCACTTAACTTTAATAACATTAATATTTTTCCCGCTGTAATACCAGGTGTACAGTTTGATGAGGCGATGCTGGGCGTTCAGCTTTGAGGAGCGGCCATGTTTCTCCAGCCTGGGAGATGAAATAGAAAGCATCGCTCAAGAAGAGAGAGAGAACCTGAAAGGCTGAGATGGTTGAATTGATGCAATACCATTTATTGTCTTGGAAATTCAGTTTGCATCAAAGGCAGCCCAAAGAATATTTTGTTGCATCTAACATTTTGCATCTGCATTTATACTGTAGTAGTCTTCTATTTACTCGATTGTTTTTTATTTTTGTTAAAATGCTTTTTCAAGTCATCAGTCATTTTTCAAATAAAGCTTTTTTTTTGCAGCTGCTTCTTTTGGAAATTATTATTGGCTTTAATGGAAAAGATCCAGTTTATCTGTGTTGCCCAGTGCTGACCAGTGGAGGGCAGTGTTGTAGTGTAGTGCAACTCCAGCTCTAGAATAAATGAATGAACAAAGATAGAAACAAGTACAACCACTTTTCTTTCCTCTCCTGGAACTCGCCATGGGCTAACTTGGGCAGTGTATGAGCATGTTGACATCCTCGTCTGCTCATTCCTCTCTCATTGTTTGAATGATTCATCTCGGAGGAGCGAGAGGACAAGACACTTGAAATTTGGGACAAAACGGCCCGTAGAGTCACCGCCCGAGGGCCATTCTCATTCCTGCTGACCATCGCTCGCACACTCGCCATCATGACACAACACACTTGAGTCTTTCTGCATTCAATCTAATATTTCATGAAATGTTTGAGTCACATTTAGATATAACTTATCTAGAAGTAGAGTTTACAAAGTTCTTTACAAAAAGGCACAGTAAATGTAACATAGTTAATAGTAAAATACATAGAAAAGCGATAATACAGAAATACAGAAAAATATACAAAACATAAAAAAAATAATACAGAAAAATATTGTAAAACACAGAAAAAGGAGATACAATTTTAGAAATGCATTTGAAAAATAAACAAATAAATACTAAAAGGGGGAAAATTCACAGACATTAGGTTAACGCAAATCTATAAAACGGCAAGAAGTTATTTAAAAGATGGTACTGAACTATCACGCCTGAGGCTCCGCAGTCCGAGCGCCCTGCCGCAAAATGCAAAAGGGATTCGGTCTTGATTCAAGTCCGAAAGCCCCGAGGACCTCAGGCTGCACTCTGGGTTAAAGGGGATTAAAAACTGTCCCGACCTGACTGTGCTTTAAATCTAACTGGTAATCAGTTCAAATAGAGTAGAAATAGAATTAAATATGAAATTAGCAATAAAAACAATAAAAGCAATTAAAAGAATATAAACAATTTTGGGTTTATACCAACATGGAAACAGATGCAGACAACAATTCAAACATCAGTAGACTGTAAAAGTGAGATGAGAAACAATATGACTTACATGCATGGACTAATTGGTTCCCTTCAGATACTGACTACCAAATATGAAATATGTGCTGCAGGTAACGTTTATGTAGCAATAATAAATAGGAAATCTATTTTCTTAATGTCTCCAGTACCGAGAGCAGAACCGATAACGTCGGAGCTTATCGATACTACGGTCTTTAATAATTTAATAAAAGCAATGCAACAATAAAATACAACATTTGACACTAAGTGACAAAGACAAAAGTCACATAAGGTTAGGCACGTTTAGCTGGAGCCATGTGCATCCTGTCATCTATTTATTGTGTTTTTATTCTGTTGTATGTCAAGTTATTTAGTCTTCCATCGAGGATCACAAAGGAAATCAATGCTTTACTGTCAGTAACACTTTCTTGTGCTCAGTGGCCACCAGTAGAAGACTGTGGCTGTACTGGGCAGATCCCAGTGTGACTGTGGAACTGACGGAGTGTGAATGTACTACACATCACACACGTGAGCACATGCTACACTAGACGTTACCTAAGCAAGTTGGGACATGCAGGATGTGTGTGTGAGGGTGCAACTGTTTGTGAAAGAGAGTGTATGTGTGTGTGTGTGTGTGTGTGTGTGTGGTGAGAGAGTGTGTGTGTGCATCTTCTTTGAAGGCTGAGAGTCAGTTAAAGGAATTTTAATGTGTTACTATGCTTTGGTTGGGGGCAAGTTTCAGAACCGGGTGGGAACAACACTGTCAAGGTTTTTCTGAAATAATGAAGCCAGAAATTGCATTACATTACATTACATTACATTACATTATATTAGTCATTTAGCAGACGCTTTTATCCAAAGTGACTTACAATAAGTGCATTCAACGTAGGGAGGCAAGAGAACTACTAGTCACCAGAAATCGTAAATGCATCATCTCCTTCCTAAACAAGAATCTAGAAGCAGAACCAGTGCCACAGTGAAAGTGCAATAAGATGTATACACACAAACACACACACACACATTTTTTGTTTTTGTTTTTGTAAACAGATAAAACAAATATGCCCACTTTCACTTTCACTGCCCTGAAGGCCTTAAACTGGATGAGCTGCTACAGGGAGCCAGTGTAGAGAACTTGGGGCGGTTGAACACCAGACGAGCTGCAGCTTGTCACCGTAGAAGAGCAAGTGTCAGCAGGTGTTTGATTCTTAACTAATTACTAATAACACATTTTCTTTTCGCCATAGAGAGGAAAAGGCCATGTGACTCTAATCTCGCTTTTCATTCATGTTTGTAGCTGATGTTCTTCTGCAGAGCGACTCGGTGAGCAGAGTCAGTGTCTTGTTCAGGACGGCTCTTCAACCACCAGACCACCCTGCCATAATCCTTTCCTTTTTTGGAACTGGATTCAAAAGATAAACTCATAATGATGAGATTCAGATTAAAGGTGTTTAATAATAAATCATTAACTATTCAGTTACCGTTAACCAACAAGACCCCCGAGAAGGCTGGCAGCCTCTAAGCTGCATTTTACTTTGAAAACCTGACATTTACTGGGGATGTTTTAGAGATCAATGAAACATTTTCTGATATCAAACTCCACTGTAGCTGCTGGAAAAATCTCAACATGACGCCACGTCGCCTACGTCAACAGCTGCTGTCGAGGAGCTCTTGAGGAGGGACGACTCCCAACATCTACTCAACCATTCACCCATAACGCAGCCTGACTGGTATTTGTCAAATACTGCAAAATGTTAGGTGTGGTACTGGAAAAATACACCAGGATATGGATCATACATACATGCTGACATATAGAACCATGTTTGCATTTTACTTAGTCTGCTGGTTTAGTTGAGTGCTACATAAATACATTGTCAGGGTCCTGCCGATGGATACGAGCATCCTGCCTACATGTCCTATTCTCCTGGTCTACCTGTTCCTGTCCACTGACGCTGGTCATGTTTGTCTGTGTGAGTGAGAGTGCATGAATGAGTCTATTTGCATGTATGGGTGTGTGTGTCATCGTTCTAACACAAAAACACCACCACCATTTAAAACATCACAAAAGCTTTTGTATACTGCAGTAGAACATCCCATTCCATTTACAGTTGAGAAGAGAAGTGCCAACCAGTGGTGCCGGTGACTTTCTGTGTTATCGTTCGCTCATTTTGAAGTGCATCAAAGATTATCATGTCTATGTAAAACTGTCCAATAAACTAAAAGCTACTAAAGTTTTATCAGACAATTTGGAGACCAAGGCCTAAAATATGTGAGACCCAAATTTAACCTTCATTCTTTGATGCGTTCCCTTAGTTTTAGTTTTAATGGTCCAATGTTTTACTGGTATGTTGCTAGTTTGTCTTTGCTACAGATTAAAATGTAAGAAAAAAGGGAACAATTGTATGTTGCAATACTGGTGAAACCTGTTTGACTACTATTATATCTCTGTGTTTGAGGATTCATCTGAGGAACACACACAGTCAACTTTAACTTCATTATGTTCCTCCAGGTTAAATTAAATTATATACACAATATACACGTTATACACAATTCACACAATTTGGGGATATTATCAGTGTGTCTTTGTATAATATAGGAATTATACCAGGGAGGATGTTATTCTACTTACAGGTACAATGGTAATGCAACAGCATCAGTAGTACCAAAGTACCACAATTACAGTGCGTCCAGGTGTAATTCCCATAAACACTGAGTACGTTTACATGCAGACTAATAATTCGATTTTATAATCGGTCATAATCGGAATAAACATCACACACCTAGATTCCTGCTCACTAGATTCCTGCTCTCCTGCTCAATAGATTCCTGCTCACTAGATTCCTGCTCTCCTGCTCACTAGATTCCTGCTCACTAGATTCCTGCTCACTCTTTGCATTTATTGGGACATGTACATTTCTTTTTCAAACAGCCTCACCACCTCCCAGTGGCTACACCTGTTGATAGAATACAAACTCAAAGCATCTTCCCCAAAACAAATAAAAGCCTTCAATAACACTTTTGTTAATGCCATCTCTCTGCCTACCCCCCCCCCACAGCAGTTTAACCCCCATTCGCCAAAATAAATATCAAAACATGTCTCATTAATATTTCAATATTTTATTAAATCATCTTCAATCATTCCTTTACAGTCCAACATAAAATCTCTCCAAAATAAAATTAAAGCAAGAGCTTGTTCAATTCAACTCAAAGGAATATAGTGCAATCTACATTTAGCAATCCAAAAACAAAATAAATAAACAATGAAACAATGTAAAATTCAAGCCACTTTCAGGAGGAATACCAAAACACTGTGCAACATAAAATCATCTTACAGTAAAAGGGATGACATGACATGGATTTATTTCATCACTGGAGTAATATGCAGTTAAGATAATCACTGCCAAATGTATTTTTGCATCAGTGTAGGGCAAGGAAAATAATTTAAACCATTTACAGACTGTAACAACACAGTCTGTAATGTTAGTTTAAGCCATTTCGTCACTCATACATGGCTGTTAAAGTAAACAGAAAATATAAAATGGGCGAATAACAACGTTAAATGACACATGGTGTAACCTTACGTTAGCAGCGGTGCAGAAGTTAGTTTTAACATGGGGGCGATATAGAAAATCAATTTTAAGTGACTACTACTAACAGAAACACGTTCCTAATGATTCTAAGATATCACGCTGGGGTGGGGACAAAAAGGAAACAGGATTTACGGGTCTGTCTTGTTGCCGTCTTGACAAAGCGCTCCGGGATGCTTCCGCTTGTGTGTTTGTGCGTAGCAGTTGTACTGCTGTGATAAGACATGTCTAGTTTGCAGAGTAACGTTATACAGATAACCACATTGTTGGGTCTCTGTCTAAAATACTCCCACACTTTAGATGATAGGTTTTTTAGCTACAGCTTGTTCTCTGGGGGAATCCATGCTTTGACTGTGCGTAGCCATTTTATGTCATTGCGACACGCCGACACACGTTATTCAAATCGACGTATCTTCGTAAATGATGACGTTGATTACATCGATGAGTCGCCCCCCAGCCCCCAGCCCTACCTGGAAAAGTCACATAATTCAAAAAAGTTATGGTAAATGAAACATATCGTTTTGGCAATGTGATTGAAATTTGTTGATGATGATCATCATTATCATCAGTCTTGAATAACAATAATTAACAACAACATAGAAGCTGTAGAAACTCAGGGAATCAAAAGTTAAAAAGTTAATTTTTGGATTTCTTCTTTATTAGAACATCCCAAGAAGCCCTGAGCAATCATTGAATTCATAGTTTTGTAAGTGACAGTAAGGTCACTGCCAAGTAGACAGCCATCCACCAAACACACATATGTAAACACAAAACACACACATTCTCATCCTCATGAAGTCCAGTCCAGGATGCAAAGTGCCAAACAGTAGTGCCAGTGACTATTTTGGTACAGCTAAAGCAGTGTCTAAGAATACACACATTTCTCATGTACGCTGTGCCACATAAAATATATCTCAGGTGGCATGAATCTGTGTACCAATAGAGCGTCTCTATAAAAGCAGGGGTCAAAGGGATCTATGTTTTGAGAGGGCATGTGCAATCCTGCAACCTTCATTCCCATATGGTATTCAGGTTTGAGTCCTGCTTTGGCCAGACACATCCCGAAGTAAACATCGTCAATGGGAAAAATGGTAATGTTCTTGGACATTTTGTATATGACTGAGGCTGTATAGCCAGACAGGATGAAGCCGCCACCTCCAAGGTAAGGGGGGTATGATTCTGACTCCTGCAGCTGAACAGGGATGTAGTACTTGCTTGATGCATCTCGAATGGGCCCTACGTTCTGGATCAGGTAGCCCATAAAGAGGTGCTTGTTGCTGCTCTTGTGGTTTTGGAGAAACTCCACCATGTTGTCTGTGTTGGCAAAGACATCATCATCACCATTTAGGAGGAAGTGAGCCTGTGGACAGTTCCTCTCCATCCACTCCAGGAAGAGTATCTGCTTCAAGGTGAGGTTGTAAAAGGTGTCGTGAAAGTCCCATTGGAGAATGTCGCCGTGCTCACGGTTCTCCAGCTCCAGCAGTTTGTCCAGTCTACGCTTCTCGAATCCGGTGCCTGACGTTCCTGAGAGGAAAACCCTCCGGATCAACATGTCATTGTGTAATCTTTCGTTGGCCCAGGTTTTGCGTAGGACCGCTCGCCGTTCATAGTTTGTGGGGGCGCTTTTAATGACCAGCAGAAGGAAGACTTCTGCAGAATTGTCAGCTCCTCCACATTTGTCGGGCAAATCCAGCAGCATGGGGAAATGGCGACAGTGATGATAGTAGAGGAAGTCTTTGATGTTACCAGGAAGAGAGGTGAAGCCAGTGACGTTGGCTACAGACACATTTTGGTGACAACTTGGCCCAGAATAAACAAAAGTGGGCTTACTGGCGGGGGGGCTCTTCTGACTGGCATTCCACTCATATTTATGTTGGCGGCTCTTCTGACTGACATTTCCCTCATATTCATGTTGCCGTCCATTGAATTTGTCAGTAAAATCATCCTTGAACAGATAGAAGACCAAGAGGAGAGCTCCAAGCAGCAGCAAAGCTTTTGCCGCGATCTTGTAGCAAAAAGGTTTTCTCATCCTTGATACTGAGAATCAGAAAAAGCTATTATGACCAAAATAATAAATTAATCGATAACACTTATTACTTTAATATACATGATTATCTTCATTGACAGTTATATTATGACAGCACTCAAAGAAGCATTCCGTGTTTCAAATCTACAGCAGCAAACTCATTAGTCACTAGTCTTAGCAAACTGATTTTTTACAGTATTTCCCCATCATAACAACATATGGTGGAAACTTTTATCCAAAGCATTTATGGTTTGTTGAGTGCATACACTTTTAGCATGGGTGGCACCACCAGGAAGTGAACCCCCCAACCCAGTGACCCACATTGTACCATTAGTGCTCTGAACAACGACAAGTACAAACATCTGAAAAAAAACACCAGAACCCACCCAAAGACCGACTCAAAATGACCCACCCTGGGCTTCACTGGCCTCACCCTAGTCAAAGGAAGTTATATTGAATGACTTCATCCAAGCTAATACACTCTTAAAAAGTCTGTGTTGTTTTCAACCCATCTACTTTGGGACAATGCGTTTCTTTTAAACACTATATTGAAACAGACTTTTTAAGAGCGTAGGGTTGACTGGGGGTGGCGACCTTTCTTTGCAGTACAATCAGTAATTTTCTTCCCAAATAACACTTCCCTCCAATGAGGGAAGGGGAAGAGGAACTAGCCTGTGTGTATTAGGGCTGCAACTAATGATTATTTTGCTAGACGAATCTAACCCTAACCCTAACCCTAACCCTGTAGAATATAACTTCAGTCGAGTAATCGGTTAACAACTAAGAAAACAGCTCTCTAATTAATCAAGTGCAATAGCCTGAAAAGGGAAATACAAATCTTTGGTTATTTGGTGTCAAAGTTCACCATTCTATATGTATCGCTGCAGCAGCACTTTAGGCTGCAATCTAAAAAGGAAACCACTATTAGTTATTAGATAGTGACTCGGGAAATTCTTCTGAAATCTGAGTATTTCTGTGAATATTTCTTGTTATTGTGAAATGTTTCCCTCAGTTTTCTTCACCAAATTGGCAACAGTGCATGCTACTGCCCTTACCAGTTGTAGTCTTACTGTGTCTTATTGTAGGCTTACACTTAGTTTCTCCTGACTCCATCGAATGAACGTTCACTAGCTGCTGCGGCCTATTCATGTTCCATTTACTGCCATGCTGAACTCCAGCCTACTGGTAAACTATGACATTCATTTCAAGGTTGAATTTCTGTGATACTAGGCCTTTAATCTGCCTTCTTTTGTTGACATCTTGTTGTTATCTAATTGCTGTTGTCCAGGTTTGGAAAATACTGTGGTATGAAATTTAGGCCATATCATGAACCGCTACAGTAATGACCCCACTGCAAATGTCTCTTCCTGTGATTACTGACCTTTTCAGATGACAAAGTGAATGCGGAGCAGCACAGTCCAATGAGGTCTGGATGATAGCAGGACTGACGGATAGAGACGGGGCAGAAAGAGATTTAAATGTCTCAATAAGTTTAATACAATGTGTTTTAGCAATGCAAAAAATGCCGTCATGTGATTTTTAAAGGTGCTATGTGTAGCATTATACCCTCAATAAATTATTTCCACATCAATTTTGAGACATTAGTATAAATACCGCAATGAATAGTCAATCACTAGTAGACTGGCAGCCTCTACCAGCCTCTACTCTGCGTTTTACATCCTGTTCAACCAGTTGGATTTGGAGGGATTGCTTTAAATATTGTGCTGCTTACTGTAAATATTGTTGGCCTTTGCACATTCCCATTGAGCATTGCCACTTTTCATTTCACTGTACACCCTATCTCTATAATATTCATATAATATTCCTATACTTGTATTGTGTCATTTTCAACACATCTGTGTGTGTAGTCTGGTACGACACACATTTATGTTGCTTTTCATGTAATGTGGACACACAGATGTGCTGAAAATGACATCTTGTTTGTGTATAAGTCCCTGTATGAATATTATAGGAGATAAAACACACCATACTCAGTATTGAGTACCATAGACACACTGTAAGTCCCTATCACGATTATTATAGGAATATTATAGTGATACCATAGGAGATAAAAACGCACTTCGCTTTACGGAACCTTTTTTTTTACATGTGCTCAGTACTGTACACTGTACCGATATATCTTAGCATAAGGAACTATACTATATATACCGACTATACACCTGACTGGTTAACGGCTACATTGGCCGCTTGAACATTTGCAAAAAAGTAGGATGTAAAGTGTTACCAAATTTACTATTGAGTAGGCCCGACTAGACAAACTATGAGGTCTTATAGAAATATTATAGTGATATCATAGGAGAGAAAAACACCATAAAATACAATAAAGTCACTATAAACTCACTACTGAGTAACATAGACAGTATTACAGTGATTTCTCGTCCTGGTTTAAACGAAGAAAGGATCCTACCGCCATAACTAGACCCTGCATTCATTGACATGTTTTTAATGAAGTATGTCCTAAAATAATTAAAACTAAAAATATAGTCTATACATAATCTACATGACGTGTGTTTGTTCGGGCTAGCGTCATTTTGACAAGCCGTTATTTAACACACTGAAGGACGGATTATTATAGGCTTGTTTATTTAGTGTATTTAGAGTATGACTCTGTTTGACACCCGCTGATTCCCTTCCAGTAGACTGCCAACACTAAGCAGTTTAAATTTCATCTAGTGATTGTCTTTAACCACCGTTTACACGGATTGATCTATCAATAAAGCCTAATAAAGTAAAAGCCGCTATAATGAACATTTCCCCGTTATCATTCCTACATAAACATTAATGCAACATTTTAATCCCCACAAGATATTGGCTGCTGCGGATTCAAAGCCGAAACGAGGTTGTATGAAGTTGTAATGTAGTTGTATGAGCAGACTTACCGTTTAAAAGGCTTTCCCCCGTTCCCTCAGCATACAGGTTATTATAACGCCACAGCAGCATGGCTCTAGCCTGCTGGGCGGTGCTTGCTGCTTCTGCTCACCGCCCCTACCGCCTCATGACGTCAGAGACCCACCTGTCCCCAGTTAAAAACCAAACACTCTTTAATTAGTGCGCTTGCTTCTATTCTCTTGTTTACTTCTTCTTTTTTGTTGCAATTTCAGTTTATTTGTTTTTTTTGTGCCCATAGGAAATGGATTAGTGCATTAGTTGGTGATTTGAAAATCCCCAGACATTTTGTAAATTGCCGCTGCTCCTACAGCTTTTACTATACATGAGACATGTTACACATCAAAATGTTCAGCTTTTTGTGCTTTCACTCTCCTGTGAATATCTAAGCCCTATCCGTTAGTTTTAGAAATATTCAAGTTTGTTTGAAAATCATGCTCCACATACACACACATTGGAGAACGTTCAGCGCTCCGCTCTAATTGGTAATTTCAATTTCTGATCCGTTTACAGCCTATATTCACATATTATACATCGAAATGTTCAGGGTTTTTTTTTGCTTTTGCTCACATGTAAATGTCTAAGCGATTCCATTCATAGTTTTTGAAATATTTAGCTGTAACTAAGTGTAAATAAGGGTTGTAACATAGGACGCATGCCTTCACCATCACACTCAGGCCTGTCAGGCCACATTCTGAAAAGGAAGTAACTCGTCAGGCCTGTTAAACCACAACATTTTTAGCTATTTATAGCCAGCTGAAATTTTGTCTTTCTTAGATACATTGGTTAAAAAATGATAATGTAACCTAAATGAAGGTACAGATAGGAACCACAAGTGTACATAATCACTTAATACATTATAATTCCTTACAAAAGGAAAAAACACAATGAAAACTCAGTCGATGACAAAGTTGAAAGTAGAGCGGCGCCATGCTGGCCGCCTTGCAGACAATGTGATGGTTGTTGACACTAAGGTTCAGATCTGTTCTAGCAGGAAGTTTCACCACAGTCCTTGTCCTGTCTTCTTTGTCAACCACATCCAGTATTCACTTCTGCCTACTGTCAGTTCATTTCACCTCCATGTAGCAAAACTGATGAAACCAGACTCTCAGTTTCAAACTTCACGAGAAACTTCCTCCACACCTGCCATTGTTACACCGCATTATATTGTATTTTTGGGGCTAAAATATTAGATATTTCTTATTAGATAGTTTACGTTTACGTTGCAGTTACAAAACAGTCAAGGCAGTGTCAAAACAGACCTCAGAACAGGAAACTGGGGGAGTAGCGGTTTGGTGTTACCATTTCTCATGTGGCCATATGAAAGTATGATTAAATTTCAAACTCAAGACATTGCATTTTCATGGTTGGTGCCTTAGCCTGTGGCACAAACATCGTTTGACAGGGCTTTGAGGTTTCTAGCATGTTTTTTTAGCCACCCATACTTACAAGGCTAAAATGTACTGTACGCACCATGGTAGTGTAATGTGTTTTGGATAAAGTGTCCACCAAATGGTAACAGAGGGAAACTTGTAATTCAGAAAAATAATGGATATGTATCATTCTTATTCAATATTGGAGATGGCAAAATCTGTACAGCAGAAGTGAATAAGACACGCCCTCACCTTCCTCAACAGTTGCTATTGAGGTGCCCTTGAGCAAGGCACCGCTTTCTCCTGTGAATATCTAAGCCCTATCAGTTACAGTTTGTTTGAAAATCATGCTCCACATACACACACATTGGAGAACGTTCAGCACTCCGCTCTAATTGGTCATTTCAACTTCTGATCCATTTTTAACTTGCCGTTACTCCTACAGTTTACAGCCTACATTCACATATTATACATCGAAATGTTCAGCTTTTTTTGCTTTTGCTCACATGTAAATGTCTAAGCGATTCCATTTATACTTTTTGAAACATTTAGCTTTAAATAATAGCCTGAAAAACCAATCACCAAACAATGAGAGAATTGTTGCTAGGTTTCTCTGTGCCTGTGACCGCCCACAAACCACAGGTCTGGATAGAACACTACTGAGCCCTACTTCCTCTGAGCCCGATAACACACAGAAACCTGTTCTCCCGCTGGCGTCCGGCCAACCTGCCATCATTTGGTGATTCTGTGAGACCATAATATGCAAGAACAGCCATCACTATTAGATTACAGTCATTTAGCAGACGCTTTTATCCAAAGGGACTTAGAAAGGTACTTGACACTATGTGGGGATCGAACCCACGACCCTGACACTGAGAGTCTCATGCTCTACCGACTGAGCTGTCCGGACAGCACTATCACACTCACAGGTCAGCCAGCAGGTCACATTATAAAAAAATAGATTGTTAAGGAAGTCAAGAATCTCGTCATGCCTGTTTAAACCCACCCACACCTCCACCTAGCCAAGCTGACGAAACCAGAATCTCAGTTCACACCTGTCCTTGTCACCACCCAATAAAGTCAAACATGTCATTTTAAAAGTGAGGACACTCAGCAACCGTCTCTACTGTCGTCTTCCACAGAGGGATGGAAACACACGTCCATTTTACGTCGGAGTCGCTTCCTGAGCTGAAAGCGCCGCTGGACGCTGCTGCTGGTGTACTCCTGCGTCTTGAGCTTGGCGTAGTAGTCGGAGAACTTGTTGAAGAGGATGGAGATGGGCATGCCGTTAAGGATGATGCCGAATGAGATGCAGGCAAAGGCCACAATACGATCCAGGACTGATACAGGAACCACGTCCCCATAGCCCACAGTGGAGATGCTGACTTAAGAGAGGAGAGTTAATGGTACCGTATCATTCCGTTTTCATGATTTTGTTTTCAAATATACCATGGCTCAGGATACCATTAATGCTCTTTGTGATGTTTTGCAAACAAATTTAATTTAGTTAAAATTTGAATTAGTTAAATTGAATGACCTCAAAATACTGGACCCTGATTGGTCGACCAACCTCTAATTCAAATGAGGTAAACCTGCTGAATGGAGGCTTTCCAAATTCTATAGTGAGGGAGCCAATCAGGACCAAGTCCAGTTGTGATGTATTTACTGGAGTTGGTCTGAAACTGCCTGGAAAGATAGGTGGATTGTTGAAAATGCAAGAACTTAAATTTTAACCACTCAGACAAATTAAAAATTTAAATGATTCATATCACCATGCCTACGTCTCACTAAAAACACAGTATATCACTGTGTCCATAGAAATCGTTGCCTTATTCCCCTAACTCATATATGCAGCATTCTCTCCTCTGAAATAACAACAGAAAAATAATGGATATGTGTCATTCTTTTATCTTCAACTAGACAATATTGGAGATGGCAAAATCTGTACGGCAGAAGTTAATGAGACACGCCCTCACCTTCCTCAACAGTTGCTATTGAGGTGCCCTTGAGCAAGGCACTAATCCCCCAACTGATGGAACATGTGAAGCAGGACATTGCTGAAAAAGAGCATTTTTGTTCACTAAACCACTAAACAGTGAAATCAGTTGCTGTAGTGTTTGGTTGGGATGAAACCTACAGACTCTTCCATGGCCCAAGATTGGACACCACTGGCTTAGAAGGAACATTGCTGACTGGTTTTGTTTGCTAGATGATCTTGAGCAGGTGCAAGTAGAGGAGGAAGATAGGGGAAGAGCGGATGTTATTGAGTTAAGATAAAGGCTGAAGGCTTAAGTTTGACAGTGTCTTATTCAGCTACTGGTACTCACTGCAGCCCACCACCAGGCATCTGGAATGCTGCTGAAGGGAGAGCCCTCGGCGTCCCTCTCGGCTGAATGCAGGAGAGCAGAAAAAGTGAAGATTCCCATGGCAATGAAGAGGAAAAGGCAACAGACCTGCTGGTAACACTGGTACAGAGTGAACCCAAACGCCCTCATGCTGGTTGAGTGGCGGGCCAACTTCAAAACACGGAAGATCCGCATCAGCTTGATGACGTTGAGAACATGGCTGAGCTTGCTGACCCGGGCCATAGCCCTGAGGTCTTCCTGGGCACTCAGATCCTCAGTGTTGGTAAAGACCTCAAATACAATCTGGATGAAATAAGGCATGACAGCCACAAAATCCACAAAGTTGAGTGCACTCCTCAAAAATGGTTTGATGTTAGAAGTTGTGACGAGGCGAAGGAAATACTCAAAGGTGAAGAACACAATGGAGAAGATCTCAACCCACTCCATGTACGTTTTGCCACAGATCGTATAGATTTTCAGTTCCTCCACAGTGTTGAGTGTCATTGCCACAATGGAGACGAGCACAAACAGGTTAGAGAACACGGTGAAAGCTTTTGCCCAAATTGAAGAGTAGGGATTCTCCACAATGTTCCAGAGGGTCTTACGGACATTCCCCAAGACCATGTCCTTGTAACCTTCGTCATCATGCTTCACCTCAATCTCAGCCAACAGCTCCCGCTTCACCTTCAAGTAGTCCCTCACTTCGTCAACTTTCTCTTCAAACATCATCCGGCAGCAGCGCTGGGTGTCCTTCAGACTCAGGCCCCAGTACTCAATCTCCTCCTCAAAGTGGATGGGGCACATTTCTCTCACGACCCACAGCACCCCGCTAGTGTAGAAATGGAAGATGTGGTGGAAGAAGGCAGGATCACGGTCAAAGAAGAATTCGTTCTTCCGCACGGAATAGTCATCGCACAACATGAGCAGCTTGGCACGGTCACTGCAAAGGGCCAAGGCTCCTATCCTCGTGTGAGGATAACGCATAGCCACCTGCTTCGGGATATGAAAGACTTTCCCCCCAATGTTAATGTTGATGCTTTGTTGCTGTTTGGGTCTCTCATCTGCTTTAGGGCACTCTACTTTGATGCCAGGACCGCCCAGGTTCCCCATAGAGTTCCATGCCTTGACAGTGCTTTGCTGAGAAAATGGAAACGTTTTTGTCTCCTCTACACCCTGTGAAATGAAGGCCAGACAATTAAGAGTTGAGCGGCGTTTTTGCAAATACCTCCGCTGCTGGGACTTTTCTGAAGCCATGGAAACTGTGTTTCAAGGCAGGAAGTCAGTATTACACAGCAAAAAAACAGTAGAGGAGGAAACACTGCAGGAAAGAGATTCTAGGAACACAGAGCATATGGCTGAAACATCAAAAAAGTTGCATCTAGTCCTGCAGGAACAGATATCCCACTGAGTAGCCAGCCTTCCTGTTTTTCTTGAACAGCTGTGGCTGGTTTGATAGTCCAGAGACCTAGGGGGAGAGGAAGACATCCCCCTCTCCTGCCCCAAACAATGACTGTTACTGGAAGGAGGGCAGAGGCATTTGACGAGGAGATCAAGAGGAGGCAGCAGGGATTTTCTCCACTCATCTAATCTCATTGGTGCCTTTCCAGTTTTCCTTAAGCAGTCGTAAATATAGGGAGGTAGGATTAGGACACAAAGTTGATTTAAAGCTTTTGAACTGAGTAGAGGAAGGGCCAACTGGGGAACTTTGGCGTCATGGTTGTTTTCTCCCACTTGGTGAACATTGCTGCGTTCGTGGAAATTTGTCAAAGAGGTCAATTGCCACTGAGAGTTGTTTAAGCAGAGTGATCATTTAATCATGTTGCAGCATGGGGAGAAATCAACAGTGAGCAGGATTTTTATACCTACAGGTTACACAAGTCTTGAAGTTGATGTGTTGGAAGCAGGAAAAATGGGCAAGCATAAGGATCTGAGCGACTTTGAAAGGGCCAAATTGTGATGGCTAGACGACTGGGTCAGAGCATCTCCAAAACGGCAGGTCTTGTGTGGTGTTCCTGGTATGCAGTGGTTAGTACCTACCAAAAGTGGTGCAAGGAAGGACAACCGGTGAACCGGTGACAGGGTCATGGGTGCCCAAGGCTCATTGATGCACGTGGGGAGCGAAGGCTAGCCCGTCTGGTCCGATCCCACAGAAGAGCTACTGTAGCACAAATTGCTGAAAAAGTTAATGGTGGCTATGATAGAAAGGTGTCAGATCACACAGTGCATCGCAGCTTGCTGTGTATGGGGCTGTGTAGCCGCAGACCGGTCAGAGTGCCCATACTGACCCCTGTCCACCGCCGAAAGCGCCTACAATGGGCACGTGAGCGTCAGAACTGGACCATAGAGCAATGGAAGAAGGTGGCCCGGTCTGATGAATCACGTTTTCTTTTACTTCATGTGGACGGCCCGGTATGTGTGCGTCGTTTAGCTGGGAAAGAGATGGCACCAGGATGCACTATGGGAAGAAGGCAAGCTGGCGGAGGCAGTGTGATGCTCTGGGCAATGTTCTGCTGGGAAGCCTTGGGTCCTGGCATTCAAGTTGATCTTACTTTGACACTGTTAGGAATTATTTCTTGGTCGTGGTGATGAACGTAAGAAGAAAGCAGCAACAAACTACGTCTCAGGATTCAATGAGTATTTAATACAGTTCAGCGCTGAAAGGGAGAAATATCCGGCAGCATCTCTGCCTACACCAAGCAGATACAGTTCCTTTATACAGACATCCATGTGATATTTTACATAGACCCTTTCATCCCCCTCAGCCTCTGTCTGTCGTCCCTATGTTAATTGAGTTGAGTGGAAGTAGTTCTGTCTCACCTTCCTCTAGACCTGTGAACACCATGTCTCTTGTGCTAATTTCCAATTGATTAAAGGCAACCAAAAGGCCTGTATTGTATTGTAGAAGAGGCCTCCAGACGGCCTTAGTGTATTGTATTTTAGTGTCTTGCCGAGACAAGACAATCTTGCCTCGGCCAAATATACAATTCCCAACATTCCCTACTTTTTGACTTGAGGATAAATGTTACAATTTATCCTCACATTACAAGAATTTTGGTATTCCGAGGTCTAGAGTCTTCATGTTGGGCCAAAAGACCTCCCGGATCTTGTCTGTCAGGGAGGCAAAAAGACTCAACAGAAGTTGTGAGCAGAAGTGACCATTCTTGAAAAACAAAACCCCTTGTATAGAGGAAACAAAAATCAAGGCAGGTCACACATAATAGTACGTGGTGTAAATACAATGGCACATTACAATCACACTGTTGGGTATTTTAAATCTACTATTTCCATAATAATAACTCAGTTATTATTCATAAAACTGGTGTACAGTGGTGTACTGGCTAGTCATCATACATATCAACATAACATAATCCACATATCTTTATGTTTGCATCATATAAAATAGCTGTCCTTAGTTACACTGTCCGTCTGTGTGTTTGCCGGAGCTAAATTTGACAAATAGTTTCCCATGTTCTGTTCCAGACCCATCCATGACCTCTCTGGCAATCCAGTTGCGTACCTCAGTTGTTTATAACATTAATATTTTAGCATTACATTGTCTCGTAGATTTTACCCTCAGACTAGCTTAGGTTGTCCCCCTATATTGGTACACTGATCTTCAGTATATACACCTGGCTTGTCCTAAATAATAACATACATAATATTCTGGTTTAAACAGTAATGGTCAGAACATTGGTAAGGACGTGCACATGGCGCTTTGAATTATCAGTGAGGTCCATGGTCCACTGCTGTGGTGTATAGATCTTGGACTCTGTTTGCTCTTCTGTGCGTGTTCAAGAGTGTCAGGGATCCTGGAGTCATCCTTGGCTTGGGAGGCCTGGGCTGGTGTCTTTTCAGATGTGTTCCTGGATTTGTGTATCTCAGATGTACCCAAACTGGAATTCCCGTCACTCAAGCTGCAGTACTGGTGACAAGGAGCACTGTGTGCAGTCCGGACCATGTTGGGCTGAAGAACTGGATGTAGTCTTCTTTCACCACTACCTGGTCTCCAGGCTGAACCTATGGAGACTCATCAGTTGTTGCTGTACCTAGACGTGTTCTGATAACTTGGGAGACAGATTGCATTAACAACTGGCAGTACTTCACTAATTGATGACATGTAGCTCTCCTCTTCCTAGGCACAGAGCCCCAGGAACCCTCAAGGACATATATGACCTTATTGGTTGTTAGTTTGTTAGTTATCAGTTGTTAGGATTAGCATGCATGGGCATCACAACTCTCAGCAATTGCGTGATCCCTTCTTTTTCTGGAATAGAGCACATACATTTAGTTAGTTTAATTTTTAAACTTGTTGGCTCTGTCCACAAAACTACTGGCAGTTGTATGATAGGTACAATGGAATTACTAATTAATTCCCAAACCTTTTAATACAGTTTTCATAATTTTCCCTGTAACATGTCTATGAAACACAGTAACCCATACCTTTAGAATAATCTACATTACAAAAATGACTGCTGTGCTCGAAGCATCAGCCTGTCGTTCATGAAAAAACCTCAACCCTTTGTGTGAAGTGGTCTATTTGTTTTTGACTGCCAGACCTAAGCCTAGCCTTCATCTGAGCAGTAAATAGCATCATGGAGATCATGCATTACCATGCACTACCCCACCCTTTTTTGAATGGGAGTTCCTGCACTAGTCAGGAAACTCCTAACTGCCCAAACGCTTCCGCACTTTGAGCAGACCCTCATACTCCGCCCTCAGCAATCAATTAGCCATCAGCTCTGATAACAGTCCACTCTGTTTTCCTTGCACCATCAATGTAACACAATGTCCCATCAGTATTCAAGTCTTAAGATATGTATGTTGGAGCTTACACCAGACGCTATAGGGGCGAAAATCCTATTCGTTTTTCAAGTTCTGGAGTATGCAAATTAACTCATCCTTGCTTAGTGCATGTAAACTCTGACTTGTCTTTTGACTTTTGTGACTGTGTGGGGATCGGTTGACGTTCTGGGCACTGTTTTGCCCAGTGTCCTATTTCTCTGCATATTCTACATCTCCTCCTATCGTCTTCCTGACCTCCACCCTTTTGCCAGCACTTTGCTATATCATGCCCGTTTCCCGCAATTGTGGCATTTCTCTGACTTCTGATATGCACTGATTGCTGCTACCACCTGATCTTGTCTCCTGACTCTTGCTACCGTGGGTATTGTCATAGTCAGTACTACCTATACAGTCTGCCCATGTCATCATCTCTGTATGTCTCTGTGGTCGATAGCCTGAGTTACTAACTGCAGTTCTATATTTCTGATGGGCTCCTGTTATGGTTGCTGTTATAAAATCTGGATCATCTCGAGTTCCAGTCGATTTCCTATACCTGCAATAGAGTTGAAATTTTGTTTCAACATAACTTTCAAAGGTTTCCTTAGGCTTTTGCTTTCTTCTTTTGAACAGTTGGTACAAATTCTCACCTGTTCCTACTGCTTCAGACACTTTATTTCTAAATGTATCAATAGCTTTCTCAGCCTCCTCAGTACTGTTGAATACCGTTACAGCCCATGCATCCTTGTTATACTCATCAGTGATGGAACTCCAAGCTGTTGCTGGACACTGGGCTTTAGTCAATAAGAACACATCATAAGGATGGAGATTACTAACTATGTGTGACCGGCGTGTAGGAGCAGGTAGTAGTAAGTTTTCTCCCTCTCCCCCTCTCTCCCTCTCTCCCTCTCTCCCTCTCTCCCTCTCTCCCGATGGGTTCCCCTCATTAAGAAATGCACAGGTAAGTCAATGAGGAGCTGAGACGTGAATTTTCAACAAAGTAATTTGCACATTTATTATAAAAGACAGAGGGAATAATAATAATAATTCTTGCTAAAAGACAACACATTTATTGGTTTCCTAAAAACAGACTAATAAAAATGGCTACTGACTGCCACAAACAGAACCAGTATTCGGTTAGACTAGGCCAGTGGGCAACGACCAATTGCAGAGAGGTAGGCTGAATACCTAGGTGGCTAGGCCACTCACCTTCCACGCACGTGGTGCCCACACACCACACACCACACACCACACACAAACACACACAAACACACCGCAAGATTAAGGGAGGCGTTCACCCCGTGAGGGAAGCGTATTACCACTACAGATAACAGTCGTGACGTGAAGGTGAGGGAAGGCCAACCACCACCACCAGTACCCTCCTAAGCAGGCTGGTGCGCACAGCTAGGCCTCGAAACAAACACACTTCAAAACATACATTTCACTGGTGTGGGGAGTACAGTACCCAACCTATAACCACCCTCAACACAAAAGAAAGAGAAAACAATAACCTAAACAAAGCAGCAGCAGGGTCTGTTAGGGGAGGTTTGCAGGGGGTAGATTGTCACGCAGAAGGACCTAAAGCAAAAGAGTAACATTATGACAGTCTACCCTATGCTGCGTGTTAAACATTTGTATGTAAAGAATGACCTTACCTCATCTATGCCCTACAATGGAGTTAAGACCATGCGAACCTGGATACCAGCTACCTTGCCACAGGGAGGAGTCATGCACAGCCAGAGAGCATAGCCCTATCCACCGCTTATATACCCTAAATCCTAATTGGGAAAACCTGTGGATGGGAGCGGCTGTGGAGAGGCCCACCCCCTGCTGTGCCATTCCAGCTGGCTACATATGCAGTATTCATTTAGCTTTTCCCAAAAATCAAAATTCGGGTCCATCAATTTCATGTTTGGCAATTCCTTTAAAAGGTTTCGCAGATCAGTTCCAGACAGGGGGGAGTGTTGGAGTTGTATTCTGGTTCTAGGTTCATTCTCACCGGTTAGACCTGTGGGCACATTAACAAGTTTTACTGGGGCCACTGGTATTGCGGCTACCTGGTCTGGCTTCTGCTCTGTACTGGGACATGGGAAAGTTCCCTTACCTTGACTACTATAGGGGGGTGGGTTGTTACAATTTTCCCCCATCGGTGTGTCTATAGCCGCCACATAAACCTTTGTTTCTGGTTTATGGGCTAATTCAGCCTGTAGCTGGTTGATCTTTTGTTTCAATGCATCACACTTGCGTGTTTTGCGTTCTGCCTCTAAAATCATCAACATGTATGCAAACTTGGTCTTATATTTTTTCTTTGTTACATTCTTCCACCATTGCGACCACTCCCCTGGACTCCCACTAGGATTCCATCCATATATGATGGCTTCAAATGTTATTACATCAAGACTGTTGGTAGCATGCATTCTCAACTCATCACTAAGATATTCACCAGTCTTCAACTGTTTAAACACAGTTACCTTATATGGCTTAGGCTCTCCCATATTGATAGGCTCTGTTGAGTGATTTATCTTAGTATAGCTGTCCTTCTGTCTAGACCTCCCTTGTATGTAATCTATCTATGCCTACTCTAAATCTATCCCTAATATATTTCTAGTCTTGATTACTAGTTTCAATTCCTATTATCAAATGAGGCATTTAAATTGGATGCATCTTGTATGTTTATATACCTATAATATATATAATATGTATATCTAGAGTATTGGGCCCACACAACACTATGACATAAGCAATAACCTTGGCAATGAACTAGTCACTTTCGTTTAGTCAGCGCGAACAATGGAGTGTTCTGTTCAAAACTTTGGTGACTTACTCAACACATAAACAAAAAACAATAACACATAATACAGGTTAGGAACACATAACCTATATATCATACTGCCGGCACAATCACACCAACATATAGACTATTACTTTTCAGAACAACCTTCTCAATCATACCAGAGCTCTCATTCACACAATCGCGGATGTGAGGATTACTTCACTAATAGTCAAGAACAACCATGTGATTTCTTTGAAAATCTGCAACATAGGTTCCCGTTCTCTATTAGGAACATAAACCCCGGGCCCAGATCTTTTATTTTAACAGGAACTAGAAGACCTCCAAACCGCATAGCGCGAGGTCTGCACTCTGCAGCACCCAACTCACAATCCTTGACGTGCACTCACGTGTCGCGCTATGTTCTCACACTCAATCACAACAAGAATTCATTCAATACTTAATTTGTTCTTTATCACTTAACTGATGTGGTCACAACCAGGACAGCTTAACCCTGTTACTGAGGCGATAGTGCTTTCTATTTCATTACTCGTCAACTGAACAATGAAATATATAATATGAAAGTCACTCACCTCAGTTTAGGTTTCCCAGTCCGGAAGATATTGCACATCCTGCCGACAACGCCATATGTTAGGAATTATTTCTTGGTCGTGGTGATGAACGTAAGAAGAAAGCAGCAACAAACTACGTCTCAGGATTCAATGAGTATTTAATACAGTTCAGCGCTGAAAGGGAGAAATATCCGGCAGCATCTCTGCCTACGAGGATAATCTAAAGAACACCAAGCAGATACAGTTCCTTTATACAGACATCCATGTGATATTTTACATAGACCCTTTCATCCCCCTCAGCCTCTGTCTGTCGTCCCTATGTTAATTGAGTTGAGTGGAAGTAGTTCTGTCTCACCTTCCTCTAGAGCTGTGAACACCATGTCTCTTGTGCTAATTTCCAATTGATTAAAGGCAACCAAAAGGCCTGCATTGTATTGTAGAAGAGGCCTCCAGACGGCCTTAGTGTATTGTATTTTAGTGTCTTGCCGAGACAAGACAATCTTGCCTCGGCCAAATATACAATTCCCAACAACACGTACCACCTACCTAAACATTGTTGCAGACCAAGTACACCCCTTCATGGCAACGGTATTCCCTGATGGCAGTGGCCTCCTTCAGCAGGATGATGCGTCCTGCCACACTGCAAAGAAATGTTCAGGAATGGTTTGAGCAACATGACAAAGAGTTCAAGGTGTTGACTTGGCCTCCAAATTCCCCAGATCTCAATCCGATTGAGCATCTGTGGGATGTGCTGGAAAAACAAGTCCGATCCATGGAGACCCCACCTCGCAACTTACAGGACTTAAAGGATCTGCTGCTAACGTCTTGGTGCCAGATACCACAGGACACCTTCAGAGGTCTGGTGGAGTCCATGCCTCGACGGGTCAGAGCTGTTTTGGCAGCACGAGGGGGACCTACACAATATTAGGCAGGTGGTTTTAATGTTATGGCTGATCGGTGTATGTACTGCAACTACTACTACTGTTAATACATATGTGTACTACTACTACTACTACTACTATTTCATGTCATACAGTATATTAAAGTTTTCTTCCACATTGCCGATTAGTCTCTTTTCCTTTCTTACTCACATGCTATTTCCACATTCTAGTTAAACATTAAAGTTATAAACTGGAATTTATTTTGTCATTTATTTTATTTCATTTTGAGTATTTTATTTTGAATATATTTGAGTACTCATTGATATAGAGCAACAACCCTATCAACCCCTGCAGATAGGCCAATATTATGGTATTTGTTTTGCTATGGGACAGTAAAAATGTTACTTAACGCACCTTTAAGGGTAGAGCGAAAGTGCAGCAGTATTCAGTAGGCAGGCAGTAACACTGGATACACCTGTATCTCATGTCTATAGTTTTCCTTTACTGTATCTAACTTGAAATGAAAGGAAAACTAACTAATGTTTAAAGGCTACATCTCTGGGTATCGTACCGAATTGCTTGCCTGTGGTGATAGGGTAGTGATGAATTGTCACCTCCAGATATTTAGGCCTCAAACACATACTCTTGATAGTTTTGATGAATCATATTTTGGTTGACTTTAGCGGAAACATGATTTCCTCTTGAAACAGTTGCGCTCTTCTCCTAGTTGTCTCAATCTCCTCGTAATGCTTGAATTTAAATGCATTTCGACACCAAATTAAACCGCCATGTTTCATATTTTGATTAATGCGCTGTGCTACTAACATCCTATAGTATGTTAGTCTGATGTACTGCCCAGGGTTTGATCCAGTGTGTCCCTCCCAAAGTTTAAATAAAACCCACATCTTCGCCTGTGGTTGTCAAGAGTTAGAACTGTAATCCAAGAGAGACGGAGGTCATTTCAACTGGCAGGTAACCATTTCTTCCCTGCCTCGTTTGGTTTGTAATACTGCTCAGTTAACATTTAGGGATACCACTTGTACACACTTTCACAAGACAAAACAATAGTGCATTTGAATTACATCTGTGCCTGTTTATGTAAAATACTGGGATTTCTAATCTGTTAAAAGGCAACAAAGAGGAACACACGAGTATTTCAAAACATAATTACTTTATTGGTCATGAATGAGACAAGTACAAGTTCAGTTTTATCCATGGTTTTCTGACAATAACCACAATCCCACCCAAAATAAATAAAACTCCTCTTCAAAAATAAATAAACTCATCTGTCACTGTCATCTCTCAATTATAACTAAAACAGATTTACATTTTTTTTGAGGCAATCACAAAATAAAGACTGAGATCAAACTATATACACAAAACTATCAACAGTAATTGAAAGGCAACATTTTGCTCGTCAGTGAAGGCATATCATTTCTAACAAGGCGAGCCAGTCCTTCGAACATTCAACACAACTGTGCTCCACTAAGCCGAGGGCCCATTTTACAAAAGAACAAAAGAACACACTTGTTCCCAGAGCAGCAGCTCGGTGCTCAGTGTGCATCTAAACGCCCGATCTGAAACCCTCTTCGCCCCTTTACTGACATTGACTTAATATACAGTAGTAGCCACTGAGCATTGAAGAAGGCATCCTTCAGGCATTTCTCCATCCATCATCTAGTGTTCGTACTTCAGAATTCTTTTGTGACCATCACACAGTATAACAAAATTAGTAAGTTGCAATACAAAACTAGAATGTCTCTCAACAGACTATATCAGATCTTTGCTGGGCATGACTTGGCATGGAGCCAAAGGGCAGCAGTTGATCACAAAGCTTCCAGTAAAAGTGAGATTTTAACATTGGCAAATTTCTGATTGCAACATTTTTAACATGGATGGCCACAGAGAGAATCAAACCCCATTGCTCTACCCATTAGTATTTACAGGGTCACTACAAATCGAACAATGATCACTTCTGCCACTATTTGGATTTCTCTGCTATTGATAGTATTATTCTTGACCATGTGACCCCTGATTAGACTCCGGATCGTCCATTTAGCACAATGCATTAATGCATCTCTTTCAACACAATATTATAAGTTGACAAATCAAAAGTGCAAGATCCTGTAGGCCAAGAACATACTAGTGGAAGGAAGGATTTTCTTGTGAATTCACAAAGTAGTTAAATAATTTACAAGACTACTGTTGGATGGGGGGAAAAGTCAAGATGAAATATTACAAATTAATCTAGGCAACGAGTAGAAGCGATGTTGAGAATTGACACATATCCTTGGACACTATTGCCCTATAATATTGTGCAATATGCCACAGCTTTCAGAATGAACAGGCAATGTTGACCAACAACCAACAAGTAGCCTAGAGCCATCAGGCCAGACAGCAATGAATTCCTGGAAACCAAAAAAAAAAATCAGGTAATACAAGATTTAAAGGAAAATATTGTGCCAGATGCCAATCCCTTTCCTCTGACTGGAGTGAATGGTTTAACCTTGAGTTACTTCTTGAGCGACTTCAACCTCAATGATTGGGAATTAGGACAGGGTGATCAGTGAGCCGTCGTCTTGCCATCCTCTCAGGGGGGTTGAGGCAGCAGTCTGACACCAGGCGTGGCACAACCAGCTGAAATCTGTGTCACTCTTCCTCAGTCACGGTCCAAGTCAAGCTTAAGCAGAGTTTCCTGGAGGTGAAGAGCACATGGATTAGTCGACACATAGCCTAAGCCTTTAACTTGACGGCAGCCAGTCAAGCTGTGGTGGTATGGGAAGGTCACTTGAGGACAGCTGAACCAGATTTTAAAAGGCAACAGTAAACATCATCATCCCTCCAAATTTCATCAAAATCAGATGGCATCTGAGATATCACGTTTGATGGACGGACAGAGAGACAGACCGCCTATAAACACTTTTTTGTATCAGATGATGAATGCCAATCGTTCGTAAATGATCAATCAATAATAGGAGAGACCTCTCTGTCGGGTGTCCAGTCGTCATTGGAGTTGGACTCAGATCAGATCCAGGCTGCATCTTCATCAGATGGTAGAACTATGTAATTGTATTTGTAAGGCGTCCAGTCCATGTGATCAACCCATTACAAGTTGGATCATCTTGAATGAGGACAGTTTGGCGAATGAGGACAGTTTGGCAAATATTAGGTCTTTTTTTTCTACAAGGCCACTGAAACATCTTGTTGTTGAGGTTTGGCACTACTGTAATGGATTTTTCATAAAGAATAAGATGTTCTAAGAGCCTTCCTGCAGGTTTCCAAACACATACACATTTTGTGAATGAGGCCCATTGAGTGTAGATGAAAGATGAAATGCCGTGGGTGCCATTTCTTTATACATCTAACAACCTGAATGGGATCCTGACTGACATGATTTGACATTCAATAAGCGAAAAAGCAGAATTCATATTGTAAGAGTAAATGAAGTAACAGCCTCACAATGTGTGTGTGTGTGTGTGTGTGTGTGTGTAAACATCTCTTGCCTTGACAGGACATATCTGAGCACCCATGGGTGGCCCCTGGATGAGCGGGTTCTGGGACTCTTTGAGGGAGAAGCTCTGCAGAGTGAAAGTCCTGGAAGGCCTGAACTCCCTTCTCCACCACCACAGAGCCATACCCACCAGCAGCAGACTGAGGAACACTGAGGAACACACACACACACACACACACACACACTTTTAGTACGTCATCCCTTTGGTGGTTGGCTTATTCAAAAACACTTCCCACGGTGGGCGATTTCAACTTCCATTTGAGAAACTAGAGCGAGTACAGCTCAGCGACAGTACGTCCTACTGTTGTGTACCAAGATGCACATCATACAAATATTTATCGTTTCCCAGATTCCTAACATTGGTCTATCTGAAGTCCTCGTTTATGTGTTGAGGTGACGCTAGTTTGATGCACATGCCAATCTTCCGTGTTCAAAGTGGCCACCGTGGGAATAAGGTTAATACAGACTTTGTAGTTGCGTCACAAGTCTCCTGGCAACCACAGCCGGCGCCATCATGGATGTTCATTGGAGAATATGCTGCGCGCAAATAATGGCTAAATATAACAACTGAGGGCCTGACAGCAAAACCTGACGTTAACTGTTGATGCTTTAGATCGCTGAAACATTTTCTGTTATCATTGGAAATATCTCCATGTGACGCATCGTCGTCTACATTTGGCCAGTTATCCACGGGAATAAGAAAAATACACCGCCACCATCAATGTAAGGTACATTACCAACAGCTTTTTAACGGTGTTAAAAATTATTATCCTATTAGCCAATTAATTAATTCTATCAAAAATAGCCTTCACTATTCACAGGGGTTAAAGCAAAAAACAAAACATCTCATGACTGAAACTTCACCAAGTTATCCTCCACTTTTACTTAAATTAGCCACGACCATTACAGTTTTATAGGATAAAGATTGTTTTTTTTACATGTATTCCATTGCAGGTTTCAATAATTCCAGTCCAACTTCCAATCTTTAAAATAAAATACATAATCCATTATTCCTTTAGAGCAGGGCTCAACTTTCGTTAAGGGCTTTAACTCGTATAGTCCACTGCCTCTCAGGAATCCACACAGCGAGGGAAAATCTCCCCGCAATCACTGGAAAATGAAAGAATCTGTTTTTCTATGCACTACACGGAAAGACTGAAATTCAACAAGAATGAAATTCTTGTTCAGCGTTTTACTGGCAGAGCGAGGTTGACAGACCCTGTATGATTGGGAAGTGTCTTTTTATATACAAGATGGCAGCATGTTCAGGTGCAAGTACAGAGGAAGATGAGGCACGTCGGGGCAGTCATTTCAACGGGCCCTTCAATCCTAAAACTGGCTTCGTTTGATGTATCACAAGAAAATGAGATGTGAAACTCACCAATAAGAGAGAGGATTCCAGCAAATATAGGAGGATCAGAAACTGTGCGAGAAATGGTGGGAATCTCTGGAAAGGAGAAAAATGAGAACCATAAATGTCATGGCATTTCTGCTAAATCTATTTTTACAGTAACACAATTCCAACTATCCCTGAACATTTATTTTATGAAGGGTAAACTTAGTGTAGTTTATTTGCACAATGATAAAACAGAAGCAAAGTGAGCAGGTGAGAGTGAAAAATCAAAAACGCAAGGGGCTTGCAAAGACATTTCACCTCGAAACAAAAAGGGAAATTCCACCAAAACTGGGTCGTTATTGCAAAGATGTCTGTCAAAGAAGACATTTTCCTCAAATGTTTATATTTGAGGCAAATGATTTTCTTCTGCTGCTGGTGAATAGGTTTTGAGTCATGAATTTTCAAGATTAAGCAAAAATGCAGTCCGATTACATCTCTGGAATGCACTATGTGAAATGGTTGAAAATATTATCAACAGCCATTTTCCTGTAATCTACAATTATGAAAAAAATGAACACTTAAACATTGATACACAAAGTGGAAGGTGCAACAGTCTCAGGCAATTTTATTAGATAATATTAAACAATCATATCCTCCTTGATCTTGAGAATATAACTTGAATATAGCCAATGAAACGTTTGTAGAACAACCTTCAAGTCAATTTCAGTGTAATTCCCCATTAATATAGCTAAAGTAGCATGTCTTTGTATGAGAAATAGAAAAAGTGGTTGTCACAAACTCAACTTAAATGAGAGGTCATTGGGAGTACGCCCAAAACCATTTTTGATATTTTAATACAGGTAAAGCCTGGTCATTTGGTGAACATCAAACAACACCTACACTATATGGCCAAAAGTCAGTGGACCCCCTACTAGTTATTGAGTTCAGGTGTTCCTCAGGGTTTGGGCTTGGCCCCTTAGTTCCAGTGAAGGTAATCTTAATGCTACAGGATACCAAGACATTTTAGCCAATTGGGCGCTTCCAACTTTGTGGCAACAGTTTGGGGAAGGCCCTTTGCTGCTCCAGCATGACTGAGCCCCTGTGCACAAAGCGAGGTCCATAAAGACATGGTTAGACCAGTTTGGTGTGGAGGAACTGGATTGGCCTGCACAGAGCCCTGACCTCAACCCCATTGAACCTTTGGGAGGAAGTAGAACGCCGATTGCGAGCCAGGCCTTCTCGTCCAACATCACTGCCTGATCTCACTAATGCTCTTTTGGCTGAATGGGCACAAATTCCCACAGACACTCCAACAGCTTGAGGAAAGCCTTCCAGAAGAGTGTGGGGGGGGGGGGGGGGTCCAACTCCATATTAATGCCCATGGTTTTAGAATGGGATGTCCAGCAAGCTCATATAGGTGTGATGGTCAGGTGTCCACTGACCTTTGGCCATATAGTGTATTTATTGTTTGTGTTGTAACCTTTGTCTCAAACTGTCGGTATGAGGAGTTCAAATGTGATGGTGTGGATGGTGTCCAATAAACCAAACAATAGAACAGAATGAAATATCTTTAGGCCACTAGAAACCAAAATATTTCCATCAGTCATCACTCACCACCATCACCATTATGTCCTCTTATCACTGAATTACAGGTAAATTGCAGACTCTGGCACACCAACCCGGTACCTCCACATACAGCCGGCCCTAAAGACAAACAGATTGTGCTATCAGTTGGGAGGAATTCATCCATGGCAGCAGGGTGGCCTGGTTGTTAGCGAGATCGTTATAACTATAGTGTGTAGTTATTGTTCCAGAACGCGTACGGGACCAAAAAATGAGTTTTGAAAGCCAGAAATCTCAGCACCTGGCCAAGTAATGGTTGAGTGACTGGTATTGATCAACTACCCTATCAACCCTATGGTCATTTTTTGCTATGGGATAGGAAAAATCGTACTTATTGCCCCTTCAATCATAACTCTACGATTGTTGGTCCAATCATCGTAAAATCTGACACATATGTTGAAATCACTGTGTAATATGGTGATGGAAGCGTTGATCAGTCATACCGTTTGGTTGAAGAACAGGGTGAATGAGGACCAGGCCCCCTGGAGAGGTGACGTCGGTCAGCAGGACTTGGAAATGGCTGCCGTTGTGCTTGTCGGCACGGCAGACGGAGCGGGTGACTTCTTCGCTCCAGAACACAAAACCCTGGCGCAGAGAGTAGAGAGACTTATCAAGATTGTCGTTAAACTGTGAACAATCACATTTCATTGAACTAAGCCTTGGCAACTGTTGTGTCTCCATCTTAATACTTAATTAGACAGCTTGAATTGAATCACTGAGACCGACGTGCGTGTCATCACTTTAATGTCCTCTCACACCTGGCCTCCACCTCAATACATCAACCAGAGTGACGTCATACCTCTATGGATACTCAAAGGGGTCAAATCTCAATTTCCATACATGACAGCAACTATGGAGTAATCCATGGAGGGATGATGATTTAAATTGTATCAAAGAAAATCTGAAAATCTGAAAATCCAGGCTTAAGCCCGAAGTTAGCTGGCTAACCCTCGCTAATCTCGCTTCGTGACACGGGCCCCAGCATAAATGTATTATTTATTTATTTATCTATCTATCAATCATTATTATCCTTCCACACTTCCATTTTGCTCAGTCATGGGGATTTTTCAAAGAACAGAGAAGATGTGACTGTTCGTACCTCAAATACGGCCAATCCGAAGGGCCGGTCCAGATAGCCGTTGGACTCCACCACGGTCTTCCGGTGTCGACCCTCTAGACTAACTCTGGAGATGCTTCGCATCTCCTGGTCAGCCCAGTACAGCAGTTGACGAGGCATATCTAGACACACAATAAAGAAGTACGATAAAAAACTGTCCTTTGAATGTCCCTTGAATGAGGTGTTGTTGTCCCTGTACCACTTGTGCTAGTACGTCCTTATGCTGCTTCATTAGCTGATATGTCTCTGCATCAGGACTTTTTATCTCCTGTATCTTATTTCTCCACCCTACATTGTTTATGGGCAAGCCGCAAACGCCTATCATCAGCTTTCTCCATACTCTTAGTAAACTTGTAAAAAATAAAAAGTCACACAAAATTTCAGAATCTACCTTGAGTCAGAAAATTCCGGAACCTGCCATTCCCAAGACCTGCAACTCTCCGTATTGCTCTAAAATATTTTTGATGTGCTCCTTTTTCCACTTCGAAAACCATGAAATGTTAAGTATCACTGCTAGTTGAGGATAAAGGCACACTACAGAAACTTGAAGTAGAAGTTGTAGAAGTTCAGAACCTACCCAGAGAGATGGCGACAGGGTTGCCTATTGAGGAAGTGACCAGTGGCATCCTGTTCTGGCCATCCAAGTTTGCCCTTTCAATCTTTGGGGAGCTGCCACTCTCTGCCCAGAAGAGCAGCCTGAGAAAACACAAGTAATTAGAGGTATGACTGAAAGATCACCAAGAAAGATCATCAAGATCACCCTTGTGCTCCTAAAAATCAAGGCAGGGACCACCAGAAGTCCAAAGATGAGAGAAGGGGGCCAGATTACTGGAAGGTCACTGGTTTGAATTCCTGGACGGTGAGATGCCTTAAAGCACAAGGCCCTTAATACCCAACTGCTCCAGTAGAGCAGCTCAGTGGCCTACAGTAGAAGACTGTTGTTGTACTGGGCAGCTCCCAGTTGTGAATGTGCATAGTGGTATGCATCTGAAGGTCATAAGTTTGATCCCTGCAACAGCCAATGTGTCCTAGAGCGAGACACTGAAACCCTACCTGCTCATTCATTGTACGTCACTCTAGATCAGTGGAGGGCCGAGAGCATGCAGGGTTTTACATGACTGCCCACCACTGCTCTAGATAATACCAATAACTAGATAGATAAGATGTAAGTGCCTGATCCCACCTACCCCAGAAGAGGTTCCACTGCCACCGCGGTAGGTTTGTCCAGCCCTCTGATGAGCAGCCGCTGTGCCGAGCCGCCCAGCAGGCCTACGTTAACAGAACCAGTCTCCACACTGGTCCAGTAGAGGAGGTGGTGGATCCAGTCCACTGCCAGGCCTGACACTGAACCTTGACTTTTCAGCACCAATGCAGGTTCCTGGGATTTTCCATCCATGGAGACCCTGGGAAACAACAGGTCATAACATACATAACATATGTCTTTTGGTGGGTGCCAATCCAACCAAATTCCATCTCTGGCAATGTTAGTGCCTTGCTCTACCCATTGAGCTACATAGAGAATTGAACCCTTAACCCTGGCAGTGTTGGTGTCAATGCCCTAATGACTGAACTACAGGAATAGAACCCTTAACCATAGGAATTTGGCGTAAACAACATGAATCCATGGATCCATTCTGCCTTGTGTCAACGATTCAGGCTGGTGGTGTAATAGTGTGAGCAATGTTTTCTTGGCACACATTAGGCCTTAATACCAACTGAGTATGATGCCTGATGCCTACCTGAGTATTGTTGCTGACCATGTGCATCCCTTTATAGCCACAGTCTACCCATCTTCTAATGGCTACTAATGGCTTCTAATGAATAACGCGCCATGTCACAAAGCATCCGTCATCTCAAGCTGGTTGCACGAACATGACAATGAGTTCAGTGTACTTCAATGGCCTCCACATTCACCAGATCTCAATCCAATAGAGAAGATCCCACCTTTGTGAAGTGGTGGAACGGGATATTCGCAGCATGAAGCAGAAGAACCAGAATCTCTAAGGAATGTTTGCAGCAAAAAAAAAAAAAAAAAAAGATTCTTAGATGCATCGCGATTCTTGAACGATTCTGCATTGAGGCAGAAAAATCAATAACTGATTAAATCGATCTATGTTCTCTGTCACACTGGAGACTAACCTCGCTAACCTTTGTGTTGCATCACTTAACTTCTGTGCTTTACGGAAAAAAAAACTAAAAAGACTAAATATGACCATGACCCCCACATCAATTTCTTATCTCAAATCAATTTATAGTCACCAGTGATTAAACCATCTTCATCTCCAGTTGCTCACATATAGTGATAGTGGAACCTTGTACCTTGAACCAGGGGTTCACTTTTCCATGTTATCAAAGCCCTCCACATAGATAAACATTAGATCCGGAGCCCCCATGTAATAAGATTGTGTCCGAGAGACGGCTTTAGTTGTAACACCTGATTTGATACAAAACTGGGCAACTGTTGATACTATAGGTAGGGAGAGAAGAGTGAAGTCTCTGATCAAGGACCCCTGGAGGGCTGTGAGCTTTTATGTCGCCTATTCTGCTTCTTATAAAGAGCCCTTCTAGGCCGGGAGCCAGGTCCAGCCCTCAGGATGTTTTCTGCTACCTTTTTTTCACTATTATTTCCTGTTAGCCTATATCTTGGGCCATCACAAGTTGATAACGAGCACCCCCAACTTGGGGCCGTTTGGTCTCAGGGGGCCAAAAAAACCTTTTTTGGGACATGTTTCTGGCGAAATTATGTAAATGCAAATATTAAAGGTACTACAATGGCATAAATAGTCATACAAGTATGACATTTGGCAGGGAGTATCCTGAAACAAAGGGGATAGTAGCAAAATAAGATTCTGGGGCTTGTTGCCATTCTATTTTAAAATATCACCCACAACATCCCCAAAAAGACAAAAAAATGACTGTCCGCTTGACAAATTCTGAGCAAAAAAGATTATTTCCCAGCACTTTATGGTGAATATCACTGCCTCACTTGTATATAGAAAACCTCCCAAGTTCATAAGCTTCAATTTGAGCCCAAGATGACCTTTCTATCTTGTAAATTACACTTGCTGTGGCCGAAAGTCTTCACTATACCTCAAATCAGAGAAAACAGAATTTTCAGTCACTAGCCTTCCAGATGGGGGTAAGCATATTTATTCCATCTAACAATATGTTCATATGTACTGCTATCTGAAGTGAAGAACATGAAAAGTGAATACTACAGTAGGAAAACAAATGCTTTTAAATGGTATTCAAAATATTTTTATGTTGTATATGCACAGATAGCTTGTCCAAACCAATACACTCAAGTAGTGTACAGTCACAATACAGACTAGCATGACTACCATGTGATCAAGAAGCCAACCATCAATAGTCATGAATATTGCAAATCAATGTGCACCTAAGTACTTAACATTTAACAACAGACCTAGATAAACACTCTAAATACAGCCAAAGGGAGAAACAACAACAGAAAAAGCCAAAGACAAGGGAGCATCAAAATAAAAATTAAAAATGCATAAAAATCTCATCATTGGCATACCTAAATAAAAAAGCTTGTAACAGAAGAACTGTAAGGCCAAAATGCATGTATGAGGACTCATTTGAAAGGCAACATGCTCTAGTTTGTGAAAATGTGCTCATTTAGTATGGAACTGAAACACAACCTACACTACATCAGCTCAAACGTGAAGGAAAAATATTTTTTTGGTTCTCGTCTTCAGTAAGTCATCTTTGAGTAGCATTAACGAGGCCATGCTCAATGTTACTGTAGTGTATTTTGTGTACTAACAACGCTTATGATTAAGTATTAAAGATTAATTTCTATGTGTCAAGGTATTTTATCAATATATTCATATTGACTATGAAAATAACCGCATAGCTTTTATATCATGTCAACTACATCTGTGTAAAATGTTAGACCTGTGGGCCAAACTTTATGGTAGCTAGTGAGTTTTTAGTTTGTGGTGTCACTGGCATCCCCAAACCTTAACCCTGATCCGGTGTACCGCAGATCAGGTGGATTTTAACAGGTCATCATCAAAATCATCAAATCATCATCACATGCATCATTTTCATCCTCTTCCTCATCATCATCCATATTTGTATGGATTTCATCAACTAGGTCATCCTCGTCTGTCCCCTCTTCAGCCAAGCCATCAACGAGGGCTTTGGGGATGACGTCACCCTCAAACCATAGTGGTTCTAGCTTGCCATTTTCAAAGTTGACATGAAACCCATGGTCAAGAGGGGATGGATTTCTGGGAAGTGTTCATGAGCCCTTTTCCAGATGCATACTTGGAAGTTGACTCTTTTCATGTGCTGCAAGAGGACCCTCTTGCCCTTGCAAGAGGGTCCTCTTGCAGCACATGAAAAGAGGTTGAGAGATCAATGGAGAGACCTGGTCGAAGCTCGAGGCTTGAGCCACAAATTTTCTTGACCTTAATCTGTCTTGCCTCATCAACTTGCTTGACTCGAGGACCAAAGCCATAGAGGCGACAGGTGAACTCTTCAGCACCACTGAAGAGTTCCACATCCACCACCGCCCTGCTGGTCGGAGTACCGTATAGCAACCACAAATATGAGAAAATCTCTTTAAAAAAGGTTCAAAATCAAGGTTTTATAGCACCAAATTATAATTCTCCGTTTTCTTTCATATTTATTCTGTGGCTTTGGCGGCTAACAGAAACATCTGAAAATGATCTTTCTAAAAACTAGCTAAAATACATTTCTCCATTCAGAGACCCCTTTGAAGCTACACACGACTTAAATTACATATTCTCTCAAAAAGTGGATGCAAAGGACTCAAACTAAAGTCACATTAGACTTAGTTAATCTTTAAGAGTGTAAATATCAGATTAACTGACACCCATTAGCTAGTCGCGCTAGCGTGCTAATGTTTATCTTAGCTGTAACATTAGCAGTCGCTTCTACCAGATTTTTAAAAAAAAGATTTAAGTGCAACAACAGTAAAATCAACAGCATAAATGGCAATTTTGTTAGTTAAACTACACAAACCTATGATGGTGACGTTACTCACCTGGAATTACTAATAGAAAATACAACATTTCGTAGGCTGAAGGATTGCAGCAGCAGAGTCAAAACGGCAAGTGAAAACTGAAGCTCGAGTCCTCTACTCAACCAGATACGTTTCAGTGTTGCTAGGCAATGAAATATAGTCATCTGCCGAATATTGACCAGAGTTGGTCCAAATTCAGACATCATGATCTGGGCCATATCCGGCAAGCTACAGTCAGGCCAGACTCTTTCCGTGACAATAAACCAGTATTCACCCAAGCCCTCCACTGTATCTGGCTCAGCTGACAGCAGCCGAATCTGACACTCAGCCGATTGTGCCGTCAGTGAAGTGGACGCTGGCCCGAGTCTCATTGCTATCCTTGAGAAGGAAGTTCATCAGGAACCCGTCATTCTGGGATGAATACTCGTGAGATAATACTGGACAGGACTGGGTGTATTGTGAACATTATCTAGCATCTGGATAAACTGTTGCAAACACAAAAGATGTAACCTAGATTTAGACAAAACAAGGTTGAAATTACATGATTTTTTTCATTGTATACCTACCTAAATTACAGGTAACCTGAATACTATTACAACCTATTTAAACACTGGTGTTGCATTTTATGTTGCTGGTTTGTTTGGAATCAATAGCCACCGTTGCTGAACAGACAACATCAGTGCCCGACGTCACTAATGCTCTTGGCGCTGAACGGAAGCAAATCCCCACAGCAATGTTCCGACATCTCGTGGAAAGCCTTCCCAGAAGAGTGGAAGCTGTTAAAGCAGCAAAGGGGACTAACTCCACTTTAATGCCCATGATTATGGAATGAGATGTTAGACGAGTAGGTGTCCACATACTTTTGGCCATGTAGTGTACGCTTTTTAACAAGCGTGAGAGTTCCCAAACACAGTAAACAGTACAGTAATTTAATAACAGTGAAGGTTGCTTCCTTGTATGTGTATTAGAGTCAGGCCTTTATGTGACCAAAAGGTATCATGGTTACATGATGCAGACGCTTGATACAGACGCTTTATAGGCTAGGAGCCAGGTCCAGCCCTCAGGATGTTTTCTGCTACCTTTTTTTCACTATTATTTCCTGTTAAGCTCCCAAGAGTTCCCCACTGCAGCAAAGATCTGCATGAACTTTGAATTCTGATTCAGGAACTTGATCAGTCGCATATAGTCGTGGACTATAGAAGGGGCCAGAGCATGGGACACGCCCCCATCGACATCAACGGGGCGGCGGTGGAGAGAGTCAGCAGCTTCAGGTTCCTCGGTGTCCACATCAACGAGGACCTCACCTGGAACCACCACGCCGACATCATCATCAAGACAGCAAGACAGCGACTCTTCTTCCTACGCAGGCTGAGGAAGATCAACATGGACTCCAGGATACTCTGCAACTTTTACAGGTGCACCATCGAGAGTATCCTGACTGGCTGCATCTCGGCCTGGTATGGCAGCTGCACCGCCCTCAAACGGAAGGCGCTGCAGAGGGTGGTGAACGCTGCACGACGCATCACCAGGTCGGAGCTGCCCTCCATGGAGGTCCTCTATCACCAGCGTAGCAGGAAGAAGGCCAGCAAGATCCTTAAGGATCCTTTCCACCCCAGCCACAAGCTGTTCTGCCTGCTGCCCTCAGGCAGACGGTTCCGTAGCATCCGGACTCGCACCACCAGATTCAAAGACAGTTTTTTCCCACAGGTCATCAGGCTCCTGAACAAACACACCTGAGCCCCCCCCCCCGCCCCCCCCCCCCCCCCACCCTGAGCCCCCCCCCCCACGCACAACAGGCCACTTTACTTCGAGGACACCTTACACTCTGCTACACTTTATAATTTATAACTTTGTACTTTTGTATTTGTTCTTAGCACTAGCGTAGGGTGCCAGAGAGGCATAAGAATTTCATTGCCAACTTTTGCTTTTTTGTGAATGTTTGTGCATATGATAATAAAAAACCTTGACCTTGACCTTTCCTTTGCCTGTGAATGCTGAACTGCAGTTGGCCCCAGTGAAGGCATGCAAGGCCAGCAGAGCTGAAAAGTCGATCACGGTCTGAAAAGTCGATCTTTTTGAGTTTGGCCATTTTTCAGAGCATTCAGCACATCATAGCGCACCTCTTCTGGCATAGCTGATCGACTTACAAAAAAAGTCCTTTTTTTCGAACCTATCAAGAGGAACAAATTCAAGACGATGTCTTCCACCACACCTAAAAGGAAGCTTGTGGCATCAAACCAGAAAGTGATCGAGTATAAGGCCACAAGTGGATTTATCTTTCAGATCACAAATCACAGCTACTAAGGTCACAAATCAGCATCTCTGACCTGATGTGCTATCCCCTGACTGTGACGCCATATTCCATCTCAACAATTGATGGTTTCTTTGCAAAAACCAACAAAGCAGAGGGATGAACTACATGACCAAAGATGCTGAGAATGCGCAGCTCCCTTCTCCTAGTCAATGTGGTCTCATTCAAGATGGGAACTCCTCATTCTACATGAACAATGTGCCCCGGACAATGAAGACTGTATCAGAGCACATCTTCAAAAGTCTATCTTCTGCAGCTGAAACAATATTCAGCACAGACACTTATGTTGACCGTCTTTATTCACCAAAATCAGCTGAGAGGGATCGTAGAGGTTGTGTTGAACGGTTTATAGTTAATGGTCTGAATGTTCATCAACCTGCAGATTGGAAAGCTTTCCTCACAAGTGATGAAAACAAGAAATCACTCATTCATTTACTTCTCAAGCACTGGAGCTCTCCAGATATGATGGAAGAGATCCTCCGAAGGCCTGTCATCTTCATAGAGGCTGCTCAAGCTTTCAAGATAGAATCTCATGCTGGAGTGATGTCAAAAGAACTTCTACCTGAGATCTGTTCAAACCACAGAGAAACTGACGTGAGGCTGATCATCCATATATCCGGTATATCCAAACCAAAATGCCTCACATCAAAGTCAGAGTCAGAGCAAAAGACATTTTCTTCATTCTCCTCTATTACGCCAAATCATTCACAGTTAACATCATCTTTGACATGGGAGATAAGCTGATCTATATCAACCAGCTGGCTGAAAATTATTCACAAGAACACATTTCAGCTCTGCTGGCCTTGCATGGCAAGGCAAAGGAAAGGTGCGACCGATCAAGTTCCTGAATCAGAATTCATGCAGATCTTTGCTGCAGTGGGGAACTCTTGGGAGCTTGATGAGCTTGTGCTCAGTGGTGCTGAAGAGTTCACCTGTCACCTCTATGGCTTTGGTCAAGCAAGTTGATGAGGCAAGAAAATTTGTGGCTCAAGCCTTGAGCTTCGACCAGGTCTCTCCATTGATCTTTCAACCTTTCCACCTTGCAAGAGGGTCCTCTTGCAGCACATGAAAAGTTTGGCCCACAGGTCTAACATTTTACACAGATGTAGTTGACATGATATAAAAGGTATGTGGTTATTTTCATAGTTGTAACATTGAGCATGGCCTCGTTAATGCTACTCAAAGATGACTTACTGAAGACGAGAACCAAACAAATTATTTTTCCTTCACGTTTGAGCTGATGTAGTGTAGGTTGTGTTTCAGCTCCATACTAAATGAGCACATTTTCACAAACTAGAGCATGTTGCCTTTCAAATGAGTCCTCATACATACATTTTGGCCTTACAGTTCTTCTGTTTCAAGTTTTTGTATTTGGGTATGCCAATGACAAAATAAAAAAAAAGGTGATTTTAAAGGGGTTAAAAGGTGGACTTGGGGACTTTGATGCTCCCTTGTCTTTGGCTTTTTCTGTTGTTGTTTTTCCCTTTTGCTGTATTTAGAGTGTTTATCTAGGTCTGTTGTTAAATGTTAAGTACTTAGGTGCACATTGATTTGCAATATTCACAATTATTGATGGTTGGCTTCTTGATGAAAATTCTGTTTTCTCTGATTTGAGGTACAGTGAAGAATTTCGGCCACAGCAAGTGTAATTTACAAGATAGAAAGGTCATCTTGGGCTCGAATTGAAGCTTATGAACTTGGGAGGTTTTCTATATACAAGTGAGGCAGTGATATTCACCATAAAGTGCTGGGAAATAATCTTTTTTGCTGAGAATTTGTCAAGCGGACAGTCATTTTGTTGTCTCTTTGGGGATGTTGTGGGTGATATTTTAAAATAGAATGACAGCAAGCCCCAGAATCTTATTTTGCTACTTTCCCCTTTGTTTCAGGATACTCCCTGCCAAATTTCATACTTGTATGACTATTTATGCCATTGTAGTACCTTATTATTTGCATTTACATAATTTCGCCAGAAACATGTCCCAAAAAAGGGGTTTTGGGCCCCCTGAGACCAAACGGCCCCGAGTTGGGGGTGCTCGTTATCAACTTGTGATGGCCCAAGATATAGGCAGATATAGGCATATAACAGGAAATAATAGTGAAAAAAAGGTAGCAGAAAACATCCTGAGGGCTGGACCTGGCTCCCGGCCTATTCACGGTACAGTGGTACACACACACACACACACACACACACACACACACACACACACACACACACACACACACACACACACACACACACACACACACACACACACACACACACACACACACACACACACACACACACACACACACACACACACACACACACACACACCCTTTCAATGTTGATCAATGTTCCATGACTCTAGGTTGGTGAGCTGAACTAGTTGAACAAGTTTCCCAGAGTGGCGCAACCTCAAACATACAATAGGTAATTACATCGTCATGTACAGGTGACATGCAGTATCACCAAGGACTGGGAACCTGTCCTCCTTCCCTCAAAGTCCTTAAGTAGACCATGGCCTTCTGTGGAAAACAGTTTACCAGGGTTTACTCAACACTTTGGTTTCTTTGTCTCTTTGGCATGGTGGAAAATTGGGCCATGATCTTTTCCACTTTTTATACCTTTCTGCTGAGGTATTACTTTGGTGTCATCATACAAAGACTGAACTGGCAACATGCCCGTAGGACATTAGAGGAAAACAAAAAATATGGGGCATTCTGTTGGTTCAGTGGTCTAAGGCACACACCATGTAACGTAATGAATTCGGCAAAATTGCCCTCCCCCAAAAAGAACAAACATAAAATAGACTTTACAAAATCTGAAATGATTCAGATTTTTTTTGTACATCAAAAGATGTTAAAGAGGTTAATGACTCACGATGAGCCACTCCAACACGTCTGCATCACATAGCAGTTAAATGTTCATTGGACATCGTCTTTTCCTATTCCTATAAATGTGTTGTGTGTGTTCAGCACATCTCGTGTGTACAGTCGAGGGCGTTTGGAAAGCCTTGATTGTGCGTCTTTGCAAAGCTCCTATTGAGTCCAAACTCCTTGGTGAATTTTAGTGTCATTTGTGTCGTTGCTTATCATCCTGATTTTCTTTTTTTTGTGTTGAGAAATTTTTATAAGACTTGCTTGATAAAATGTATTATACCGATAGTGTGGACCAAGTGCAAATCCCACTCAGTTTAATGTCTCACCTGCTGAGTTTCAACATTTGTGTAAATGAACTAAATTAAAGCTGCACTAGGCATCATTTTTATTTAAAAATATACTAATAAATAAAACGTTTCCTAGTACAGCTTTGAGCTAGAAGAGGTGGAACTTCCCGCAAGCATCCATTTAGCTAAAAAAAAATAAAGCTGTTGGTGGACACAGCAGCTTAGAAAGCAGCACAGTCCCAGCACAGACTCCATTCTTTTACCGATATATAGAGCCTTGTCCTTGCCGGGCCCAGTACAGTGTGCGGTTGGCAGCGAAGGTAGCCACGGGTCCTGGTGAGTTTGTGGCCAGTTCCCTGTACTCAGTGCCTGTGACAGTGATCCATCGCATGCCTTCAGAACTGCTGAAAACCAGCTGGGCCACATTCCCTGCAAAGACACGCAAACAGCCACTGTCATGGAGTTCTGTGCAATCATGTCATAACGCCTCCTCCTTCCTCCCACAATAGTTCTGCCTGGGAAGTGCAAAATGGATGACAAGTTGAATCCAGCCAGTCAAACCTTCCCAGTCCTCTACAACTTTTATTTGATGACTACAGGAATAAATGCTTGGAGAACGGTTGCATCACTCGTTGGGGTTCATGGAAAGCTCTGAGGTCATTTTATTGACATTTTTCCTGTTTCCAAGCACTAGTAATCAACTATGAAGTGTTGACTACAGCCAATTGCCCAACCATGGCTCATACAAACCCCACGCTGACGGTGTGTTGAAGCATGACAGCATTAGCCTCCACATCTTTACCTCTCCTTTCAGCGCTTTCATTAATGATTAGCATTAAACTAATATTGAATGAACAAACACCTTTTACTCTGAAATTGACTCTAGCCAGGTATCCAGGTATCCAGTTCTTTGGATAAATACGTGGGCCATACCTCAAAGCCTTCGTAATAAGCACCAGTGGACTGCTGGATAGTAGCTGGCAGGACTTTACGTCACCAAACCGACTGGAAAGACTTTTGCTCGTAAGCACAAGCTGTCAGACTAGCCAGCACTCTTCAAAACCGAAGCAGCTGTGTCTTCATACAATAGTCACAATGAAATCCGTCATAAATCCTTCATCACCACCTGCTGTACGGCTGAAACGTGTTGAACTGCTGAGTAACGACACAGCCAATTCAGCTTTTGAGCCGATTGACTATTGTTCATTTCTGAACCCGTTTTACTTTGGTTTTTAAGTTGAGTAGCTGGACAACATTGACCACAATGACAATTATTTTCTTGGGAATTGCGATCACGATCAATCATGATCATTAGTCTCAACGATTATCATGATGATTATTGAACTGCACTCCATCACTAGGAGTATTTGTAGCTGTAGCTGTTGTAGCTCACCTTTGGCCCTGCACTCCCCAGTTGTTGGGCTCATCTGGTAGCCCTCGTGGCAGTCGCAGGTGAGGCTGCCGTTGACGTGAACACACAGCTGATCACACACGTCACTCTCCAGGCATCTATCGATTTCTGGATGAAAGGAAAAGTAGATTTCTTTATCTGGAGTTTTGTTTATGACACAAGGTCAATACTAAGCTGCTGGGCTAAGAAAATCAACAAGAGTTCCTGGTGAGGGAGACCCATAGAGTCCCATAGAGCTGGAGCTAAAACCTACAGGACAGGGGGGACTGAGGACTGGATTGGGAACCACTGCCATAGGAGGAGGGTCACAGGTTTAATCCCAGTATCAGCTCTGACACTGAGCCCCTCCCTAGATCAGACTGCTGTGGTATTTTTCTGTAGATCTGTATTGAGGAAATCACGTTATATTATAGTTTTGCTGGTCTGTAGGATATAACATCATAGAGTAGATTCATCTGATTAACCTGCTCACTTTTTTGGTGCCTTTCTCTGATAAACGAATGAAGCTGAGTTGGAGTTTTGGGGGAGTAAACTAGTAGAAACTAGTATTAAGGCCCAACCTACAGACTGCTCAGTCCACTATAAGCTATAGGGGGGCAAGGGTTTTTACTTTGGGTGCAACAATAAGTAACTTGGACGTCTACTACAGGGCTACAATACTTTCTGATACCTTTAAATGCTTTGAATCAACCCTCCAAATCAGAATGGTACCATTAGGTGAGAGACCACCTTGAGGTCTCTCAACCTGCCAGGGAGGTCGAGGTCGTTCGTTCCTCCTCTCTGGATGAAGGTGTACTAATCAGTGAAATCAGCTGCTGTAGTGTTTGGTTGGAACAAAAACCTGCAGACTAGAAATCTTTGAATCGTTGGTCTTCATCAACAACCTGCAGCTATATCATGGCTGCCACTCACCTTCACACTGGCTGTCCCTGACCAGCCTCATGTTGCTGGGACAGTCGCAGAGGAAACCCAGCGGTAAGTCAACACAGTGGTGGGAGCAGCCTCCGTTGTTCACCTGACACTCGTCCAGATCTGCAAGAGCAAACATTACACCATGAGCGGTTTTACACAGAGAGGTATTCTGGGAATTCAATAGAATAATAGATGTGAGTAGATAGTGAATAGATTTTTGTTCTCGTAAAAAACAGAGCAGCATTTCCTTTAAATGAATCAGTTGGGCGGTGTCGTGGAAGATTGCCAGTGCTAATTTACTATAACATTATTAACATCATTATATAACCTGTTTGTGTTAATTCCTTGAGATGAGGTTGAACAGGATGTTGGCAGCTTCAATGTGTTTTGGACATTTAAAATGTTGAGTGACACGATCGAGTCAGCGTGGCTCGTGATCCCAGTGCCACATTGAAATGCGATCCAACCTGGTACTAGCTAGGTGTACCTAATAAAGTGGCCAACTGCCACCTAATCACCAGGCAGCCTCATGAGCACCAGACAGCCCAGAAGACGGGGGGCTACCTTTCAGAGAGACCAGGACACCCCCAGCACCACCTCACCCCTCACCTCGTCCCTTCCCGATCGCTACCGCCCCCTTGTGTCTGTGCCCGCCGGCGTTTCCCCAAACCACAGTGGTAAAAGGTCTGTTTGTTTTGTGTTCCAGGGTGGGGCTCTTCATGGGTCCGTTCCAGGAAGCAGGTTCAACAAACTCTGAGTTGATTAACTCCAAGATAGGAAACTCTGAGTTTTCGGTTCCAGAGCGGCTGATCTGAGTTAGTTCAATCAACTCTCGGTATGTTCACCCTGAGCTAAGCGCGTGCGTGACGACAATAAAAAGCCATCATCAATGGAGGTCCGATACTACGATTCACCATGGCAACCGGCAAGCAGAAAAGGTCGTCGTACGTCACCCCCCTGGAGTAGTAGTAGTAGTCGTAGTAACGTGCTTTTGGGGAGTATGAACACATTTTCAAAAAGAAGAGCAACACAGCTGCAGCGGCAAAGGAGAGTGACTGAAATAATGACTGTATATAATAACTGTAAATTGCACTAAGCTATTATTATTATTTCTTGCACTACCTTGTATATTTTTGGGATTTTTTTATACAACCTTTATGTTTAATGTGATATGTGCCCCTCTCTTGCTTTGTTCTGCTGAATAACTGCAATTTCCCCTCGGGACAATAAAGAGCCATCCATCCATCCATCCATCCATCCATCCATCCATCCATCCTTCCATCCTTCCATCCTTCCATCCTTCCGTCCTTCCGTCCTTCTGTCCGTCCGTCCATCCGTCCGTCCGTCTAGCGTGTACTGGGTGTTGTCATATTGATGTTGCAGCAATAACTGACTGCTGACAGCCGTCCCTGTTGACTGCTGCTCCAGCGCCCTCTGCTGGACTCGTAGGGACGCCCAATATTGACAGTATACAAATACACCAGGCACATATCGATATCTGTGTATGGAAGCTGATAGTCAATATAATATCTTTAAATCCTTTTTATGAGCCCCCCCTTCCCTCTCAGACCATCATGGACACTAAAACTCTCCTAGTGTCTTTCAGTGTCAGCACCTCTTTAAGCGAGACATTACTGCCTTTAAATGAACTCATTTACAAAAAACATTACTTAACTAAATAAATTAATAAAATGTGCAAAGAAAATCAAACTGTCAGGTCTTCCAGACTGTTTTCTGTAGCTCTGGTCAAGGAGGAACCTCCCTCATATGAGGTGGACGACATGCCGGCCTGATGTATGGTCGCTGTATTGGTCTCACCCCCAATTTATTATTTTAAAGCCACCACCGCTTCTCCCCCAGCTGAAACTCACCACAGTCTTCCTCGTCGCTGCCATCGGAGCAGTCAGGTGAATGGTCACACCTCCAGGGGGGCGGGATGCACTGACCGTCGCCACACTGGAACTCAGGCGGCGAACACGGGGGCAGAGTCCGAGGCCGGACCGGCTGACACAGATCCCCGCCCTCGTCCCGCCCGTCCAGGCAGTCCGCCCACCCGTCGCACAGCTTGGTTCTGGGCAGGCAGGCGGCGGACGGCGAGCAGGAGAACCAGTCACCGGTGCAGTTCTGACAGGAAGCCTCGTCGCTCCCATCACCACAGTCGTCGGTGCCGTCGCAACGGAAATGCTGAGATATGCACCGTCTACTGCGGCAGGAAAATTCATCCTTCTTACACCGCAGGAGACCTGGGAAGAGACAACAGGTAGAACTATTGGCCTTGTGTTTTCAGATATCGGTCCTTCCTCGCTGACCCAATCTACAGTTATCAATAAAGTCTGGAAAACCAATTAATAATTTAATTCTTCAATAATGTTTTTGTACATTAATTCTTCATCTAAAAGGCAGCAATGTCTCCCAGAGTCTCCCTACCATTGAATAGGTCTCCCAGCCTTGACGGTGTCAATGCTGTTTCAGAGGCTTTTCACCCTGATGAGAAATATACAATTTAAAGAAGTCGAATAGACAGAAGATATCAATTGTCTGCTTCAATACAATAAGTATGGATCACAGTTTAGCTGTAACACTGTAAGGGTGACTAGTGATTGCCAGGGCGGATGCTGCGGATTTGCTGAGCATTTTTTCAGTGTCACCCTGTTACACATTCACACATAACCACAGTGTTCTACTGGTGGCCACTGGGAGCTGCCCAGTACAACCACAGTGTTCTACTGGTGGCCACTGGGAGCTGCCCAGTATAACCACAGTGTTCTACTGGTGGCCACTGGGAGCTGCCCAGTACAACCACAGTGTTCTACTGGTGGCCACTGGGAGCTGCCCAGTACAACCACAGTGTTCTACTGGTGGCCACTGGGAGCTGCCCAGTATAACCACAGTGTTCTACTGGTGGCCACTGGGAGCTGCCCAGAATAACCACAGTGTTCTACTGGTGGCCACTGGGAGCTGCCCAGTACAACCACAGTCTTCTACTGGTGAGGTCAAGTGCCTTGCTCAAGGTCTTCCACTGTTGAGGGAGGAGAGAGTCTCAGGCTCCCGTCTCCACCCATCACACCAACAACTTGCGCCCCCATATTTTACAGTATGAACCGAACAAGCACATGAAATCAGTTTAAAGTACTAAGTCCTGCAGCTTATTGTGCTGGCAGGACGTCAAGTCCCTCTGGAATTCAGTACTGCAAACTCTATTGACTCTAGTGACCCTAGTGACCCTATTGACTCTAATGACCCTATTGACTCTATTGACCCTATTGACTCGTGACTCTAGTGACCCTAGTGACTCTATTGACCCTGGTGACTCTAGTGACCCTATTGACTCGTGACTCTAGTGACCCTAGTGACTCTAGTGACCCTAGTGACTCTAGTGACCCTATTGACTCGTGACTCTAGTGACCCTAGTGACTCTATTGACCCTAGTGACTCTATTGACTCTAGTGACCCTAATGACTCTATTGACTCTATTGACCCTAATGACCCTAGTGACCCTATTGACTCTATTGACTCTAGTGACCCTAGTGACTCTAGTGACCCTAGTGACCCTATTGACTCTATTGACCCTAGTGACTCTATTGACTCTAGTGACCCTAATGACTCTATTGACTCTATTGACCCTAATGACCCTAGTGACCCTAGTGACTCTAGTGACCCTATTGACTCTAATGACTCTAGTGACCCTAGTGACTCTAGTGACCCTATTGACTTGTGACTCTAGTGACCCTAGTGACTCGTGACTCTAGTGACCCTAGTGACTCTAGTGACCCTAGTGACCCTAGTGACTCTATTGACTCTATTGACCCTAGTGACTCTAGTGACTCTATTGACTCTAATGACTCTAGTGACCCTAGTGACTCTAGTGACCCTATTGACTCTATTGACCCTGGTGACTCTAGTGACTCTAGTGACCCACATAGATGAGAGAAATCTGCAATGGAATTCTCCAACACAGCAGCAGAAATGAGCCTATACAATTATTAACAAAATGATGAGCATGAGAATCAATACTGGGAATCCTGATATAAATATTAGTTAACTGTTAGCTTTCACAACGAGACTTCTTATATACACATTTCTTTAAAAAACAACAACTATAATGCAGGAGTTTCTGCTGACGCGTGGGACGGCCTGGTTGGATATGTGGCGTGTGGTTTTATTCTCAGAAAAGCGCGTTTTTAATTCATGTCAGGCAAATGTATGGAGCATGAAAAATGTTTCTTCAATGTTTTGTAAGGCACCGTTTTAACAAATATATTTATAAAATGACGTATTCTAAAATAATAAAAGAAATAATATAAAATGATCATGTTAAAGTGCACTGGAAAACTTTTGGAAAATCTAAATGATTATCATTATTGCTGCTGTATATCAGGGCTGAACAGTCCAACAGCCGACACAGTAAAGACGGCAGCCTGGTGGCGAGACAGACTGTCCCGCAACCAGAGCATCACAGGTTCGGGCACTGCAACAGCCACGTGTCCTTGAGCAAGGCACACCTAACACTTAAAATGTAACCGGCATTCTGGTAGAGTGAGAGGTTGTGACCTTGGGTCGGCTCTTACCACAGACTTCCTGAGACTCATCTGAGCCGTCCAGACAGTCCAGGACGCCGTCGCAGAGCGAACTTCTGGCTACACAGCCGGCATCTTGACACGTAAACCCCTGGCACGTCCTCTCCACTGAAACAAAGTCAGAAAAAAGCCTCTTTTAGAGACGTTTCTCTTTGGTTTTGATAGTAGTGTAAATAATAGAGGACCTTCAGGTGACGTAACCCCTCTGGCGTTCTCTCCTGGACAAACCAAGCAACTACAGGAAGAAACGCTCAGATAAACCGAACAGAACATGCTAGGTGTGAACACAGCCTCATTTAACAAATCAATTGGGTGATTTTTCCACAGATTCTTTTCCTCATTTCCCACGACTGGAGCGACACAACAGTCGTGTTTGTTCAGGTTTTATGGATTGCGACCAAAAGGCTTGAATGTGATGTGAAACAATGTCAGGAAAACAAATAATCTACTCACAACAGTGGAGTTCATCTGATCCATCCTCACAGTCTTCTCGTCCGTCACACACCCGGAGCCTCGGGATGCACCGCCCGCTGCTGCATCTGAACTCCAGCCCATCCTGGCAGGCTGGCAGGGAGTGGCCGCAAGTCCCTGATCACAAAATATACATGCATTTTAATATTGGCTGAGGTGTCAATCATCATTTAGCTCCTCAGAAAAAGAAGCATTCATCTGGCATCAAACAAATGTATATAATATCAATATATCAGGCCGATGTTGGGACTGATTAAATATTGGATAGCGGCCAGTCATGTCGTCCATCTCTGATATGATGGAGGTTCCTCCGGACCAGAAACAGACAGTCTGGGGAAACTGCAATGCTACCTGCAACATTTATTCTTTGCACATTTTATTTATTAATTTAATAGATGAAATACATCTTCTTGTAAATTAATTCTTCATTTAAAAGGCAGTAATGCATCCCAGAATTTCATCTAGGGGAGGGGGGAGTGACTGCCTTAAAGACCTGCTAATCCTAAAAGAATTTCATTAGTCTGGTTTCAGTGGAGAGTTTTATGAGTCCCATGATGGTCTGAATGCTGTTTCAGGGGCCTGATAAGAATTCAACTGGGGGAAACACTGAATACTCACAATTTTGGAGGCATCATCAAATTTAAAGATATTGAATATCGGCACAAAATAGCAGCTATCGGCCTTCAGAAACCTGTATTTGGTGTATCGGTGAAACCCTAGTGACACGTCAATCATACTCTTAGCCTCAATCCACTCAGCAACTAATATCATTTGCCACAGACTGGGGACAAAAACAACTGTTATTGACCAGATATTATTTGGTCAAAGTGTTAAATTACTAATTACTAATCACCAATCAGCTTAGAGGGAGCATTGATCCTGAATCCACTGATGTGTTTTTTTTAAGATATGACTTCTAATTGCATTCATGTCAGTTTTGCCTGATGTCAGTATAACTGAGATGAAAAACTACCAGATCAAACTTTCAGGATAAAGTACGGCGAGTGCTGCACTCTGACCAGGTCTGAGCTGCATTTTGGGAGATGAGGCTTTGCACACAATACGACGGCATCCACACCGGTCTGTACCTTTATTGCATCACTCATTCAAACTGATCTGACAGCCGCCAGTCTGCACAGCTGGACGCACGTCGATGCAAACTGCCGCGCACTTCTGCTGGAAATAACACCAGAGTTTAAATAATGTGCATGTATCACCGCCTTACCCCAAATATGACGACAGGTTAGCAGCGGGACCAGAAGAAACAAGCCTTCAAGGTGTCCCATGCTCGATGTCCTCCACAGTTGCGCGCTACGGGGCGCAGAAATATGACGTCAGAGGCGTCTCTGTCAATGCTGTGATAGACTCGATTTTTACCTTGACGGGTAAGTTTCAATCACAAATCTACATTCTCCAACTCTTCCCCCGACTTTAAAGTATTTTAGTGTTGCATGCCGTTAATATTCTGAAACTGGTAAATAAATATGAAGGTTTATCTACTATCCAAGGAGTTATTTGCTGAATGAAAGTTCTTATTTCATAAGAATGCAGTAATTTCTGCCTCTTAGAAATTAGAAACGAATAGGATGCTTAAAATAAAGAAAATGCACCTCCCTGTCTAATAAAGCAATGGTTCTCAGTCCTAGTCCTCAGGGCCCACCGCCCTGCCACCGCCCTGCCACCTGCTTCCATCCAACCAGGTAGTTAATTGTGTTTACCTGAGGTACCAGCTGTAGCTCAGTCCCCGATTAGACAGCTGAGAACCACTGATCTAAAGTAAAGCTGAGCTACATGAAGACGGTAAGCTGAAGGGTTGCTAGTTCCTAGTAAAACCGCAAAGCTGGAACTTGCTGTCATTTTCAGCTATAAAAAAAAAAAAGACATGAGAAACCATCCGTGTTTTAACCCTAACCTCACTAAGTCAACTGTGAATTATTTGTGGTTATTCATATTCAAAGATATAATTTCTGACTTTGACAATTGATGTCATTCGGACTTCCCAGCTATCCCACAATGCACCCTGCATCCAGTATTTCCAAACTTCCTAATCTGTTCTTTCATATAAATATCAGTGCAGGTAAAAACCAGCATTTAATATCCATGTCACAACTGTTTACATGGTACAAAACATGACCAGTGAACATGAACACCACAAGTACAGAAACAAAAAAGGTACACATAACATTTTATTAACACATTTACAGGATTGAACCAACATGTGCTGCAGCCAGCGTCTTTCAGCGTGCTCTTAGGTCAGACATCTGCAGCAGGTTTGGTGACGGTTGTTCTGCTGTTCAGAGGTATGGCTGGTCAGTGGACAGGGGTAGTTCCTTATATACGCCACCAGGGGTCACTGCACGCTTTGCTGGGACATCAGGAGCTTGGCTAGGAGAGATGAAAGGGTAATGAGAAATACAAAAAACACAAATAGGAAATTCCAATCATCAGGGTCAAAGAGATGTGGGGACATATTTTACTAGGCAACTTCACACATTAGCGGCCTCAATCGGCAGCAAGAGGTACCGATGTCTCAGTTAGACGGGATTGAACACCCAGAAGTTTCAGAAAACCTCAATCATAGCAACTTGATGGCTTCATACATGTTTGAACAAGTGAACACTCAAGTTGTTCTGACATGAACGCAGCATAAGCTCAATACTCCCGCCTTGAACAAGAGGCTACTGAGTCTGTTACCTGCCAGCGGTGAGTGCCTTCTGAGAGGACATGACGACTGTAGCTGGAACGGACTCTCTGCGTCCATCTCTGCTACAGTAGTAGTTACTGGCATACTTGTGGCTGGGACCGACTGGCAGCTTGGGTGCTGGCTGGGTCCTACAGAAAAACAAAAGCATCAGAATCTGTGGAGCTGAAAGTTCCTTTTTTTTATTTTTGCGATTCTCAGCGCTCATTGCTGTGGTGTTCCTCACTGCTCTTCCCAGAGGTCACCTGTCAATCAAACAGTGTGTCCAGTACTGTGACGTCTTTCTCCTTGGAGTTTCTGTTGATAAAGTAGTAGTAGTAAAGTAGTAGTCTGTAGGTGGCACTCTTTTCTGTTCAGCCATGGTGGCTATCACTGCTCATGCTAACTAGCCCAGTTCTTCTTCTGTTTATTCCAAACAAACTGGAAACGTAAAACGCATCACTTCCTGTCTACAAAGGATTTCTCCCAGGAAAGTAACATAGCATACTGCAAAATATGACTGAATGTATACAAAAAGGTTTTAAAGATGAAATTGACATTGCTTTGAGTAGTTCTGGAAAACAACCCTAAACAATCTGTAATAAGCCCACTTACTAATGAGACACATTAAATACAAGCAGCAAATTCATTGTCTTTTGCAGGTAAGCTACATTGACAACTTTAAAATTTACAATTTAACTCATTATTTCTAGCCAACTGAACCTGATTCAGACCCTGTGTGTTATAAATATCAAGTTTTCTAATACTACGTCATGCGGCAACCCAAATGTGGACAGCACAACTGAATATTTTCTGAAAGATCCTGACCAGTGCAAACATGGTGACATTAAAGTTATTGTTCAGCTGCAAACTGTGAATACTGGAGTTGAGTTGCAAAGTGATATAGACTCATGCTAAATCAAAACAGCTGTGCCAGTATCGCCTCTGGACTGCTTGTACTTTCCAACTTTCCAACCCCTTAGTCAGATACATGTCTCTTTTTAATTAACTAACGTTAGAAATATACGGGCTCCCAAGGAGAAGTTAGTTGTTGTTAGTTTAGCATGTGTAACACCTTATGAAGAAGGTAGGTTAGCTAGTTTACAGTTTAACAAGGCGGTGGTTAGGGTCTTACCTCTTTGCTATCTCGCCATACCGCAGCTGAAGTTTCGCTTGCAAGTCGTGCTGAAATGAAACAGCATTGGATTAACTAACCAGTTTTATTGCAACTTTGTGAAAATACACTAAGCTTCCTCGTTTCTCATAAGAAAGCAAACTAGCTAACGTAAGCTAGCTCAATTTGCAGGCTGTAGTTTGCTAAGTTAGCTCGTTTAAACTAGCCCCAGGAACCATCGGAACGTAAATACTAAATGATCAACATGTCCTGCCTCTAATCCTGTATGACTTACACCTGATAAATAATTTCGGAGCCGCTGTATGATTTTAGTAGCAGTAGACATGTTTGCTGTTGTGAAGGACACAGCGCTTCTTCTGTAATGGAACCCTCGTTCTGTCAGTGCTTTACCTGACACCTGGCGGTCTGGAGGAGAACAGCTTCACGTTAACCAGAGGGCATTATGTCTTCTTCTTCTTCTTTGGGGTTTAACGGCAGCTTGCATCCATGGTGTTGCATTACTGCCATCTTCTGGAGTTAGTTAACTCCTACAGTGTCCGGTTTGTCAGATTTTCCCTATCAATCCTGTTCTCTTAAGAAAGCTGATGATACTTCCTGCCTTGTCCACTTCCACCACACTCCAGTATGCCCTTTAAACCTGCTCCTGTTAGCCCTGATCTTTCCATTCCCTCCATCATGTCCTTTCTTTCTGACGTAAATTTCCTGCAGTTAACAAGTACATGTTCTACTGTTTCTGGTACCTGACATTGTTCACATAGTCCAGTTGGATACTTCCCTATAATGTGGAGAGTCCCATTCAAGTTACTGTGTCCTATTCTTAGTCTGGTCATTACTACCTCCTCTTTTCTATTTCCTCCCCTGTTTCTCTCACTACCCACTCTATTTTGTATTGCATGTAGTTGTCTTCCTCTTGTCTCCTGATCCCACTGCTGCTGCCACTCCATATTGACTTTCCTCCATGCAATACTCTTTCCCTCTGATTTTGAGAATTTAATTGTGGTTTCTATGTTTTCTTTCCTAACAGCTTGTTTGGCTAGTTTGTCCACTCTCGCTATACCCATAATGCCCATATGTGCAGGAACCCAAATGAATGTGACCCCAGTGCCTTGTTTTATTACCCGTGAATGTATTTCCATTATTCCAAGGTCTTGGCGATTTCTGGATGTACCTAGCTTCAGGCTGTACAGACCAGATGCTGAGTCACTACAGATCAGAGCTCTGTTAGGTTTGGCTTGCTCAACCCACTCTAAAGCCATCCAAATGGCGTACAACTCAACCGTATATGCACTTAAGCAGTTTGATGTTTGTTTGTATGTTGCAACTCTGTGGCTAGGAACTGCCACTACAGAGCCAGTGTTGTCTGTTATTGGTTATTGGAAACACCTGTACATACTCTTTGTATTTATTTTCTGTATACCTATAGAACTCATATACTAAGTCTGCACTTTCCTTCCTTTCCTTAACTTGAAGTAACTCTAAATCTACCGGGCATTATGTCATCTTAAAACTATGTAATATAGTAGCCTACACATCTTTGATAATCTCTGTTTGTATATAGTATTTTCTAAAATCTTTGAAAACTCTGTAAGCATTCAACAAATATGGGTTTTTGATGGGTGACAGCGATACTTGAAAAACGATACTTGAATTGAGGCTGCCAATCCCATGGGACACTAAAAGTCTCCACTGAAACCCAGGATGATAATCAAGTCAAGTTTATTTGTCACATGTAGTAGATACAGCAGGTGTGTTCCATACAGTGAAATGCTTACTTAGACATTAGAATCAAAATTAAGTAGAATAAAACAATTAAAAAAAAAAAAAAGAGTATCTATAAAGTGTATAAATACAATGATAGTAATAAACATATTCATGCATACTTGTGTCTAATCTCATGAAAATGTTGCATTAGAATCAATTCAGGTTCAATTCAGACAACCAGTGTAGTATTGATCAGGGGCGGGTTTAGTGGTTTGGCTCAAACTGAGCCATCAATTCAAGGAAATGTCTATGTGGTAGGGGGGTGTGGTTCTGCCAGCAGCAGTGGGTGGAGAGAAGGGGCAGGGGCTCAGTGGGGAGGTAGACTCACCTGTGAGAGATTAGGCTGATTGTCTTGCAATTAACCTGTGCTTAAATCCCTCACAGTGAAGCTGGGCCCGCACCCTGACACACGAGAGACAGCGGCACGCTCTGCCTGAAAAGGCTGGTTTCCCTAGCGACTGAAAAGTCTATCATTTGTATTTGCACACTTCTTGGTTTTCGCCAATAAAACTGCCCGTCTCTCCCAACTCTGTCTGTTCCATCCATCCGGTCCCGATCGCGACAAGACTCTTGTCACAGTGGCATTCCAGATGGGGCCAATGATGGATGAAACTCCCCCCAATGTCCCCGCGCAGTCTCCGCTAGGGAAACCAGCCTTTGATAACAAGATTGCCCTCAGCTAAATGGCAGACAAAAAAATGAGGAGGGCGGGGCAGCGGTCACGCCACTAGGTGTAGCCACAACAGCAGCACTACCTGGGGAGGTGAGCAACAAACTTTATTTATTTTCATCTCTTTTAGCGTTTTTCTGCCCCACGTGGATAGCTTCGTTTCATTTTCTTTACCTTTGTTGACATATATAGAAATGTGCTCTCAAATTGTTTAGAATTGTAGCAGCCAATGAGAGGCGCTGATGTTTCAATGTTTGGCCTATAAAAGGGCGCAAGCGTGACAATAAAAATGGAAGCGAAATTCCAGTGAAACCAAAAACTGATGACCCACTGTGTTTATTCCTCCGGGATTATTTTCGAGCTAGTGCTGGGTACGCACGCCAGAATCGCTGCATATTTCACCTCTGCTAACATGTCTCCTACAGCCACTGATCACTGATCAGTCTCCATCTTCCTGGAAGGATTTTCTCCTACTCCTCATCACAGAACTCGGCCAACTCAGTGAGGTTTGAGAGCTTCAGGACTTTGACATGGCCAATCTAAAACACTGAATTTATTCTTCCTGCCGTTGAATGCGTAGGATCATCATCTTGCCTGAACATGAAATTGGTGACTATAGATCCTTTATTTGAGTTAAGAAAAACCCATTTTGATTAAAAAAGGATTACATGGACTGTGTCCTGGTCTGTTTGTGCTGTGGGAGAGTAAGAGTACTTCTGATGCTGGACTCAGATGACACAGAGCACACAAGCATTTTATAAGTACAAAAACACAAAGGCATCTCATGAAGAGCCCCACCCTGGAACACCCTGGAACACAAAACAAACAGACCTTTTACCACTGTGGTTTGGGGAAACGCCGGCAGGCACAGACACAAGGGGGCGGTAGCGATCGGGGAGGGGTGAGGTGGTGCTGGGGGTGTCCTGGTGAGGTGGTGAGGGTCGAGCGTGATGCGGTCATGTTGGTCCGGCAGCCTTTAGTAGTCGCTCTCGGCGGCGTCTGCGGGACAGGACAGCGAGCATTAGATCGGAGGTCTCTCTGAAAGGTAGCCCCCCGTCATTGAAGCTGCCAACATCCTGTTCAACCTCATCTCAAGGAATTAACACAAACAGGTTATCGAATGACGGCTGTTAAAGTAAATTAGCACAGGCAATTTTCCACGACACCGCCCAACTGATTCATTTAAACGAAATGCTGCTCTGTTTTTTACGAGAACAAAGGCGTCCTCACATCTATTATTCTAATGAATTCCCAGAATACCTCTCTGTGTAAAACCGCTCATGGTGTAATGTTTGCTCTTCGGCCTCGACCTCCCTGGCAGGTTGAGAGACCTCAAGGTGGTCTCTCACCTAATGGTACCATTCTGATTTGGAGGGTTGATTCAAAGCATTTAAAGGTATCAGAAAGTATTGTAGCCCTGTAGTAGACGTCCAAGTTACTTATTGTTGCACCCAAAGTAAAAACCCTTGCCCCCCTATAGCTTATAGTGGACTGAGCAGTCTGTAGGTTGGGCCTTAATACTAGTTTCTACTAGTTTACTCCCCCAAAACTCCAACTCAGCTTCATTCGTTTATCAGAGAAAGGCACCAAAAAAGTGAGCAGGTTAATCAGATGAATCTACTCTATGATGTTATATCCTACAGACCAGCAAAACTATAATATAACGTGATTTCCTCAATACAGATCTACAGAAAAATACCACAGCAGTCTGATCTAGGGAGGGGCTCAGTGTCAGAGCTGATACTGGGATTAAACCTGTGACCCTCCTCCTATGGCAGTGGTTCCCAATCCAGTCCTCAGTCCCCCCTGTCCTGTAGGTTTTAGCTCCAGCTCTATGGGACTCTATGGGTCTCCCTCACCAGGAACTCTTGTTGATTTTCTTAGCCCAGCAGCTTAGTATTGACCTTGTGTCATAAACAAAACTCCAGATAAAGAAATCTACTTTTCCTTTCATCCAGAAATCGATAGATAGAAATCGATTTGTGTGTTGTCACCGTGTCTTCGACTAGGAAGTATTGATAAAATAAACAGGAAAAATGTCAATAAAATGACCTCAGAGCTTTCCATGAACCCCAACGAGTGATGCAACCGTTCACCAAGCATAATTTCTGAGACATTCATTCCTGCAGTTGTCAAATAAAAGTTGTAGAGGACTGGGAAGGTTTGACTGGCTGGATTCAACTTGTCATCCATTTTGCACTTCCCAGGCAGAACTATTGTGGGAGGAAGGAGGAGGCGTTATGACATGATTGCACAGAACTCCATGACAGTGGCTGTTTGCGTGTCAGGAAATGTGGCCCAGCTGGTTTTCAGCAGTTCTGAAGGCATGCGATGGATCACTGTCACAGGCACTGAGTATAGGGAACTGGCCACAAACTCACCAGGACCCGTGGCTACCTTCGCTGCCAACCGCACACTGTACTGGGCCCGGCAAGGACAAGGCTCTATATATCGGTAAAAGAATGGAGTCTGTGCTGGGACTGTGCTGCTTTCTAAGCTGCTGTGTCCACCAACAGCTTTATTTTTTTTTAGCTAAATGGATGCTTGCGGGAAGTTCCACCTCTTCTAGCTCAAAGCTGTACTAGGAAACGTTTTATTTATTAGTATATTTTTAAATAAAAATGATGCCTAGTGCAGCTTTAATTTAGTTAATTTACACAAATGTTGAAACTCAGCAGGTGAGACATTAAACTGAGTGGGATTTGCACTTGGTCCACACTATCGGTATAATACATTTTATCAAGCAAGTCTTATAAAAAGTTTCTCAACACAAAAAAAAGAAAATCAGGATGATAAGCAACGACACAAATGACACTAAAATTCACCAAGGAGTTTGGACTCAATAGGAGCTTTGCAAAGACGCACAATCAAGGCTTTCCAAACGCCCTCGACTGTACACACGAGATGTGCTGAACACACACAACACATTTATAGGAATAGGAAAAGACGATGTCCAATGAACATTTAACTGCTATGTGATGCAGACGTGTTGGAGTGGCTCATCGTGAGTCATTAACCTCTTTAACATCTTTTGATGTACAAAAAAAATCTGAATCATTTCAGATTTTGTAAAGTCTATTTTATGTTTGTTCTTTTTGGGGGAGGGCAATTTTGCCGAATTCATTACGTTACATGGTGTGTGCCTTAGACCACTGAACCAACAGAATGCCCCATATTTTTTGTTTTCCTCTAATGTCCTACGGGCATGTTGCCAGTTCAGTCTTTCTATGATGACACCAAAGTAATACCTCAGCAGAAAGGTATAAAAAGTGGAAAAGATCATGGCCCAATTTTCCACCATGCCAAAGAGACAAAGAAACCAAAGTGTTGAGTAAACCCTGGTAAACTGTTTTCCACAGAAGGCCTTGGTCTACTTAAGGACTTTGAGGGAAGGAGGACAGGTTCCCAGTCCTTGGTGATACTGCATGTCACCTGTACATGACGATGTAATTACCTATTGTATGTTTGAGGTTGCGCCACTCTGGGAAACTTGTTCAACTAGTTCAGCTCGCCAACCTAGAGTCATGGAACATTGATCGTGTGTGTGTGTGTGTGTGTGTGTGTGTCGTGAAGGGCTCTTTATAAGAAGGAGAATAGGCGACATAAAAGCCCACGGTCCTTGGGGGGGGGGGGCCACAGAAAAATAATTTAATTTCACTATTATTTCATTTGACGATAAGAGTCAGCAGGTTCATTAATTAAGAAGAAACAGGTTCATTTAATGAACTTTATTCGTCACATACACTTACATAGTTTTGTATTGCAACATACTCATTTTGTTATACTGTGTGATGGTCACGAAAGAATTCTGAAGTACGAACACTAGATGATGGATGGAGAAATGCCTGAAGGATGCCTTCTTCAATGCTCAGTGGCTACTACTGTATATTAAGTCAATGTCAGTAAAGGGGCGAAGAGGGTTTCAGATCGGGCGTTTAGATGCACACTGAGCACCGAGCTGCTGCTCTGGGAACAAGTGTGTTCTTTTTGTTCTTTTGTAAAATGGGCCCTCGGCTTAGTGGAGCACAGTTGTTGTGTTGAATGTTCGAAGGACTGGCTCGCCTTGTTAGAAATGATATGCCTTCACTGACGAGCAAAATGTTGCCTTTCAATTACTGTTGATAGTTTTGTGTATATAGTTTGATCTCAGTCTTTATTTTGTGATTGCCTCAAAAAAAATGTAAATCTGTTTTAGTTATAATTGAGAGATGACAGTGACAGATGAGTTTATTTATTTTTGAAGAGGAGTTTTATTTATTTTGGGTGGGATTGTGGTTATTGACAGAAAACCATGGATAAAACTGAACTTGTACTTGTCTCATTCATGACCAATAAAGTAATTATGTTTTGAAATACTCGTGTGTTCCTCTTTGTTGCCTTTTAACAGATTAAAAATCCCAGTATTTTACATAAACAGGCACAGATGTAATTCAAATGCATTATTGTTTTGTCTTGTGAAAGTGTGTCACAAAATCATGAAAACTGAATGATATGGGACCGTCCACTGTGGGCTATGGGGACGTGGTTCCTGTATCAGTCCTGGGTCGTATTGTGGCCTTGGCCTGCATTTCATGCGGCATCATCCTCAACGGCATGCCTATCTCCATCCTCTTCAACAAGTTCTCCGACTACTACGCCAAGCTCAAGAAACGCCTCCGACGTAAAATGGATGTGTGTTTCCATCCCTCTGTGGAAGACGACAGTAGAGACGGTTGCTGAGTGTCCTCACTTTTAAAATTACATGTTTGACTTTATTGGGTGGTGACAAGGACAGGTGTGAACTGAGATTCTGGTTTCGTCAGCTTGGCTAGGTGGAGGTGTGGGTGGGTTTAAACAGGCATGACGAGATTCTTGACTTCCTTAACAATCCCTTTTTTTATAATGTGACCTGCTGGCTGACCTGTGAGTGTGATAGTGCTGTCCGGACAGCTCAGTCGGTAGAGCATGAGACTCTCAGTGTCAGGGTCGTGGGTTCGATCCCCACATAGTGTCAAGTACCTTTCTAAGTCCCTTTGGATAAAAGCGTCTGCTAAATGACTGTAATCTAATAGTGATGGCTGTTCTTGTATATTATGGTCTCACAGAATCACCAAATGATGGCAGGTTGGCCGGACGCCAGCGGGAGAACAGGTTTCTGTGTGTTATCGGGCTCAGAGGAAGTAGGGCTCAGTAGTGTTCTATCCAGACCTGTGGTTTGTGGGCGGTCACAGGCACAGAGAAACCTAGCAACAATTCTCTCATTGTTTGGTGATTGGTTTTTCAACATGTTGTGGTTTAAACAGGCGTGATGAGATTCTTGACTTCCTTTTCAAAATGTGGCCTGACCGGCCTGACAGGCCTGAGGGTGAGGGGCTATTTGCATAATGAAATGCTACTGGTCCAACTGTAGAGTTCTACCACATATGTTGTGAAGTGAAGTCAATGTGTCATTTATAGCTAAATATTTCAAAAAGTATAAATGAAATCGCTTAGACACGTGTGAGCAAAAGCAAAAAAAAAAAAGCTGAACATTTCGATGTATAATATGTGAATATAGGCTGTAAACTGTAGGAGTAACGGCAAGTTAAAAAAACGGATCAGAAATTGAAATTACCAACTAGAGCGGAGCGCTGTGTGTGTGTGTGTATGTGGAGCATGATTTTCAAACAAACTTGAATATTTTGAAAACTGTAACGGATAGGGCTTAGATATTCACAGGAGAGTGAAAGCACAAAAAGCTGAACATTTTGATGTGTAACATGTCTCATGTATAGTAAAAGCTGTAGGAGCAGCGGCAATTTACAAAATGTCTGGGGATTTTCAAATCACCAACTAATGCACTAATGCATTTCCTATGGGCACAAAAAAACCAAATAAACTGAAATTGCAACAAAAAAGAAGAAGTAAACAAGAGAATAGAAGCAAGCGCACTAATTAAAGAGTGTTTGGTTTTTAACTGGGGACAGGTGGGTCTCTGACGTCATGAGGCGGTAGGGGCGGTGAGCAGAAGCAGCAAGCACCGCCCAGCAGGCTAGAGCCATGCTGCTGTGGCGTTATAATAACCTGTATGCTGAGGGAACGGGGGAAAGCCTTTTAAACGGTAAGTCTGCTCATACAACTACATTACAACTTCATACAACCTCGTTTCGGCTTTGAATCCGCAGCAGCCAATATCTTGTGGGGATTAAAATGTTGCATTAATGTTTATGTAGGAATGATAACGGGGAAATGTTCATATAGCGGCTTTTACTTTATTAGGCTTTATTGATAGATCAATCCGTGTAAACGGTGGTTAAAGACAATCACTAGATGAAATTTAAACTGCTTAGTGTTGGCAGTCTACTGGAAGGGAATCAGCGGGTGTCAAACAGAGTCATACTCTAAATACACTAAATAAACAAGCCTATAATAATCCGTCCTTCAGTGTGTTAAATAACGGCTTGTCAAAATGACGCTAGCCCGAACACACGTCATGTAGATTATGTATAGACTATATTTTTAGTTGTAACTATTTTAGGACATACTTCATTAAAAACATGTCAATGAATGCAGGGTCTAGTTATGGCGGTAGGATCCTTTCTTCGTTTAAACCAGGACGAGAAATCACTGTAATACTGTCTATGTTACTCAGTAGTGAGTTTATAGTGACTTTATTGTATTTTATGGTGTTTTTCTCTCCTATGGTATCACTATAATATTTCTATAAGACCTTATAGTTTGTCTATAGTAATCAATAGTACGTTTAATTGACTTTATTGTACTTAATGGTGTTTTTTGTTCTCCTATGGTATCTCTATAGTATCCTCATAATATTTCTATAGGACCTTAGAGTGTGTCTACAGTACTCACAAGTGAGTTTATAATGATCTTATTGTACTTAATGGTATTTTTTAATCCCATATGCTATCTCTATAATATTCATATAATATTCCTATACTTGTATATAAAGGATATTTGTGTCATTTTCAACACATTTGTGTGTATAGTCTGGTACGACACACATTTATGTTGCTTTTCATGTAACGTGGACACACAGATGTGCTGAAAATGACATCTTTTTCAATAATAATAATAATAATAATACATTGGACTTATATAGCGCTTTTCTAAGTACCCAAAGACGCTTTACATGGAGGGGAGAACAAACAAAACAAAAAAACACAACAAAGAGCAAACAAAACAAAACAAACAGAACATTTTAGTAAAAAAGAAAACTAGAGAAGCTGTACGGAACAAGTCATGGAATGGAGGGAAGGGAGAGAAAGGGAACAGGGGTTAGCAGGTGAAAGCGAGTTTGAAGAGGTGGGTTTTGAGGGCTTGTTTGAACGATGGTAGGGTGGGAGCCTGGCGGATGTGGATGGGGAGGGCGTTCCAGAGGGAGGGTGCAGCAACTGAAAAGGCCCTGTCGCCCCAGGTCCGGAGCTTGGTCCTGATGGTTTGAGAGTGTTTGCATCGGCGTACCTGAGGCAACGGGTTGGGGCGTGGCGGGGGAGGAGGTCTGAGAGGTAGGGAGGGGCCAGGTTATTTAGGGCTTTGTAGGTGGTGAGTAATATTTTGAAGTCAATCCTGTATTTGACCGGGAGCCAGTGGAGGTTGTGGAGGACCGGGGTGATGTGGTCACAGCGACGGGTGGAGGTGAGCAGTCGAGCGGCAGAGTTCTGGACGTATTGGAGTTTATTGAGGATTTTGTTGGGTGAGCCGTAGAAGATGCTGTTGCAGTAGTCCAGTCTGGAGGTTAGGAGGGCATGGATAAGAATTTCGGTGGCGGCAAAGGACAGAGTGCATATGTCCCTGTATGAATATTATAGTGATATCAAAGGACATAAAAATACCATAAAATAGGCTACAAGATCACTATAAATTCACCATTAAGTAACATAGACACCACCTAAACCCCTATAGGAATATTATAGTGATACCATAGGACAGGGATCATAACTGGCGGCCCGTGGGCCAGTAGTGGCCCAGGAAAAAAAAATTCTGGCCCGCCAGTAGTTTCCAGTTATTGTAGCGCCACACAATCTATCTACATATAAAAAAATATATATTTCTCCAAAAATATATAGTAAGATGACTGTATATTCACTCAAAAATATTCTCTAAACAGAATTTTGGTAATCAACTCCCCCTTCTTCCCGTTTTTATTGGGGAAAATATTTAATAATTTCACTCTTATACAGTGTAGTGTCTCCAAAATCACTCCACACATCAATGGTCTCCTGTAGGTTATACTACACAACTTATTTTGGAAAAAAAGGCTTTTGTATAATTTTGGGGAATTGAATTTTGAATATTTTTCCCAATAAATATTCACCTAAATTATGCAAAAGCCTTTTTTTCCAAACTAAGTGTTGTAGTATAACCAACAGGAGACCATTGATGTGTGGAGTGATTTTGGAGACACTACACTGTATAACAGTGTAGTTATTGAATATTTTTGTAGTATCTCTTTTCGTGTGTGTAGACGGTCCCTGCGCACTCGTCTCACAGCCAGTATTAGTGATGGCCGATTCTGATGTCTGAAGGTCTGACAATGCCTAGATAGCATGTTCCACCCATTTTCAGCGGACATGACAGCATTTGATTGTGAGGTCTCTGTATCTCAGTGCCAAGCCACCTCATCTTTGCTATCGCTGCTCTCGTCTTGATGTGCTTGTCGTTGTTCAGAGCACTAATGGTACAATGTGGGTCACTGGGTTGGGGGGTTCACTTCCTGGTGGTGCTACCCATGCTAAAAGTGTATGCACTCAACAAACCATAAATGCTTTGGATAAAAGTTTCCACCATATGTTGTTGCGATGGGGAAATACTGTAAAAAATCAGTTTGCTAAGACTAGTTATGAGTTTGCTGCTGTAGATTTGAAACACGGAATGCTTCTTTGAGTGCTGTCATAATATAACTGTCAATGAAGATAATCATGTATATTAAAGTAATAAGTGTTATCGATTAATTTATTATTTTGGTCATAATAGCTTTTTTCTGATTCTCAGTATCAAGGATGGGAAAACCTTTTTTCTACAAGACCGCGGCAAAAGCTTTGCTGCTGCTTGGAGCTCTCCTCTTGGTCTTCTATCTGTTCAAGGATGATTTTACTGACAAATTCACTGGACGCCAACATGAATATGAGGGAAATGTCAGTCAGAAGAGCCGCCAACATAATTATGAGGGAAATGTCAGTCAGAAGAGCCCCCCCGCCAGTAAGCCCACTTTTGTTTATTCTTGGCCAAGTTGTCACCAAAATGTGTCTGTAGCCGACGTCACTGGCTTCACCTCTCTTCCTGATAACATCAAAGAATTCGTCTACTATCGTCACTGTCGCCATTTCCCCATGCTGCTGGATTTGCCCGACAAATGTGGAGGAGCTGACAATTCTGCAGAAGTCTTCCTTCTGCTGGTCATTAAAAGCGCCCCCACAAACTATGAACGGCGAGCGGTCCTACGCAAAACCTGGGCCAACGAAAGATTATACAATGACATGTTGATCCGGAGGGTCTTCATCTCAGGAACGTCAGGCACCGGATTCGAGAAGCGTAGACTGGACAAGCTGCTGGAGCTGGAGCACCGCGAGCACGGCGACATTCTCCAATGGGACTTTCACGACACCTTTTTCAACCTCACCTTGAAGCAGATACTCTTCCTGGAGTGGATGGAGAGGAACTGTCCGCAGGCTCACTTCCTGCTAAACGGTGATGATGATGTCTTTGCCAACACAGACAACATGGTGGAGTTTCTCCAAAGCCACAAGAGCAGCAACAAGCACCTCTTTGTGGGCCACCTGGTCCAGAACGATGGGCCCATTCGAGATTCATCAAGCAAGTACTACATCCCTGTTCAGCTGCACGAGTCAAATTCATACCCCCCTTTCTGTCCAGGTGGCGGCATCCTCATGTCTGGCTATACAGCCTCAGTCATGTACGAAATGTCCAAGAACATTACCATTTTTCCCCTTGACGATGTTTACTTGGCGATGTGTGTGGCCAAAGCAGAACTCAAGCCTTCAGACCATATGGGAATCAGGACTCAAGGATTGCACATCCCCTCTCAAAACGTAGATCCCTTTGACCCCTGCTTTTATAGAGACACTCTAGTGATACACAGATACATGCCACCTGAGATATATGTTATGTGGCACAGCGTACATGACCCTGATAAGAAATGGTCACTTTGCGTCCTGGACAAGACTTCATGAGGATGAGGATGTGTGTGTTTTGTGTTTACATATGTGTGTTTGGTGGATGGCTGTCTACTTGGCAGTGACCTTACTGTCACTTACAAAAATATGAATTCAATGATTGCTCAGGGCTTCTTGGGATGTTCTAAGAGGGTGAATTAACTTTTGAACTTTTGATTCCCTGTGAGTTTCTATAGCTTCTATGTTGTTGTTAATTATTGTTATTCAAGACTGATGATAATGATGATCATCATCAACAAATTTCCATCACATTGCCAAAACTATATGTTTCATTTTCCATAACGTTTTGATCAGATTTTTTAATTCTGTGACTTTTCCAGGTTTTCCATGCCTGTTAGGACCCTGTAGTTGTTTTGGCTGAAACTACTCATTGAATACGTTTACATGCACGCCGATACCCTGATCACGGGAGTAATCAGCTTCAGGCAATATGTATGTATATTATTTATTTATTAAAAATTGAAAAAGTAATTGTATTGGCAATAAACAAGGCAATATACAACAATAAAGCCAGATTAGAAACTGACCATACCATGAAACTTAATATTAGGCAGAACAAGACAAGACAGGACGGGACAAGATGAGTAATATGAGGCAGATATATAATATGAGCTTGACACGATACACAAGTCAGAGTAGATGACGGTTTATGGCGAATGGGGGTTAAACTGCTGGGGGGGGGGGGGTAGGCAGAGAGATGGCATTAACAAAAGTGTTATTGAAGGCTTTTATTTGTTTTGGGGAAGATGCTTTGAGTTTGTATTCTATCAACAGGTGTAGCCACTGGGAGGTGGTGAGGCTGTTTGAAAAATAAATGTACATGTCCCAATAAATGCAAAGAGTGAGCAGGAATCTAGTGAGCAGGAATCTAGTGAGCAGGAGAGCAGGAATCTAGTGAGCAGGAATCTAGGTGTGTGATGTTTATTGTGTGTTGTGATTATTATTAACCTGGAGGAACATAATGAAGTTAAAGCTGACTGTGTGTGTATACTTTAACTTTAGGTGCAGAATAATAAAATAATAATTAAAACTGAATCATCAAAAGCTGAAAAGCAAAAGCTTTTGTGATGTTTTAAATGGTGGTGATGTTTTTGTGTTAGAACGATGACATGTACAGGAAGATTTTGTATGAATCTCTTGATGCCTTACATCAATGGTGCACAACCTGGTCCCCGTTTTGACCCCGAGATGATTTTTTGGGGGGGCCACAAAAGGATTTATGTAATGTCTATCTCAAATACACACATTTATTGTCAAATCACATTTTATCTGTATAGCCCTTAATCACTGTTACAGTCTCAAAGAGCTTCACAGTGCCCAACGTGTGAAAACAATAAATGGTTAGTACACTCCCACAAAAACTTTTAGGAAAAATGGAAGAAACCTTGGGAGTACAGAAAAGTTTATTTGGGTGGGACATCCAGATCTGGGGTCCGTTTCAAGAAGCAGGTTCAACAAACTCTGAGTCTAACCCTGCACTCTGAGTTGATTAATTCCGAGATAGGAAACTGTGAGTTTTCGGTTCCAGAACGGCTGATTTGAGTTAGTTCAATCAACTTTGAGTATGTTCACCTTGAGTTAAGCGTGTGCGCGACGACAATAAAAAGCCATCATCAATGGAGGTCCGATACTACGATTCACAATGGCAACTGGCAAGCAAAGATCGGCGTACTTCACCCCACTGGAGTTAGAACTGTTGTTAAATGCTTATGGGGAGTATGAACCAATCTTTAAAAAGAAGAGCAACACAGCTGCAGCGGCAAAGCAGAGGGAATTGGCGTGGGAGAGAATCGCTGCCCGAGTCAATGCGTATGTTTGAATGCAGCAGTGTATTCATTTAACATTTAACCACACTTAATGTTACCTACATGTGAGAAAGTGGTGGAATAGTATTTTCATTTAGGTGCAATCCCACGGGCGCAACGCGCACTTAGCAGCAGCTGAAAATTAAATATAAAAACATTACAATACAGTGATTTAGCAGATGCTTTTATCCATGATCCAGAAATCAAACAAGACATCACAATGAACATCAGTCAAAAATCCATTGAAACCCCACAAACTCTCTGATAAACTATTTCTCATCATGGAGGAATCTGAAGACCTGCTGTAGCTTGGCTTCTTAAGGTAAAGACAACACTCTTGCAGCTGCCTCAAAGGAGAAAGGAGATTCAGACTGCTGTGAGTAGCCTTGAAAAAGATCCTGGCAAACTAAAGGAGAAGGTTGAAAAGGAGATGCAAGTGTTTACATATAGTGTTTTGTGTTTGTGCACATACAGTGCTATCTCTTTCAGTCAAAGACAAAGATTCAAAGAAGAGTTATCTGTTCTAGAAGCTGGTAAAAATGGTGTCATTTGTACAAACTGGATCCGGTGCTGGATGATGGACTGAGAGTAGGTGGTTGCCCGAATAGACTAACGATGCCTGAAGAGGCCAAACATCCGTTTATTCTCTCGAAGAACCTTTACATATCCACACTATTGTTACGACATATCCATGAACAACTCGGACATGGAGGAAGAAATCATATGCTGTCCCGCCTCCGTAAAAAAAATCCTGGATTATCAAAGCTAACTCTGCTGCAAGAAAGATCATAACAGACTGTGTTGTGTGTAAACGACAGCGGGGAAGACTTGGATTCTACCAGACAAGCCTCCGTTTACAGATGTAGGGGTAGACTACTTTGGTCCTATAGAGATCAAGAGAGGACGAAGTCTTGTTACAGTTTTTCTCGATTGCTTAAACACAAAAACTGGTTCCTGTAGCACAAAAACCCATACCCTTACATCATTCCCCAAAACACACACACATTTCCCATAACCGTAAACACTATTCACCTGTTTCCACACGTTTCAATATTCCAAACTATTTCTGCAAAACCTTAAACAAAAGTGGCCAAATAAATCATTCATTGCATTATATGTTCACTCAGCAAACACATGCTCTCAATATAATTAACTCAACCTAAACTCAAAGAGCACACCTTTCTCCAGGTGCAAACACTAAGGCTCAAAATTGTTAACACACCAATCAGAATTATTGGAGGTAGGCGGAGACTTCTCACAGCTGAGCAGCAGACTACCATGGTGATTGCCAATAATGCCATCCGTCTGAGGGAAATTCAAACCCAAATAGTTGAAGACCAGATAGTCTTCCAAGGAATTGACAGCATCAGCATTTCCACCATTGACCGGATCGTTCAGAAGAACCACATAAGGACAAAGCAGCTGTACCGTGTGCCTTTTGAAAGGAATTCAAACAGAGTTCCAGTATGTGCAGGTAATTGCTATACTGTACGGAATTTTTACAGTATGTAGACGGTACATAGCAGTATGTAGTATGACCACTTGGTCAACCAAAGTGCTTGCGATGTAGTGCGACGTATAACCCAATAAAATACAACTGAAGACCTTGGTGTGAGATGTGTCTCATTGCTAACATTCTTTTTGATTCTCAGGCCGCACAGACATGCTTACACTGCAGTGCATGGGGTGGAACAGGATGAAGGTCCAGAACATGTGCCAAACACTGTGCAAAAGATACCGCAAGGTAACATCTTTATTTGTACTGGTGGAGGCAGTGTGTAAATTGAATTGATAATACAACAAAGCACTTTTTTACAACTTCATACCCTCTCCTGTTCTGTGTTTTTCAGACTCAGCATAATCTCAAAAGAGAGAGGGAAGGCCTGCAAAACATGAAGACTGAACTGGCCGTGGATGACGCTGTCATGCAGCAGTGGGTCACATATGTGCAGGAGTGGGCTGACACTGGTAAGCAACTTCATAATAACAATATTTTATGGTTTAAATTCCTGCCTTGTAATTTTCTGCACATCAGTGTAGCTGGAGAAAAGGCAGTCAGTGAATTTGGAGAATTGTTTTATTCCGGATTCATCTACATTGACTTGTGTACTGTTCCAGACCAGGAAGGCTTTGATGCTATCCTTTACAGTACATGTTCAAATGTCTTGTTCTCTTGATTCATTACAGCAACTACGGAGGACACTGATGTTCCTGAGCAGACCTTCCGAAACACAATCGAGGAGATGGCCGTAAGCATCAAACAACGGAGTCATCGTCTTTACAGACAGACTGGCATGTCTTTTTGCAATTTGCGTATACATGACCCATAATGCAGTGAATCTTCTGCTGTTAATTGTTTTAATGTTTGATTGTGTTTTTAGGCACAAACAAAGGGCGAAACAAAATTCGACGAAAACTCTGTGAGGAGAAAAAGAAGCTGCTCTGCCATTGAGCAACACAATGGCATTGTTGAGCCGTCACTGAAGATTGTGTCAGTGGATGACATCCTTCAAGATGACTGTTTTCCCGTGGCAGCTGACAGTCCATGGTAAGTTGCACATTAGTGTCATTTGCAATGAACTATGCCATCAGTATGTGGATTTCTATCTGATTTGTTTTTTCTCTGGCAATGCAGATGGTGTTGACCTCTACACGAAAAAGAAGGCCTTTGACAAGGTGATGCTTGGAATATCGCCGGAGAGAGGATTCGAGGGCTTGAATGTGTGTTGCGGAAGAGACTGGCCCAGCTAAGGGCTCACCAGGACACTGTGAAGGAGAGCTATCAGTGCATGCTCACACCAGTAGAGAACCTGACGCTTGATGACAATCAGGAGGAAGATGAGGATGCCAGCAGCTCAGAGGAAGACCTTTACGCCACTAGCACTGATGAGAGCTCTGATGAAGAGGATGTGCATGCATAGTTTAGTGTCTTTATGTATCATTATGTACCCACTGACTATAATTCACCTAGCATGTAGTTAGGCAATTAAACATGAAATACTTCCTTATTAAATAAACTGTTGCCTTTTTATGATAGCCGACACACAATGCGTTATTCGTTCCCCCTCACAATGAATGACTCATTGTTCAGAATGTGTTCATTGAGACATTTTCAAGTTTTAAGTCAAAGTAGATAACATATTGGATGTGTATTAATAAAGATTTTGTCATATGTTTTGGTCGGTTATGTGCATTGAGGTAAACGATTAGCCCCCAGCTTGAATGAACGGAATTTGACCGAGCATATACTGTGATTGCTTTCAGTTATGAACATCAACCGGTTGTAAATATGTATCCGGACCAAAAATCTAAATGTATTAAAGGTGTTATAGTGTGAATAGTGAGCTGTATATATTTTGAAAGTACATGTACATCATTTAAGTTAATGCCATGTATAAAATAAAAAAAATATTTTAATGATGAATGGTTTTTTTTTAAATTATAGTCTTATTTAATGAAATGCATTCAACAGCAAATCACAGATTAAAGGATTCTAATGGGCAATATGCCAATAGGAATCAATTATTTATCTTTCATTCCATTTTAGCATGCATATTAACTTACTAAGCATCTCAAGCAGTAGTGCATTTCATTATGGTTAATTAAGGATAAATTAGTTGTTTCAACATTAGAGTGGTCAAAAATATTGGAAGCATTCTATAGAGCAGTTTCTCTTTATTGTTACTATATTAAAGAATGAAATGTGGCACATTGTACACATCGATACAAAAACTACAATTTGCGCCATCTTGTTATGCACTGTAATGCAATGGCATCATTGGTAAGGTAGTTCTATTGTTATTAAAAAAAAGGTTTCCTAAAAAATAAAGTTTTTAAGTATTTTTTTGCATATTTAATTTGAGTAGGGTAAACATCAGTACATCTAATGATTTTGCAACAATAAATATGTAAAAATAACACATTTTAACTGATTTTATTCAATTTAGATGGTGAATGGTCTTGGAATCCACACATGGCACCCCACTGCAATGGCAGGGTTGGATTTTTTTACTTTGTCGTAGAACAAAACCAAACACATTTTTGGAAAGGTCGCAGCTTGTAGGTTAACATATGTAAGTTTGAGAGATTTCAGTGGACCCTAAACTGAGATATTGACCTTTGAACCCTGACCAGAGGTCACCTTTGAAGCCCTATATCTCAGTAATTAAAAGAGCTACCAAAATAAGGTCAACTGTTTTGGACAACTCTGGACATGTACTTTTAGAGGGGTGGTAGTATCAATAGGGGGCGCCACTTAAAATGGCCTAACATATAATTCAGGGCTTTGCAAATTACATATGCAAATTCTGACAATGCAGGTATATTCCCCAACCAAATTGACCCCTAGTAGCACATGCATGTCGTTTTTCACCCATACCTTCTTTTCCTTTTTAGGTTTATATCAATATAACTACCTTACCCATGAGGCCATTGCATCAAGATGCATAACAAAATGGCGCAGAATTGTAGTTTTTGTAGTTGGCTAGGGTTAGGGTTTGAAAGGTTAATAAATAATTGCGTAAATATTACGCAATGTATACAATAATTCGTTTTTGAGTATGACTGTGAATGGGTTAACATAAATACAAGTAGGCTTCAGCTTGGTTGCAAAATAGGCCTACGCCACACACGACCATTATCTACACACATGAAAGCTGAAGGGTCCGCTTGCGCTGACAGCACTGACAGCGCTGCTCTGTCCAATTGGCTTTCCCTCACGTGCAGTGCCAACCCGCTATGCTCCGCCCCCAACAATCTCAGCCAATCAGTATGTGTTCACCTTTCAACTCAATCCATAACAATGTACAATTTATATGCAATTTCTTTCCATTGAATGTAGGATTCATAGTAGATCGGGTGAACAATTAGTAATCTATCCACGGGCGTGACCATAGAACAATATATGGGATGGATTTTAAATCACAAAACGAATGTGGTTTTGCGAAACATTAGCTTGTGATGTTATGTTGCAGATGTTATGCATTTGCAGAACCAATGTCATCATGTAAAGATTCGGGAGAGCCCGAAGAATTCTCAAATTAGATGGAGTTAGATGGATTAATCTGAAATAAAAACAAAATATTCCAAAAGACCTCACTGTACTGCCTTGTCTTAAATTCCTCATTAGACAATTGTGCATAATGATGCAACTTTTTATTAACAGCTACAAATGATGTCAGCAGCAGTGAAGCGGAGGGTCTGTAGCATCTTACAGTGGGCCTGGTTCTGGGCATCCAGCAAAGAAAGCTTGGCCTGTATCGTCAGACAGGGAAATTATAATACATTATATGAAAGTGATGAAGTGGTTATTAGATTATATCTAATAGAGTACGAAAAACCCAGTATTTAGTGCTGCGCCTTACTATTAGAGTGCTGCACTTTCAGAAATGAATTTGCATTTAGTAGAGGGGGAGTCAAATATTTTGGCTGTCTGTTCACTTCATTTTCTGTAGATAGCAACAAGCTGAGACATCGAATGCAGAGACAGATTGTCAGGGACAAGAGGAGATTAGAAGAGGCTGTGGCTCAGTACAATGATCTGGTCCCAGAAGCACTGCAGCCAGTGGATACCCTCCTGGCAGCTGAGAGCCATATCTGGTCATAGGATGAAGGTAACTGTAATGATGGTTGAATAGAGCTCTATGCATTTAAACTTTTAAATCTTTCTAACATTGAAAATAAGCAACATTTACTGGTCTGCATTAGTTACAGTAGAGCAGTCACATCATTCTGCAATGCTTCTTCATCATATGACAATTATAACTATAATTCAATATAGCAATCATATATATGTAACAATATATTATAACCATAGTGCGAAAATAATTGTAAGCACTCAAGTGTAATAACAACTATGTACTAGAACGCACACTATACACACCAGGTATTTGACAGGTATCTCTACTAACATGAAGTGGCTTCTGTCAATCTGAATTTGTCATTTCATAGACACTGATGTGGACCTGCACACCAAAAAGAAGGTACGATAAGATGATGCTCTTTGCCAGACTGAAGGAGGAGGACGGCATTCTTGTGCAGGAAATGAAGCAGCATTGGCATCAGCTGATGGGAGATGCTGGGGTTTTGAGGGACCAGATCACAAACATTACAGAGGATCTCAGAACACAGAGTAGGTATAGAGTATATTAGAAAATGTTTCAACAGTTGTATGTCTTCAGCGTCTACAATGGTTCTACTAGGGTTAGTCTTTGACCTGTCCGCAAGCCTTTGCTGCTAATTTCTGAGAAGAACAAAGAAGACTTTCCATTTCTGAATGAAAATGTATTGCACTGAACACTGTGTTTGAATTCATTACATTTTTATAAGGGCTAAAATCTGAATGAAATCAATACGAATGAAACAGCTCATACGGCTCCCAGGTGTCTTTCCACTTGGCCCCACTGAAAGAGAAAAGGAATTTGAATGCTAGTAAAGCAAGGGATTTAATGATATATCACAGAAGCACAATGACTGAGAAAATGTAAACATACACTTTGTAGCCAAAAATATGTTGACACCTAATAGTTTTTTATGGTTCGGGCTAAGTCCTTTAGTTAAGGGAAATCTTAAAGCATTAAGATAATAAATCCACATCTAGCACACATTATGATGCTCAACACGAGTTCCAGGACCTGATGATGTCATAATCCACCAAGCACTGTTGTTTTGATTTGACAATCCAACCAGACAGCATCCTCACACCAAGATCACATTAAGTCCAATAATAATGGAGTGATCTATGTACTCTCTGATAAATTAAGAAAAATAACGTTTCACTTTAATAGAATTGAGGGAAAAATGTACAAAGTGGGTGGGGTGTGGTGGTGGGTGACTTTCTCTTGCCACTATACCAAATGGATGGAATGATAGATGTGCTGCAAAACATCATTAATGATGAGTGTTCAAAATAGTGAATAATATCCATAAAGAGATTTTCATACAACTAATAGAGTAATTACAATTATTTCAATGAAGAAATCCAATAACATATGAATGACTCCTCCTGTGTAAGTGAGTGCATGGATGAGTATGTGGTCTTCAGTAATGTAGGTCCTGGTTTCTATGTTGGAAACCTCAAATCCATTTTGATCAATGGTGGGGACAATGACTGATCTTACCAATCTGTGGAGTTGACATGTCAAACACACTTTAGATGTCTCAGTTAGTGAGGACAAGGCCACCGTCTTCTAAACCCAACCTCCTGCTGGGTCCCCACATGACAAGCATGTTTTAACCCATCATGTGATGAGATCTGACATAAGGAACTAATATGTCTATGGTTTGATGTCAATAATAATGTTCATAATGTGTTGTCAATAATGTCTATGGTTTGATGTCAATAATAATGTTCACAATGTGTTGTCAATAATGTCTATGGTTTCATGTCAATAATAATGTTCACAATGTGTTGTCAATAATGTCTATGGTTTCATGTCAATAATAATGTTCACAATGTGTTGTCAATAATGTTTATGGTTTGATGTCAATAATAATGTTCACAATGTGTTGTCAATAATGTCTATGGTTTGATGTCAATAATAATGTTCACAATGTGTTGTCAATAATGTCTATGGTTTCATGTCAATAATAATGTTCACAATGTGTTGTCAATAATGTCTATGGTTTCATGTCAATAATAATGTTCACAATGTGTTGTCAATAATGTTTATGGTTTGATGTCAATAATAATGTTCACAATGTGTTGTCAATAATGTTTATGGTTTGATGTCAATAATAATGTTCACAATGTGTTGTCAATAATGTCTATGGTTTCATGTCAATAATAATGTTCACAATGTGTTGTCAATAATGTCTATGGTTTCATGTCAATAATAATGTTCACAATGTGTTGTCAATAATGTCTATGGTTTCATGTCAATAATAATGTTCACAATGTGTTGTCAATAATGTCTATGGTTTCATGTCAATAATAATGTTCACAATGTGTTGTCAATAATGTCTATGGTTTGATGTCAATAATAATGTTCACAATGTGTTGTCAATAATGTTTATGGTTTGATGTCAATAATAATGTTCACAATGTGTTGTCAATAATGTCTATGGTTTGATGTCAATAATAATGTTCACAATGTGTTGTCAATAATGTCTATGGTTTCATGTCAATAATAATGTTCACAATGTGTTCTCAATAATGTCTATGGTTTCATGTCAATAATAATGTTCACAATGTGTTGTCAATAATGTCTATGGTTTCATGTCAATAATAATGTTCACAATGTGTTGTCAATAATGTTTATGGTTTGATGTCAATAATAATGTTCACAATGTGTTGTCAATAATGTTTATGGTTTGATGTCAATAATAATGTTCACAATGTGTTGTCAATAATGTCTATGGTTTGATGTCAATAATAATGTTCACAATGTGTTGTCAATAATGTCTATGGTTTCATGTCAATAATAATGTTCACAATGTGTTGTCAATAATGTCTATGGTTTCATGTCAATAATAATGTTCACAATGTGTTGTCAATAATGTCTATGGTTTCATGTCAATAATAATGTTCACAATGTGTTGTCAATAATGTCTATGGTTTCATGTCAATAATAATGTTCACAATGTGTTGTCAATAATGTTTATGGTTTGATGTCAATAATAATGTTCACAATGTGTTGTCAATAATGTTTATGGTTTGATGTCAATAATAATGTTCACAATGTGTTGTCAATAATGTCTATGGTTTGATGTCAATAATAATGTTCACAATGTGTTGTCAATAATGTCTATGGTTTCATGTCAATAATAATGTTCACAATGTGTTGTCAATAATGTCTATGGTTTCATGTCAATAATAATGTTCACAATGTGTTGTCAATAATGTCTATGGTTTCATGTCAATAATAATGTTCACAATGTGTTGTCAATAATGTTTATGGTTTGATGTCAATAATAATGTTCACAATGTGTTGTCAATAATGTTTATGGTTTGATGTCAATAATAATGTTCAGAATGTGTTGTCAATAATGTCTATGGTTTGATGTCAATAATAATGTTCACAATGTGTTGTCAATAATGTTTATGGTTTGATGTCAATAATAATGTTCACAATGTGTTGTCAATAATGTCTATGGTTTGATGTCAATAATAATGTTCACAATGTGTTGTCAATAATAATGTTCACAATGTGTTGTCAATAATGTCTATGGTTTGATGTCAATAATAATGTGTAGTGGAGGTGTAGGACAGTGTAGGACAGTGTAGGGCTTCCTCCTAATCTGGTCCAGTGCATCCTCTCTCTGTCTCTCTCTGGTTTCATTGGTGAGGAGGAGGCTCTCTGTCCTGTATATATTGACATCACTGACTCTTCAGCTCTAGGTTTTCTCTCTTCAGTTAGATTCTGTAATATCAGTAACCCATGTCTGTAGTTGTCTTTCTGAGAAGGACACAAATCCTCATGCAACAATTCATTTTCATCCACAACATTGAATAGATGACGCTGGGTATAGAGAACATTATCATTTTCCTCTGTTGACTCTTCACCCTGTAAATGTAAAGAGGATGGCAGAAGATAAAAAGCAACAGGAAGAAAGCAATAGCAAAAGGTGCAATAAGCGATTTTTCTTGCCACTAGAAGGGGCTACTGAGGATACTCCTGGGGCACCAGGAGTTGAACCTGGGACCTCTTAATCTGCAGTCAAATGCTCTACCACTGAGCTATGCCCCCTCATTTCCAGCAGTAGAGCCGCATATAAACAAAAACAAAAATGCAGTATGAATGAAATGTGATTTATGTTCATCTTTTGAAATACAGAGTTTTATCCAACTACAGTGATGAGCGTCTTTATTGCCTTTTGAGGAAGGTAGATGTTGCATGACTCCTGTTTGGGGATGGGTATTCTCTGTCTGCATGTTTCAATTTTTCAGGCTTAATATTTAAAGCATGCCTGCAAGTTGCTTTAAAGAAACCCAACAAGATATCCTACTGTCCCGTGAACACAATCCCTACTGTATCCCTATAATATTCTCATTGGTGTGTCTGTGGAACTCAAGTTAGTTTATAGTGACCTTATCAATCTTGGTATGGTATTTCCCCATCTCCTATGGTATAACCAGGGTAAAAACCACCTCAACTCATATGTATTATGGGATGACCAAAGTGAACTGAATCAATCAACATGGCCTCGATCCCACCCATCCATGCTCTCTGAGGTGGATTGCTCAGATCTAACCTCCAGACCTTGTAGTCAAACGCAGAGAAATGATCGCGTGACCACAGATCCTGTTTTGACACGACGCTGAAGTTGGTTTCGGATTCGGCAGTTAAGGGGAAAGTTAAGGGAAATGTATTGCTGAGCGACGATTTCTGCGTCTGCCTCTGTTAGCATAGGTCGAATTTTGGCAATATTGCGAAGATGATAAAACGCTGATTTAGTGATCTCCTTAATGTGCAACTCGAATGAGAGGGTAGGGTCGAATTTTACCCCAAGGTTTTTAACGTATGGGCTCTGGGAGATTACACAACTATCAAAGTTAAGAGTACTATTCTCAAATAAGTGTCTATGTCTAGCCGGTCCCACAATCAGCATCTCAGTTTTGCTGCCATTAAGGAGTAGGAAGTTTAGGGACATCCAATATTTGACCTCTGATAGGCAGGCCTCTAGTTTTTGGAATTGGGTGTCATCGGTTGGTTTGACTGGTATGTAAATTTGGGTGTCATCGGCGTAGCAATGGAAGTTAATGCCAAATTTGCGAATGATGCCACCAAGTGGTAGCATGTAGATAGAGAATAGCAGTGGTCCTAGGACAGAGCCTTGTGGGACACCAAAGTCCATATTGCAACACTCTGAGGTCATGTTGTTGTAAAAGACGTGGTGTGATCTATCAAGTAGGTAAGACCTAAACCAAGAAAGGGCTGATCCCCGGATACCAATATAATGTTCAAGACGGTTCAAGAGTATCGCATGATCAATTGTGTCGAAGGCTGCACTCAGGTCAAGTAGCAATAGTGCTGAGGTTGAATTGGAGTCAATAGCTAACAAAAGATCATTTACCACTTTTTCGCAGTTTCGGTCGAGTGAAAGGATCTAAAGCCAGATTGGAAGGGATCAAGCAGGTTATTTTTGTAAAGGTTAAAATCTGTAAATTGACTGGCTACTGTTCGTTCAAGTAATTTGGAGAGGAACGGCAGATTTGAGATTGGTCTATAGTTCTGAAGTACTTTGGGGTCAAGGTTCGGTTTTTTCAGTAGTGGCTTGATCACAGCCGTTTTAAAGGCGGAGGGCACCGTGCCAGTGGAGAGCGACTGATTGATCATATAGAGAATGGAGGGTCCTAAGATAGGGAATACTTCTTTAAGCAGTTTAGCAGGTAGAGGGTCAAGCATGCAGGTCGTGGGTTTTGAAGACAGTTAGCTTGGTGAGAGAGTCTAAGGAAACTAAATCAAACTGTGAGAAAAGACATTCAGCCCAATTCAGACATTCAGACAATGTAGGTGTATTGCTGTGTTAGGAGTTTAGAAAAAGTATCTTAAGTATAGCTAAATGCTTGTTAGCGATCGTAAAAAACTGTAATGTTGAAAATGAAATCTTTTTTAAGGGTGCAGACAACATAATTAATTGCACTGCCGAACAGAACAAAAATAACAAAACAGGAAAACGTAGAGAACAACCATCATACTTTAGATTACTATTTACGTGCTGTTGCTTTTGAAGGTTTTCCACCCCTTTGACTATTTAGATGTTTTCAAAATGCATTATTGGGATTTTGTCTGAAATGCATTTGTGGCAGACTGGGGTGTGTGGTTGGGCAGTTGGCTGGGGGCGGGGGGCGGAGTCGGGCCGGCAGGCGGGTTCGCCCTGCCCCGACACCGGCTGCAGCCCATCGGGACTGAGTGGGAACTAATATCTGTTGTGCGTGTGTGTCTCCCATGACAGTGAGCAGGAACACGGAGGAGGCGCGTCGCGCTGCGAGCGAGCGAGCGAGAGAGGACGGTGCCCGCAGTGAGCGGAGGAGGGCGAGAGAGAGAGAGAGAGAGAGAGAGAGAGCCCGTTCCATGTTGATTATTGTGACTGTGTCTGTGTGTGGTCTGCCCGCAATAAACGGCGCTGCTGGCACGCCTGACCACCTCAAGTCTCCGCCTCTGTCTACCCGTGGTAGCATCTTGGCTACAGCATTACTGAACTGTCTGAGACTGGGGAGCCCCAGGTCAGAGAGACAGCTCCATTGGGGTTCAGCTCCAGGGACAGATCCCAGTCCCACACAGGAGTGGTGGACATTTGGAAACTGATGTGGTGGTGGACTCGATTGATTTCTCTGCGCTCACTGTGTTTGACCTGTGCCTGAACTGTTCTCTGACTGAGATTGTTTTCTGACTGGATGCTAAGGAGTGAATTGAGAACAGATTGTATCACAGAGTCACAGACATCTGATCAAGAACACCCCCGGGCCGGAAGAGCCTCAGTTTCCTTTCGGCCACGCTACATTTTCCCCACATTACTAATAAAGAACTTGTTTTTCACCTCAAACCCAGGACCCAGCGTCTTTCCCCCAGTATTAAAGTGCCTCTCCAGCATCAAGTGAAGTGCCACAAGACACATTTTCAGTCATTTAAAAGATAGATCTTAAAAGACTACACCAACATTTGGGGAAATTGACCAAAAAAGGGAAGGGAAAGGAAGACGATTTCACACACGCACACACACACACCAATCCTTTTAGAGCTCATAGTATGTGTATTTAACACACACACCGCAGTTAATCATCCCATGCAGGGATGTATTTGTGTGCTGTTGTGCTTGTTGCTGTTGCTAGCCAGTGTCTCCCAGTGCTGGTGGAGGGGTCAGGGGCCTTGCGCCCAGAGGGTGACGGTCCGGTCTGCAGAGGAGGAGACGAAGGACATGTCATGGGTGTGCCACCTACACTGGATCACCTTATCCCAGTGCTCCCCAGCCACCGTCTGAGGGAGTGGCTTGGTCATGTCACCTGGGGTCAGAGAAATAAAGAACATCATGCCATTAACATGCCATTTGTTGGACGCTTTCATCCAAATCCTTGAGTCACTCCCCTCTGGCAGGAGGCTGCGGTCCATCAAGACCAAAACCTCACACTACAAAACAGTTTCTTTCCTTCTGCAACCGGCCGAATCAACAATGCTAACATGGACTAACATTGTTTCTATTTTTCTCTTGCTATGTTTATTGTTTATTGTTATTGTTTATTGTTATGCACCAAACACCAAGACAAATTCATTGTATGTGAAAACATATTTGGCAATAAACCTGTTTCTGATTCTGAAATCGCCTTAGTGAAAATATTTCTATCTCACACAGGTACTAGTGAAAGCTCTGTAGATGTTTGAAATGAGCAGTCTCCAGCAATCCAAACCCATATCGCTCTAGTGTCAAGCCCACGTGGAAAGATAAGGGTAACCCAGCCAGCACAAGACTGGACAGACATGATGGAGACTGAGGACTACTGTGCCAAGTGACAGATCTCTCTGGTGAAACCTGTCCAGCCTGAGCGCTACTGAGCTAGCATCACAGACACAAAGTACAACCCCGCCAAACGTATGAGACGTATGAGAGATGAGAGGGAGATGAAAAAGATTTAGGGTGAGGCCTCCAAAGTTCAAGCCATGGGTGATTTTACTCTCAGTATGTTGTTGTTCCAAAGAATGCATTGCCCCACACAAGATCTGATGATCAGCTGTTTGCGTCCTAACTATCTCACCAGTGCTTGTCACATTGGGTGGTGGAGACTAAATCTCTGGCTTGTGGCACGGTGGCGCAGTGCTTGCACTGCTGCCTCACAGTAAGAAGGTCTTGGGTTCGATTCCCGCCTGGGGCGCTGTTGAATCTGGGGTGCCCAGGTGGGTTATCTCCTGGGCCTTTCTGTGTGGAGTTTGCATGTTCTCCCCGTGCTCACATGGGTCTCCTCCTGTAAAGAACCCCATCTAAAAACATGCAACATCCTGTCCTGTCCCTGACGGAGATGAGGACGTACATCTGGAGTTGGTCCCCGGGCGCTGGTACTGGAGGCTGCCCACTGCTCCCTGGCTGTCCCTGGAGGAAGGTCGGCGGGGATGGGGAAATGCAGAGAAAGCATTCAATTCGGACACTCTACCCTGCGTGTGTGTGTGTTGTGTTTGGCGGCCACTTCCCCCCTGCATGTGTGGTGCGTGTGAGCACCCCGAACTGCGAATAAAGGAATAAAGTAAAGTATAAAGTACAGAAGCAGGCCTGAGTATTTTGGATTAATAGGTCAGTGGATGACAATTATATTTGCCTGACAGCTGACTCACCCAGAGCAACGAACAATGAGAACAAAACAAAACAAAACAAAACAAGGGTTATAACTACCTTATGTTATAACTAACTATATTACGTTACGTTACACTACGTTATAACTAACTATCTGTTTACCAGATAAGAGTAAATACGGTTTAAAATGAATTGCATATGGATCTTGATATGGTGTTGATGCTGTTCTCTCAGTTAATACTTATATTGATATCAGGAATGACAGAGGAGTGATATATTTAAGGAAATAAGAACAAGGGAGGAAAGGAAGAATGGATATTTTTGCCTCATCTCAAGACAGGAGTGTTGGAAGTACTGGGCTAACATAATCACATAATTTACAAAAAATTAAAAAAATATATTGTAAGATGAAGAGTGGATTTGTGCAAGGGTTCTCAGATGATCACCTCTGAGAAGATTTAACATTACAATTTCATTAGTTTTCAACAAGAGCAGCACTTTTCTTTGTGGGAAACGTTCTGTCCCAGGTCTGAAGAATCAGTGTAGAATAACTCAAATTCTTATTTCACCAACATTAATAGTAAGGAGCATGAGGGTGAAACCCACAGCACCCTGACAATAGATGTAACAAACATTCCTGTATCTGTAGATTGATCATGAAAGATAGAGAAGTGATATATTTAAGGAAATAAGAACGAGGGAGGAAAGGTAGAATGGATATTTTTGCCTCATCTCAAGACAGGGATGTTGTTTTCAGTGCAAGTAGAGGAGGAAGACATGGGAGAAGGGGTGTGTGATTCAAGAAAGTGAGGGAAGAGACATATGTGTACTTTGTGCTTCTCTCTCCATAATTGTGATGCTACCTTGCAGGTCAGTGATGATGATTTTGTTGTCATAGCAGCCGGTCAAGAGGTAACGGGTGAAAAGCGCACTGAGCGAATGTCGCTGCCGTGGGGGCGATACGTCTGCACCATGCATCCTCCTCTGATATCGTACAGCATGCAGGTACTGTCCTGACCCGTGGCCAGCAGGCGCCCACTGGGATCCACTGCCACCGAGGCCACAGCACTTCCTGGGTGAAGCAGAATGGGAATAAGAAATGTTTACTGTGACTGGTTGCCACTTAGAATCTCCTGACTGCTATTTGGTCTCTGTTTCTACGAATAACTTTTTCTTGTACTAAATCAAATTGAACTGAATCCCTGTCTGGTCTTATCAGCTGGTGTTTGTCTTTATGAGTTAGTGTGGTTCTGTTGTGGTGATTGGATATTTGTTTTTGGTGCTTTTTGTATTTGAATTGAATTCTGTCACTAAAACCAGCTTTTAGTCTATAATTTTGACTGCAGCAGTCAATTATACTGTTATGCAATAGTTACAGAAATCTCCAAGAGGCATTACTGCCCTCTAGTGGGCAAACTGTCTCTATCACACAACCATATTTCTAGTTGTACACAAGTACTATAATTTCCAGGCAGCGAGAGGCTGAGCTCCAAATGTATTTGCTTGGCATGTGCCCTCAAATTTCACTTTAGTAACTGTGTGTAGAGTCAAGGCCAAGAGGAGTCATCTGGACAGGAAACTAACTTTTTGTATCTACTGACCACGACAGCTGATTTCAAAATTCACCAGACACTTTCAGTATTTTACCTAGTAAATATGACTTTTAAAATAAATCAGCACCTCTGAACGATGGCTGTTTACATGCTGCAGTGGTTTCCTCCTTGGTATTCTCCCATTATGCTTGTTTAGTGTTTTTCTTATTGTGGACTTGTGGACAAAGATGTTAGAAAGTTCAAGAGATGCCTGAAGAACCTTAGATGTTACCTTAGAGTTCTTTGTCACCTCCTTGACCACATCTTGCTGTGATCTTTGCTGGATGCCCGCTCCTAGGGAGAGTAGCAATGGCACAGCCTTTTCTCCATAATGTATACAATCTGTCTGACTGTAGACTGATGGAGGCCTGATGAAGTCTTTGGAAATGCCTTTGTAGCCTTTTCCTTATGAGCCTCAAATTTCTCTTGAGCGAGACACCTCCTGCCACCGGACACTTTATTTACCCCCTTTCATAGAAGTCATTACCTTAGAGGTTCACATACTTTTTATAACTTAAGCTGTTGATGTTTAAACGATATGTTCAATAAAAACATCCCAGAACCAACTAACCCTTACCCTGCATACATAGTAATATAATTTTAAAGGATTTAGGCCTCATCAAGCAATGTCCTAGCACACATACAACAGACATTTTCATACCAAAGGCCAATGCAGTGTCAATATGGTTGAGCAAATATGTTGCTTATTGTGCCAATGCAATATGATTAAAAGGTCACAGGTTTGATCCCTGCACCTACATCCCTCCATCTACCTATACATTCAGTGTAAGTCAATCTGTATAAGAGTGTCAGATAAATATCTAAAATAGAAAAAAATAAAATAGTAAAATCTTTTCAACTTTCATAACCTGTTTTAACACAAAATATCACAGAAAAAAAAAATATATATATATATATATATATATATATCTTTTAATTCAAGGTTTCCAATTATTTAGTAGTAGTTTACTAGTGTAATGAATTATTTTAGAGACTTGCCTTATTATCTTTGAACAAGTGGCAATGTGGTGAAATTATATAAATATTCAACATATGATTGATTCAATACAATTGTTAAGACGAGTTAATTTTCATTGGAAACAAGTGAAATTACTTCACCCAACTTGAGTTGAGTTAAGGAAACTTGAATAAAAGTTGGGTACATTGATCACTAGGATAGGTATATATATCCTTTAAATCCTGTAAATTGCGAGGTGGGGCCTCCATGGATCGGACTTGTTTTTCCAGCACATCCCACAGATGCTCGATCGGATTGCGATCTGGGGAATTTGGAGGCCAAGGGCCTGTTCCAAGAAGCAGGTTCAGCAAACTCTGAGTCTAATCCTGCACTCTGAGCTGATTAATTCCGAGATGGCCAAGTCTGAGTTTTCGGTTCCAGAACGGCTGATTTGAGTTAGTTCAATCAATTTTGAGTATGTTCACCTTGAGTTAAGCGCGTGCGCGACGACAATAAAAATCATCATCAATGGAGGTCCGATACTACGATTCACCATGGCAACCAGCAAGCAGAAGGGTCGTAAAGGAGAGGGAATTGGCGTGGGAGAGAATCGCTGCCGAGTCAATGCGTACGTTTGAATGCAGCAGTGTATTCATTTAACATTTAACCACACTTTCTTATAATATTACCTACATGTGAGAAAGTGGTGGAATGGTATTGGAAAAAAAATATTTTCATTTAGGTGCAATCCCACGGGCGCAAAGCGCACTTGGCAGCAGCTGAAAATGAAATATAAAAACATTACAATAGAGTCATTTAGCAGACGCTTTTATCCAAAGCGACAGTTACTACTATGTGGGGATCGAACCCACAACCCTGAGACTGAGAGTCTCCTGCTTTACCAACTGAGCTGTCTGGACCAGACATACTTCAAATGGTGTACTTGGGGTGGCAAATTAGAAAGGCAGATCTAGAAATGTAATTACTGGAACATAAGTTAGAGGTGGGTGCATGGTCACAGGTGAAATGTGTTGTTGGAACAATATAAAAATACTAACTGTTGCTTTTGTATTTGTAGGAAATAAAGAAGACCAAATGAAAGGTGTCTTTATTTGACTGCTCGGGGTGGTGGTAGCTTAATCCGTGAACTGTAAACGGCATATTATATCTCGGACAGCTCTTCCATCCTGGACATAGAACATCTAATCGGGGTCTCGAAATCCTCTCCCGACGTGAGGCTATGCGAATTACTTCTGCTTGAATATCGATCGGTTTACCGAGGAAAGGACACGCCATGTCCGACAGCTGCTTCAGGTTCAGCAGAGGGAGGAGACAGGGAGAAAGTCAGGGTTTGTTCAAGAAAACCTGCCAGCGAGCAGGTTAGGTTCACAGAGTCAGTTACCATGGTAATTGACTCAGAGTTTGAGTTACCTCTCTTTCTGGAACGGAAAACCCAGAGTTTCCCTCATCTCAGGGTTAACAAACTCAGAGTTTTCACTAAACCCGCTTCTTGGAACAGGCTCCAAGTCAACACCTTGAACTCTTTGCCTGAACAATTTTTGCAGTGTGTCAGGGCACATTATCCTGCAGCCCCGTCTGGAGTAGATATCATTCCTCTCAAATAAGCCAGGAGGTAGTGAAGTTTTGGCCTTCATCAACAACAGATAGTTTGGGGTTAAGGCCTCCAGGTTGTTGGGGTCATTAGAGACTCTTGTGATGGGGCGGCTATTGATAATCTCCTCAACCTCACACAGTAGAATGTGTAGGCCCTCTTCATCGATCATTTGCTGCTTCACAATGGAGTTGAGAACTTTCCTTATTGTCCGTATCTGCCACTCCCACACTCCTCCAAAATGAGATGCGGCAGGGGGGTTGAAGATCCATTTGATGTCCTTTGCCACCAAGGTGTCTTGAATCTTCACATTATCCAAAGCCTGCACAGCCTCCCGCAGCTCACGTTCCACGCCCACAAAGTTTGTTCGGTTGTCAGAACGTATCATCTGGACCTGTCCTCTCCTAGCAATGAATCTGCGCAGCACGTGAATACAGGAGTTCATGTCCAAAGAACTCACCACCTCAAGGTGCACAGCTCACTGCAAGACAAGTGAAAACCACACCGTACCTTTTGATCATGGTCCTTCCCCTTTTGATTTCAAAAGGACCAAAATAATCCACACCAACGCTTGTGAACGGTGGCTCATCAGGTACAAGTCTTCCACTTGGAAGGTCTGCCATAATCTGACTTTCTGCTTTTCCACGCTGACGTCTGCAGGTTACACATTGTGACAGAATTTTCCGGATGGCCGCATGGGATCTTAATATCCAGTATTTCTGTAGTACCTTTGACAAGATGTGATTCCTGCCGCTGTGTCCGAGTTCCTCATGAACAGATATGAGAATGAGAAGGGTGAAGGTCTTTGGCCAGGATAGCAGGATGTTTCGACTCCTCTTGCATGGATGATCGATTTAACCTGCCACCCACTCTTAGTATGCCATCCTGTATGACTGGTGACAACCGATAGAGAGGGCTACTTCTCGACACCGATTTTCCTTGTTGGAGCATGGCAATTTCCTGAAGCGGACTACCTCCAACTCTGCCTCTGCAACGTGACTTACAGAGAGGGGTAGAATGAGAAGTGAAGCTTTGAAGTCTCCCATTTATGTCTCAAGCTCCACCTTTTGACTTCCTTCATCCAACTTTCCAGTCTTGAGTGATGTTTTCAAGTCTTTTCTCCTTTGAGCGAGTAGCTTGAGGATGCACTTCAATTTGAGGACCCATGCAACACCCATTTTTAGATGACACCAGCTTGATTAATGATGAATAAGCTGGGAAGTGGCGTTCATGCTCTCTTCAGCACTAAGTGCGTAGACTGAAGCTTCTTTGACCTCTGGGTCATTGCCAAGAGGCTGGCATATGCTGTCTGGCATTTCAGGCCACTCAGCCTCCGGTTTTGTTAGGAAGTAACGGTGTGACTCTGGCTTTGACAATGATGAAAGCGCAGTGTGCCTGGTTATGATGGTTCTTTGAGACCAGGTATGTGGCTGTGCCTAACCCCTTTTCGCTTGCGTCGGCAAAGTGGTGAAGTTGAGCTGAAGTGGTCTCACCAAAGTCGAGTGGTTCCACACATCTCTTCATCTCGAAACTGGCCAGGTGATGTAACCTTGTCACCCACTGTTGCCACTGCTGAGCCAGAGCCTCTGGCATGCTGTCATCCCATGCATGTTTTGTTCTCCATAGCTCCTGCAGAATTTGCTTCACTGGGAGGATGAGTGGGGCTAGAATCCCGATTGGATCATATATGTAGTCACCATTGAAAGTACCCCTCTTCTTGTCAATGGCTTTTTCTGAATAACAACTCTGAATTTCAGAGTGTCGGACTCCACGCACCACTGCACTCCTAAAGCTCTCTCGATTGGGAGGCGATCCTTTTCCAAATCAAGCTCTTTGACCTCTTTGTCATCCTCGGGTACAGAAGCAAGCACTGCTCTGCTATTGGAAACCCACTTGGTGAGCTTGAAACCTCCTGCAGCGCATAGAGCCTGGAGGTCCTGAATGAGAGCGACTGCCTGTTCCTCAGTACCAACTGACTTAAGGCAATCGTCTACATAAAAGTTCTTTAGGACAGTGTTTGTTGTGTCTGAGCTGAATCCTCCATGGGGTCCGTTCCAAGAAGCAGGTTCAACAAACTCTGAGTCTAACCCTGAACTCTGAGTTGATTAACTCATAGATAGGAAACTCTGGGTTTTCAGTTCCAGAACGGCTGATCGGAGTTAGTTCAATCAACTCTCGGTATGTTAACCCTGAGCTAAGCGCGTGCCTGACGACAATAAAAAGCTATCAATGGAGGTCCGATACTACGATTCACCATGGCAACCGGCAAGCAGAAAAGGTCGTCGTACGTCACCCCCCTGGAGTTGGAAGTGCTACTACGTGCTTTTGGGGAGTATGAACACATTTTCAAAAAGAAGAGCAACACAGCTGCAGCGGCAAAGGAGAGGGAATTGGCGTGGGAGAGAATCGCTGCCCGAGTCAATGCGTACGTTTGATCACACAACACATCGCTCTGTTGTTGTTGTTGTTGTTGATGAATGTTCTCCTTCTTGACCGGAATCTCTGCCTGTGAGAAGACTTAGGGGAGCTCCAAAAAATTGCTCACATCCAAACCGCTGACCTCAAGCCCCTTGACAACGTATGTACGGAGTGTCCCTTCTTTTCCCATGGTGCGGAGCAGGATGTTGGCCTTTTTTCCTGTTACCTTTAGGTCAGCTCCTCCGTGCAGAAGGTTCCCGTACTGCCTGGATCTAGGAATGCGTATGATTCAACTATTTGTTTGCTCCTCACCGACCTGACCTTCACTGGAACGATGGAAAGTGCACAGGATGCTTCCCTGGCCCCAGTACAACCACAAGTTTCACTATCTGTTGTGGGAGAGGAATTTGAGACTGGTTGCTTGGCATTCCCACTTTCACCAGTAGAGGGAGCCAAGTCCTCTCTGTTCAAGTGCAGAATAGTAGGGTGTTTCAGAGAACATGTTTGACAGGTGTGCCTTTGCTGACAGCCTTTGCCTTTGCCTAAGGCATCCATTTCCTCGATATATTCCATGCTGTCAACTGTATTGCAGCAACCAGTGAGGAACACTTCTGGGCTTCTGACCTAATTGTCAGCAGAACAAAGCAAGAGAGGGGCACATTAAAGGTTGTATAATATACAAGGTAGTGCAAGAAATAATAATAATAATAATAATAATAATAATAGCTTAGTGCAATTTACAGTTGTGCAATTTTGCAATTTGGTCGAGGTGTGTGTGTGTGGGGGGTGGGGGGGGGGGGGTCAAGAAGAAAGCAGCAGGCTTGGGTTGATGTTGGAGGTAGCGTTGTACAGCCGGATGGCTGTTGGCACAACAGAGTGCTTGAAGGTCCCTTGTGCTCTTAGGTTGGATGAGTCGGCTGAAGGAGCTTCTCAGAAGGTTCATCTCAACATAGAGGGGGGGGATGGGTTCTCCAAGATGGATCTGATTTTAGACCTCATCCTCCCCTCAGCCTCCTCCTCCAGGCTGTCCAGGCTGGCTCAGCCCACAACTGAGCCAGCTTTCTTGACCAGTTTGTTGATCTTGTTGGCATCCTTTTCCTTGATGCCACCTCCCCAACATACCACAGCAAAGAAGAGTGCACTGTCCACCACAGTCTGGTAGAACATGTGGAGCAACCATGCTTGAAAGCTTGTGACCCCAGGGGGCAGTCATTATTTCATATATTATAGGGGAAGAACTATTACAAAACCTTTATCTAAACCACAAATCTAAATGAAGATATCTCAAATGAAGAACACGCACAAATAAATATGATGATAGTTTCGCTGTTCATTGAACAAAACTGATTCATTTAAAGGGGAATTCCAGTATTTTTAAACCTGGGCTCTATTTGTACAAATTCGTCATTTATACCGCAAAATAATACCAGAAACAGAAGTCTCGCTCAAGGAGAAGTCTCGCTCTGAAATCTGAAAGATGAGGTGAGTTGTTGCAGGAAGAGGTTAAACAAAGGTTTCTGGTTAACCAAAGGTCTATCTCTGTAGGATCCTTTCCGTAATGTTGTCAGACACTTCTAATAACAATCTGAGCCTGTCAGTGGCAAAAACAAGCACTTTTAGTGAACGTACTTTGATCGGCGCACTTGCCCCAAAGGATTATGTTGCAGCCATAGCAGCCCGTACCTTTGTACCTATTTTGCAATATAAATGACGAATTTGTACAAATAGAGCCCACGTTTAAAAATATCGGAATTCCCCTTTAACATAAACTCAGATATCCCTGTGTGCAAAAAGCCCCTTCCATCAATAACTTGTGGCTCCTCCTTCAGCAGCGATGACTTGGAGTAAATGTCTCCTACAGCCACTGATCACTGATCAGTCTCTTCATCTTCCTGGAGGGATTTTCTCCCACTCCTCCTCACAGAACTCGGCCAACTCAGTGAGGTTTGAGAGCTTCAGGTCAGGACTTTGACATGGTCAATCCAAAACACTGAATTTATTCTTCCTGCCGTTCTTTGGTAGATTTGTTTGAATGCGTAGGATCATCATCTTGTTGAACAGCCTGACATTTTGGTCCAGACTTCTCTGGTTTCCCATGTCATGGTTCCTTTAATGATGAGGAAGGAAAACAGACCAAGCCACAACGCTCCCACCATGCTTGACTGTAGGGAGAAGGTTATTTTGGTGATGTAACTAATGCAAGAGGAGGTTTACTTATGTTTGCATCTGCACTAATTCCCTTTAAACTATTATCATTTTACTAAATGCACAATCTCCTCTAAAAACATGAAATTGGTGACTATAGATCCTTTATTTGAGTTAAGAAAAAAAACATTTTGATTAAAAAATAATTACATGGACTGTGTCCTGGTCTGTTTGTGCTGTGGGAGAGTAAGAGTACTTCTGATGCTGGACTCAGATGACACAGAGCACACAAGCATTTTATAAGTACAAAAACACACAGGCATCTCATGAAGAGCCCCACCCTGGAACACCCTGGAACACAAAACAAACAGACCTTTTACCACTGTGGTTTGGGGAAACGCCGACGGGCACAGACACAAGGGGGTGGTAGCGATCGGTGCAAGGGACAAGGTGAGGGGTGAGGTGGTGCTGGGGGTGTCCTGGTCTCTCTGAAAGGTAGCCCCCCGTCTTCTGGGCTGTCTGGTGCTCATGAGGCTGCCTGGTGATTAGGTGGCGGTTGGCCACTTTATTAGGTACCAGGTAGGACCACATTTCAATGTGGCACTGGGATCACGAGCCACGCTGACTCAATCGTGTCACTCAACATTTGTGTGTCAAAAACACATTTAAGCTGCCAACATCCTGTTCAACCTCATCTCAAGGAATTAACACAAACAGGTTATCTAATGACGGCTGTTAAAGTAAATTAGCACAGGCAATCTTCCACGACACCGCCCAACTGATTCATTTAAAGTAAATGCTGCTCTGTTTTTTACGAGAACAAAGGCGTCCTCACATCTATCTGTAAAACCGCTCATGGTGTAATGTTTGCTCTTGCAGATCTGGACGAGTGTCAGGTGAACAACGGAGGCTGCTCCCACCACTGTGTTGACTTACCGCTGGGTTTCCTCTGCGACTGTCCCAGCAACATGAGGCTGGTCAGGGACAGCCAGTGTGAAGGTGAGTGGCAGCCATGATATAGCTGCAGGTTGTTGATGAAGACCAACGATTCAAAGATTTCTAGTCTGCAGGTTTTTGTTCCAACCAAACACTACAGCAGCTGATTTCACTGATTAGTACACCTTCATCCAGAGAGGAGGAACGAACGACCTCGACCTCCCTGGCAGGTTGAGAGACCTCAAGGTGGTCTCTCACCTAATGGTACCATTCTGATTTGGAGGGTTGATTCAAAGCATTTAAAGGTATCAGAAAGTATTGTAGCCCTGTAGTAGACGTCCAAGTTACTTATTGTTGCACCCAAAGTAAAAACCCTTGCCCCCCTATAGCTTATAGTGGACTGAGCAGTCTGTAGGTTGGGCCTTAATACTAGTTTCTACTAGTTTACTCCCCCAAAACTCCAACTCAGCTTCATTCGTTTATCAGAGAAAGGCACCAAAAAAGTGAGCAGGTTAATCAGATGAATCTACTCTATGATGTTATATCCTACAGACCAGCAAAACTATAATATAACGTGATTTCCTCAATACAGATCTACAGAAAAATACCACAGCAGTCTGATCTAGGGAGGGGCTCAGTGTCAGAGCTGATACTGGGATTAAACCTGTGACCCTCCTCCTATGGCAGTGGTTCCCAATCCAGTCCTCAGTCCCCCCTGTCCTGTAGGTTTTAGCTCCAGCTCTATGGGACTCTATGGGTCTTGTCGTGGCAATTTAAGTCAGTTGCACTTTGTCTAGTTGGTGAGATCAGCTCAATAAAGCTATAACACAATATTCGTCAGAGACTCTCGTCTCTTAGGCCTTTAATGCTTGCAAGCAGAGCTGAAACCACACACACCGAGGTGTCTGCAGAATGAGCTGAGGAATTCAGTTTCACAGATACATTTATACACATGAATGACCAGTTCTACAGACACACATAGTAAAATGCTAATGAATAAAGATATGCAAGGCCATCCCCCATCACCCAACCGTGAAGGGGTTATCTCCCCTGCAATAAAAGTTGTGGCCCAACTCTTTACGACTTGACCTTCTTTGATCCTAGGTCAAACTTTCAGCCAGGCCACAGGAAATGAACACACAGACACACACTCCTCTTAGCTCAGTGGTTTTCCACTGGCTATGACTATACATACATATTATTGCAATTTATAGTTTAAGCATATCAAAAGCACACTTACATCATGATTTTCCATAACAGTCTCCAGGAACTCTTGTTGATCTTCTTAGCCCAGCAGCTTAGTATTGACCTTGTGTCATAAACAAAACTCCAGATAAAGAAATCTACTTTTCCTTTCATCCAGAAATCGATAGATAGAAATCGATTTGTGTGTTGTCACCGTGTCTTCAAACTTTGAGCAGCTTGGTTGATGGGTTGCTCGATTCTGATTGACTGCGGACACTGCAAGATGCTTTGATTGTGTCTAGGTAGCGGCCTGCAAAAATTGAGAAAGAAAAAAATAAGTGATGCATTTCATCATGCCAACTAGGAAGTATTGATAAAAATAAACAGGAAAAATGTCAATAAAATGACCTCAGAGCTTTCCATGAACCCCAACGAGCGATGCAACCGTTATCCAAGCATCATTTCTGAGATTCCTGCAGTCATCAAATAAAAGTTGTAGAGGACTGGGAAGGTTTGACTGGCTGGATTCAACTTGTCATTCATTTTGCACTTGCCAGGCAGAACTATTGTGGAGGAAGGAGGAGGCGTATGACATGATTGCACAGAACTCGATGACACTGGCTCAACTTTGGGAGGGACACACTGGATCAAACCCTGGGCAGTACATCAGACTAACATACTATAGGATGTTAGTAGCCTAAATGCAGCTCTGTTTTTCCTCACTTCACCGGCTAGATTGAAACAAGATACAAATTTCCATGAGAAAAGTCTGCAGGTACGAGAGAGAGTGAGAAATTGGTCTGTGAGAAATACAGTGAGACAACGGTAAAACCCAGCGCATTAATCAAAATATGAAACATGGCGGTTTAATTTGGTGTCGAAATGCATTTAAATTCAACCATTACGAGGAGATTGAGACAACTAGGAGAAGAGCGCAACTGTTTCAAGAGGAAAGTGTGTTTCCGCTAAAGCCAACCAAAATATGATTCATCAAAACTATCAAGAGTATGTGTTTGAGGCCAAAATAACCGGAGGTGACAATTAATCACTACCCTATCACCACAAATGGTAACTCCAAACCACAACTTCCCCTTTACAGTTTTCTGTTCTGTTCTCTCTCTGTTGGAGAGTGCTTATTCCTGCTGTCTACAGTGTGTATTTGTTAAAGGGGCCCTATGATATGAATTAAAAATGTCCTCTATGTATATACATATGTGATCCAAGATTTTAAATTTTGAATTTGTTTGAGTGGTTAAAATTTAAGTTCTTGCATTTTCAACAATCCACCTATCTTTCCAGGCAGTTTCAGACCAACTCCAGTAAATACATCACAACTGGACTTGGTCCTGATTGGCTCCCTCACTATAGAATTTGGAAAGCCTCCATTCAGCAGGTTTACCTCATTTGAATTAGAGGTTGGTCGACCAATCAGGGTCCAGTATTTTGAGGTCATTCAATTTAACTAATTCAAATTTTAACTAAATTAAATTTGTTTGCAAAACATCACAAAGAGCATTAATGGTATCCTGAGCCATGGTATATTTGAAAACAAAATCATGAAAACTGAATGATACGGTACCATTAACTCTCCTCTCTTAAGTCAGCATCTCCACTGTGGGCTATGGGGACGTGGTTCCTGTATCAGTCCTGGGTCGTATTGTGGCCTTTGCCTGCATCTCATTCGGCATCATCCTCAACGGCATGCCCATCTCCATCCTCTTCAACAAGTTCTCCGACTACTACGCCAAGCTCAAGACGCAGGAGTACACCAGCAGCAGCGTCCAGCGGCGCTTTCAGCTCAGGAAGCGACTCCGACGTAAAATGGACGTGTGTTTCCATCCCTCTGTGGAAGACGACAGTAGAGACGGTTGCTGAGTGTCCTCACTTTTAAAATTACATGTTTGACTTTATTGGGTGGTGACAAGGACAGGTGTGAACTGAGATTCTGGTTTCGTCAGCTTGGCTAGGTGGAGGTGTGGGTGGGTTTAAACAGGCATGACGAGATTCTTGACTTCCTTAACAATCCCTTTTTTTATAATGTGACCTGCTGGCTGACCTGTGAGCGTGATAGTGCTGTCCGGACAGCTCAGTCAGTAGAGCATGAGACTCTCAGTGTCAGGGTCGTGGGTTCGATCCCCACATAGTGTCAAGTACCTTTCTAAGTCCCTTTGGATAAAAGCGTCTGCTAAATGTAATCTAATAGTGATGGCTGTTCTTGCATATTATGGTCTCACAGAATCACCAAATGATGGCAGGTTGGCCGGACGCCAGCGGGAGAACAGGTTTCTGTGTGTTATCGGGCTCAGAGGAAGTAGGGCTCAGTAGTGTTCTATCCAGACCTGTGGTTTGTGGGCGGTCACAGGCACAGAGAAACCTAGCAACAATTCTCTCACTGTTTGGTGATTGGTTTTTCAACATGTTGTGGTTTAAACAGGCGTGACGAGATTCTTGACTTCCTTTTCAAAATGTGGCCTGACCGGCCTGACAGGCCTGAGGGTGAGGGGCTATTTGCATAATGAAATGCTACTGGTCCAACTGTAGAGTTCTACCACATATGTTGTGAAGTGAAGTCAATGTGTCATTTAAAGCTAAATATTTCAAAAAGTATAAATGAAATCGCTTAGACACATGTGAGCAAAAGCAAAAAAAAAAAAAGCTGAACATTTCGATGTATAATATGTGAATATAGGCTGTAAACTGTAGGAGTAACGGCAAGTTAAAAAAACGGATCAGAAATTGAAATTACCAACTAGAGCGGAGCGCTGTGTGTGTGTGTGTATGTGGAGCATGATTTTCAAACAAACTTGAATATTTTGAAAACTGTAACGGATAGGGCTTAGATATTCACAGGAGAGTGAAAGCACAAAAAGCTGAACATTTTGATGTGTAACATGTCTTATGTATAGTAAAAGCTGTAGGAGCAGCGGCAATTTACAAAATGTCTGGGGATTTTCAAATCACCAACTAATGCACTAATCCATTTCCTATGGGCACAAAAAAAACCAAATAAACTGAAATTGCAACAAAAAAGAAGAAGTAAACAAGAGAATAGAAGCAAGCGCACTAATTAAAGAGTGTTTGGTTTTTAACTGGGGACAGGTGGGTCTCTGACGTCATGAGGCGGTAGGGGCGGTGAGCAGAAGCAGCAAGCACCGCCCAGCAGGCTAGAGCCATGCTGCTGTGGCGTTATAATAACCTGTATGCTGAGGGAACGGGGGAAAGCCTTTTAAACGGTAAGTCTGCTCATACAACTACATTACAACTTCATACAACCTCGTTTCGGCTTTGAATCCGCAGCAGCCAATATCTTGTGGGGATTAAAATGTTGCATTAATGTTTATGTAGGAATGATAACGGGGAAATGTTCATATTATAGCGGCTTTTACTTTATTAGGCTTTATTGATAGATCAATCCGTGTAAACGGTGGTTAAAGACAATCACTAGATGAAATTTAAACTGCTTAGTGTTGGCAGTCTACTGGAAGGGAATCAGCGGGTGTCAAACAGAGTCATACTCTAAATACACTAAATAAACAAGCCTATAATAATCCGTCCTTCAGTGTGTTAAATAACGGCTTGTCAAAATGACGCTAGCCCGAACAAACACACGTCATGTAGATTATGTATAGACTATATTTTTAGTTTTAACTATTTTAGGACATACTTCATTAAAAACATGTCAATGAATGCAGGGTCTAGTTATGGCGGTAGGATCCTTTCTTCGTTTAAACCAGGACGAAAAATCACTGTAATACTGTCTATGTTACTCAGTAGTGAGTTTATAGTGACCTTATTGTATTTTATGGTGTTTTTCTCTCCTATGGTATCACTATAATATTTCTATAATACCTTATAGTTTGTCTACAGTACTCAGAAGTGAGTTTATTGTACTTATTGTACTTAATGGTGTTTTTTTCTCCTATGGTATCTCTATAATATTCATATAATATTCCTATACTTGTATATAAAGGATATTTGTGTCATTTTCAACACATTTGTGTCTATAGTCTGGTACGACACACATTTATGTTGCTTTTGCCGTGGCAATTTAAAGTCAATTGCACTTTGTCTAGTTGGCTTAATAAAGCTATAACACAATATATGTCTCAGAGGCCTTTAATGCTCCTTCCGGGTAGAGAGCAAAGGCAGGTTACATCAGTCAAGCTTACCTTTCTAATATGCTGAGTCATGCTCAGCCACCTCTCTCTTACACCTATCTCTTACACGATCTCTTACAAACCAGTTTAATGAAGACAAAGGAATCATACAGTGCACAGACACCTGGCAGAAAAGGAGTATTTTCTATCATAGTTAGAACATTCTGGTCTAACTCCCTACGACTCATCCTGAACTGCTTGTGTCCTTGACATTTCCAACAAAACTGTCTTTCATAACATTGCAACAGTTGTAATAAACTTCCAGCTAATAATCATGAGAAAAGAGCAAACATATACCCCTCTCAGCTCAGTAGTTTTCCACTGGCTGTGACTACACGTATGCATACATTGCATATTATAAGCACACTTACATTATTGTTTTCCATAACACTTTTCATGTAACGTGGACACAGAGATGTGCTGAAAATGACACATCTTTTTTAAGATCCCTGTATGAATATTATAGTGATATCAAAGGACATAAAAATACCATAAAATAGGCTACAAGATCACTATAAATTCACCATTAAGTAACATAGACACCACCTAAACCCCTATAGGAATATTATAGTGATACCATAGGACAGGGATCATAACTGGCGGCCCGTGGGCCAGTAGTGGCCCAGGAATTAAAATTCTGGCCCGCCAGTAGTTACAGTTATTGTAGCGCCACACAATCTATCTACATATAAAAAAATATATATTTCTCCAAAAATATATAGTAAGATGACTGTATATTCACTCAAAAATATTCTCTAAACAGAATTTTGGTAATCAACTCCCCCTTCTTCCCGTTTTTATTGGGGAAAATATTTAATAATTTCACTCTTATACAGTGTAGTGTCTCCAAAATCACTCCACACATCAATGGTCTCCTGTAGGTTATACTACACTTATTTTAGAAAAAAAAAAGGCTTTTGTATAATTTTGGGGAATTGAATTTTTCCCAATAAATATTCACCTAAATTATGAAAAAGCCTTTTTTTCCAAACTAAGTGTTGTAGTATAACCAACAGGAGACCATTGATGTGTGGAGTGATTTTGGAGACACTACACTGTATAACTGTATAATATTGAATATTTTTGTAGTATTAGTTTTCGTGTGTTGCTCTTTTTAGACGGTCCCTGCACACTCACAGCCAGTAGTGATGAGAAGACTGACTCTTTTAATTGGATTCTGATTCACCAGCAAAAGTAGTGAGGTGATAACTAAGTTTCACCTCACAGTTTCAGTCTCTCTCGTTCATCTGCTCTCTCGGTTGAAACGCTCAGTCTCTAGGGCAGGTGTTGGTGGAAAAGCGCTTAGTCAGTAGTCTACACTGAATTCAATTTCATATTTGCAGAGAAGAATGCAGAGAAAAGTATCTTCATTCTTCAAAGCAAAGGGTGAAAGCCAAAGCCACAAATGAGATAGAAATCTAATTTAAAAGGTATATCCATGTGAAATTTATATTGGTATTTACATCTTTCATTTATTTATTTCTGACGTCTGAAGGTCTGACAATGCCTAGATAGCATGTTCCACCCATTTTGAGCAGACATGACAGCATTTGATTGGTTGCCATCCCACGCCTCATGCGGCAGTGCGGTATCTGAGGTCTCTGTATCTCAGTGCCAAGCCACTTCATCTCTACTGTCGCTGCTCTCGTCTTGATGTGCTTGTCGTTGTTCAGAGCACTAATGGTACAATGTGGGTCACTGGGTTGGGGGGTTCACTTCCTGGTGGTGCCACCCATGCTAAAAGTGTATGCACTCAACAAACCATAAATGCTTTGGATAAAAGTTTCCACCATATGTTGTTATGATGGGGAAATACTGTAAAAAATCAGTTTGCTAAGACTAGTTATGAGTTTGCTGCTGTAGATTTGAAACAGGGAATGCTTCTTTGAGTGCTGTCATAATATAACTGTCAATGAAGATAATCATGTATATTAAAGTAATAAGTGTTATCGATTAATTTATTATTTTGGTCATAATAGCTTTTTCTGATTCTCAGTATCAAGGATGGGAAAACCTTTTTGCTACAAGACCGCGGCAAAAGCTTTGCTGCTGCTTGGAGCTCTCCTCTTGGTCTTCTATCTGTTCAAGGATGATTTTACTGACAAATTCAATGGACGGCAACATAAATATGAGGGGAATGTCAGTCAGAAGAGCGGCCAAAATAAATATGAGTGGAATGCCAGTCAGAAGAGCCCCCCCACCAGTAAGCCCACTTTTGTTTATTCTGGGCCAAGTTGTCACCAAAATGTGTCTGTAGCCGACATCACTGGCTTCACCTCTCTTCCTGGTAACATCAAAGACTTCCTCTACTATCGTCACTGTCGCCATTTCCCCATGCTGCTGGATTTGCCCGACAAATGTGGAGGAGCTGACAATTCTGCAGAAGTCTTCCTTCTGCTGGTCATTAAAAGCGCCCCCACAAACTATGAACGGCGAGCGGTCCTACGCAAAACCTGGGCCAACGAAAGATTACACAATGACATGTTGATCCGGAGGGTCTTCCTCTCAGGAACGTCAGGCACCGGATTCGAGAAGCGTAGACTGAACAAACTGCTGGAGCTGGAGAACCGTGAGCACGGCGACATTCTCCAATGGGACTTTCACGACACCCATTACAACCTCACCTTGAAGCAGATACTCTTCCTGGAGTGGATGGAGAGGAACTGTCCGCAGGCTCACTTCCTCCTAAACGGTGATGATGATGTCTTTGCCAACACAGACAACATGGTGGAGTTTCTCCAAAGCCACAAGAGCAGCAACAAGCACCTCTTTGTGGGCCACCTGGTCCAGAACGATGGGCCCATTCGAGATGCATCAAGCAAGTACTACATCCCTGTTCAGCTGCACGAGTCAAATTCATACCCCCCTTTCTGTCCAGGTGGCGGCATCCTCATGTCTGGCTATACAGCCTCAGTCATGTACGAAATCTCCAAGAACATTACCATTTTTCCCCTTGACGATATTTACTTGGCGATGTGTGTGGCCAAAGCAGGACTCAAGCCTGAAGACCATATGGGAATCAGGACTCAAGGATTGCACATCCCCTCTCAAAACGTAGATCCCTTTGACCCCTGCTTTTATAAAGACACTCTAGTGATACACAGATACATGCCACCTGAGATATATGTTATGTGGCACAGCGTACATGACCCTGATAAGAAATGGTCACTTTGCCTCCTGGACAAGACTTGATGAGGATGAGGATGTGTGTGTTTTGTGTTTACATATGTGTGTTTGGTGGATGGCTGTCTACTTGGCAGTGACCTTACTGTCACTTACAAAAATATGATTGCTCAGGGCTTCTTGGGATGTTCTAAGAGGGTGAATTAACTTTTGAACTTTTGATTCCCTGTGAGTTTCTATAGCTTCTATGTCGTAGTTAATTATTGTTATTCAAGACTGATGATAATGATGATCATCATCAACAAATTTCCATCACATAGCCAAAACTATATGTTTCATTTTCCATAACTTTTTGATCAGATTCTTTGAATTCTGTGACTTTTCCAGGTTTTCCATGCCTGTTAGGACCCTGTAGCTGTTTTGGCTGAAACTACTCATTGAATACGTTTACATGCACACCAATACCCTGATCACGGGAGTAATCAGCTTCAGGCAATATGTATGTATATTATTTATTTATTAAAAATTTTAAAATAATTGTATTGGCAATAAACAAGGCAACATACAACAATAAAGCCAGATTAGAAACTGACCATACCATGAAACTTAATATTAGGCAGAACAAGACAAGACAGGACGGGACAAGATGAGTAATATAAGGCAGATATATAATATGAGCTTGACAGGATACACAAGTCAGAGTAGATGATGGTTTATAGCGAATGGGGTTTAAACTGCTGGGGGGGGGGTAGGCAGAGAGATGGCATTAACAAAAGTGTTATTGAAGGCTTTTATTTGTTTTGGGGAAGATGCTTTGAGTTTGTATTCTATCAACAGGTGTAGCCACTGGGAGGTGGTGAGGCTGTTTGAAAAAGAAATGTACATGTCCCAATAAATGCAAAGAGTGAGCAGGAATCTAGTGAGCAGGAATCTAGTGAGCAGGAGAGCAGGAATCTAGTGAGCAGGAGAGCAGGAATCTAGTGAGCAGGAATCTAGTGAGCAGGAGAGCAGGAATCTAGTGAGCAGGAATCTAGTGAGCAGGAATCTAGGTGTGTGATGTTTATTCCGATTATGACCGATTATAAAATCAAATTATTAGTCTGCATGTAAACGTACTCAGTGTTTATGGGAATTACACCTGGACGCACTGTAATTGTGGTACTTTGGTACTACTGATGCTGTTGCATTACCATTGTACCTGTAAGTAGAATAACATCCTCCCTGGTATAATTCCTATATTATACAAAGACACACTGATAATATCCCCAAATTGTGTGAATTGTGTATAATTTGATTTTTTTTTTTAAACTTTTAATTTAACCTGGAGGAACATAATGAAGTTAAAGCTGACTGTGTGTGTATACTTTAACTTTAGGTGCAGAATAATAAAATAATAATTAAAACTGAATCATCCGTCTGATCTCAGTTGTCGTGTTCCTCAGATAAATCCTCAAACACAGACATATAATAGTAGTCAAACAGGTTTCACCAGTATTGCAACATACAATTGTTCCTTTTTTTCTTACATTTTAATCTGTAGCAAAGACAAACTAGCAACATACCAGTAAAACATTGGACCATTAAAACTAAGGGAACGCATCCAAGAATGAAGGTTAAATTTGGGTCTCACATATTTTAGGCCTTGGTCTCCAAATTGTTTGATAAAACTTTAGTAGCTTTTAGTTTATTGGACAGTTTTACATACACATGATAATCTTTGATGCACTTCAAAATAAGCGAACGATAACACAGAAAGTCACCGGCACCACTGGTTGGCACTTCTCTTCTCAACTGTAAATGGAATGGGATGTTCTACTGCAGTATACAAAAGCTTTTGTGATGTTTTAAATAGTGGTGGTGTTTTTGTGTTAGAACGATGACACACACACCCATACATGCAAATAGACTCATTCATGCACTCTCACTCACACAGACAAACATGACCAGCGTCAGTGGACAGGAACAGGTAGACCAGGAGAATAGGACATGTAGGCAGGATGCTCGTATCCATCGGCAGGACCCTGAGCTAGGATAAGCTAACTGGTCTAACCTTACTCTGAGAAGAGACTGAGCCACTCCCTCAAGGCTGGTCAAATGATAAAGAGAATAAATGGGTTTTTAGCCTTGACTTAAAGACTTTGATAGAGCCTGCCTCTCTGATATTTGTCACATACACAATATACAGAGTACAATGCGCAGTGACATGCTTAGAGTACCTATTCCGGCTAAAAACATAAAACAAGCAATTTAATAATGATAAAATGATAAGATTAAGATTAGTAGTACACAAAATAATTTACTGTAATAGGTCAATAGGTCAGATATGCAGAGCTGCACCACTTTTCGGACGCCAGCAAAAGTGGCTGCAGTACTGTTTCATATCTAAAACTGGAAAACGATAACAAAGAAGTGCATGTTGCATTCATAATAGGTGGTATGAATAGGACATTTTGTTTGTGGATTTATGTTGTTGTTTCTAGTGTCCTGGAACTGTGCCACCCTAATTGGAACACCTGGCCGGGAAGGCTATATAAGCCCCTCCTCCACCTCCTAACTCTCTCTCTCTTTGACACTCCAGCAGCAGGGTCTCCAGCCTCCACCATCCTCTTTTGTTTGACTCAGATATGTATATGTTACAATAAACGTAATTATCATTTCCACACCTTAAACTGGTTTGACTGGGGTTGTAACATATTGGGGGCTCGTCTGGGATTTAGTCTGGAGGAGTTGTATGTTTTCTGTGTATTTTCTCCTAGGTTTGTAAAGATCATAAATCTTCTTCTTGTTTGTTTTAGTTGAGTATAGTAGCTGCATGGTCCCTCTCCCTCTGGTGGGCATAGTTAATGCATGGTGAGTATGGTTGTTTGAGTGCTCTTTGTCTGAGTTTGGGATCTCCCGGGTTAGGTAGGAGTGATCTGGCTGGATTGAGAAATCAGTACGGTTCGCTCCTTTCTTATTTTTCCTTTGTTATTTTTTTAAGCCTCAGAAGATGGCTAGTTATAGCAAAGGATAGGCAGGTACCCGGGGGGGGGGGGGGGGTTGCTCATCTTTTAGTCAGAGTAATGTAAAACTGCACTCAGCAACTTAGTCACTGTGCTGGCTAGTGGGGGTAGTGTGTAAGTTAGGTGAGTTTAGTGTTCTATTCATTAGGCACTGTGTTTTGTGTCCATGATCCTAACTTTTTTTTTGTGTAAAGCTCTAGCGATTGATGTGAGCTTCTTGGGCCGAATCCCAATTCACCCCTTGGCCCTACACCTTGGCCCTTCCCCTCCGTTTTGCGCGTTCATGTGTAGGAGTAGGGTGTCCCGATTCTTGTTGGGATCGAGGGATAGGGCGAAGTGTTAGGGCTACATGGCTCTCCAAACGGAGATTTTTCAGGGGCACACTACAAACCGAGGGTTATGAGAAATCTCCCAGAATGACCTGCGAATCAACTGGAAGATCATGGCGAACGCTGCACTTGTTATGGCTCCTTGTTACGGCGCCTACAGAGCACCGCTAATGCTATTCTGTCATGAAGTGGCCCTGTAATGAAGCAGTGGTCTTTTTTATTTGATGACTTGTTTGATGGATTGGTAGCGTGAAACGTATAAGTTGTGAACGAATCGCGAGCGTCCATGCTTTTCTATCTCCATCAGATGAATTGCAAATGTAACTCTGATGTGTGTAATGTCCGATAACAAACTCGTCGCGTCTGTTTACGTAAACGTCATCGATGACGTATCAGGGTCTTGAAGGGTTGTCCCATTTCATAGGGGGAGATTTAAACCACTACCCCTTGTGACTCTGTTCCGAGGGCCAAGCTGAAGGGCGAGGGGTTTTGTTTTGTAGGCCGAGTTTTGTAGTGTCTTGAGCTTCAACATTTGTGATTACTAATGAGTTCCATTTGGAGATAATGGTACTTGTTTGAGTGAGTAATCTGAGTTGCTGTAGTAGCTGACGGGTAGTTGTACTTTTGTTTATGGTTAATAGCCATTGGTTAGAGAGAGCATTTGAGTCATGCCGCTATGGAGTAGCTGTAGGCTACTTTAGTATGGACAGTGTTTTTTGCAGTGGTTCCTCCTTAAGCAAGCACATCTGTAGTATCGATGTGGCCGTTTGCTCTTGGTTGTGAACGGGCATGCCATTTAGTTTTTCGGGTTTTGTTTTTTCATTTGTAACCTGTGATTGAGTTTTTTGCATTGAGTGACTTGTTTAAGTCCCTCTTTGAAATGGCAACTATTGAAGACTTCATTCGTGACCATTCTGAAGAGTTGCTAGAGCATCTCACCAAGGATCAGCTCCTAAAACTGGCAGCTCATTATGAGATAGAGATTTCTGGCAGTGAGCAGCGCCTTAAAGAGAGCGTTAAAGAAGCTCTTAAGGCAAGAGTGATTGATGGTGGTGTTCTTGAGTCTAATGCCGAATCCCAATTCACCCCTTCGCCCTACCCCTTAGCCCTTCCCCTCCGTTTTGCGCGTTCACGTGTAGGGGTAGGGTGTCCCAATTCTCTTGGGATCGAGGGGTAGGGCAAAGTGCTAGGGCTACATGGCCCTCCAAACGAAGATTTTTCAGGGGCACACTACAAACTGAGGGTTAGGAGAAATCTCCGACAATCATCGGCAGGATGGGGGCGAACGCCGCACAAGCAACAAAAGGAAACCACAAATGTAGTATTTTCTTCGTTAATAAAGATTTAAAAAATATTCTAACCGTGGTATTATCTTAGTTTAATGTCGTTTCAATGTATTATAGACCTTTTCTTTATAACAAGCATAACAAAAAATCGCTAGTATGCCGATGTCTCTACCTCGCTAGTTAAGGTTACAACATTGTTTTTAGGCTGATTTGTGCATGACAGTCCCGCATTTTGACATATTTCCATGTTGCATTTCCCCCCTTTGATGGCATATGACGCCCAAATATAACTAAAGTCCAGCAGCGAAGTTGCTGCACTTGTTACGGCTCCTCTAATACCAGTGCAGACTGGCAGGGTAACGTTAGGAGCACGGCTTGCTAGCTACAGAGCACTGCTAACGCTATTCTGTCATGAAGTGGCCCGGTAATGAAGCAGTGGTCTTTTTTATTTGATGACTTGTTTGATCGATTGGTAGCGTGAAACATATAAATTGTGAACGAATCGCAAGCGTCCATGCTTTTCTATCTCCATCAGATGAATGGCAAATGTCACTGTGATAATACCATTATTGCCATAGTAATGTCCGATAAGAAACTTCGCGTCTGTTTACGTAAACGTCATCGATGACGTATCAGGGTCTTGAAGGGTTGTCCCATTTCATAGGGAGAGATTTCAACCACTACCCCTTGTGACTCTGTTCCGAGGGCCAAGCCGAAGCGCGAGGGAGCCCTCGAAAACGAGCCGTAGGGGTGAAAATGAGAATTGGGATTCGGCCTAAGAGTGTGGAGCAATCTGTTTCCTCACAACCTGGTTCCTCACCACTCAGAGATTGAAATTGAGTTCAGACTCAAGGAGTTGGCACTGAAACAGAAGCAGATGTACTTAGAACATGAACATTTCTCAAAAGAGCTAGAGTTTAAGCAGGTAGCTGCCAGACCTTTTAATTCCTCTGGGTTTGATGTCAGCAGACATGCTAGACTGGTTCCCCCTTTCGTAGAGAAAAATGTTGAAAAGTATTTCCCTCATTTCGAAAGGGTAGCTACCACTCTGAAATGGCCCAATAATGCCTGGACCCTCCTGCTGCAGTGTGTTCTAGTTGGTAAGGCACGAGAAGCATATTCATCTTTGAGTCTTGAGCAAAGTGCTGATTATGAGGTAGTTAGAGGTGCCATATTGGGAGCCTACGGACTAGTTCCCGAAGCTTATCGACAGCGCTTCAGAAGCCATCGTAGAATTGACAGACAGACTTATGTTGAGTTTGCTAAGGAAAAAGAGAACCTGTTGGATAGATGGTGCATGTCTCAAAAGGTGGAGTCTAGAGAACAACTTCAACAGCTGATTCTTTTAGAGGAATTTAAAAATTGTGTTCCCGAGGTTGTGGCTACTTACCTGAACGAGCAGAAAGTGTGCTAACTCACAAGCTTGACTTCATAGACGAGCAAGGTGAATCCAAAGGGCAACGTCTACGTGGATTTCAGCCATGAAAGCCTGTTCCCTTTAGTTCGACTCTACCACAAGCTGTTCGAAGGCAAAACCCTGGTAGTATATCTCCAGTGAAAGCATGCTTCTACTGTAAGAAATCTGGTCATCTTATTGCTGATTGCCTAGTTTGTAGTAAGAAGCAGAAGTATGCTAAGCCTGTGGCACTCGTAGGAACAGTAACAACAAGCCCTGACTTGATCCCTGACTTTTGAAAGCTTGTCTAATGCTCCTGTTCTTGCAGCTCCTGACTTCAGCCGTCCCTGCCCTTGATGCAAATGATGCAGGTGTTGGTGCTGTCCTTCTCCAGGATGGTCTTTCGGGGGTAGAGCATCCTGTGGGCTACTTCTCCAAGAAGTTTTAAATCCATCAAAAGCACTATTCCACCAATGAAAAGGAAACACTTTCCCTTGTTCTTGCTTTGACCCACTCTGAAGTCTACGTTTCTCCTAGCTGGCCACTTGTGGTATATACCGACCACAATCCTCGGGTTTTCCTCAGCACCATGAGTAATACTAACAATCGCCTCATGCGGTGGAATTTGTTTTTGCAGGGGTACAACCTTAAGGTCTGCCATATGCGTGGGAAGGACAACATCCTGGCTGATGCCAGACATCTTGGAGTGGATGTCGATGCACCACCTGAAGCTCAACCTGGACAAGACTGAGCTGGTGTTCCTCCCGGGGAAGGGTTGTCCGCACCGAGACCTGGCCATCACCATTGATAATGCTGTGGTGACGTCAACTCGGACTGTGAGGAATCTGGGTGTGTCCTTGGACGACCAACTGTCTTTCTCGGCAAACATTGCATCAGTGACAAGCTCCTGCAGAATCCTCCTCTACAACATCAGGAGGATTCTTCCTCACTGACAAGGGAGCGCAGGTACTCATCCAGGGTCTTGTCATCTCCCGCCTGGACTACCGCAACTCCCTCCTTGCTGGTGCCCCAGTGCCTGCCATCAGACCTCTGGAGCTTGTTCAGAAAGCTCCAGCTCGTCTGGTGTTCAACCACCCCAAGTTCTCCCATACAACTATCCCTTCTCCGTTCTCTACACTGGCTCCCCTGTAGCGGGTCGCATCCAGTTCAAGACCCTGGTGCTAGCCTATAGGGCAGTGAAAGGAATAGTTCCTTCTTACCTCCAGGCTATGGTCAAGGCTTACACCCCCTGCCCGACCACTTCGCTCTGCTGCCTCGAGGCGACTGGTTGCCCCGTCGCTCAGAGATCCCTGCGGCCGATCTACACGTTCACGGCTTTTCTCTGTCCTGGCCGACAGTGGTGGAATGAACTCCCCATTGTTCAATCTAAATATTAAATCTAAATGTTAAATGTTAAATCTAAATATTAAATCTAAATGTATATGTTAAATCTAAATGTTAAATCTATGTTATATGTTAAATCTAAATGTTCAATCGTTCAGCCGAACGCACTATTGAAACTACACACCCCACCCTGCAGGACTTATACACCAGGAGGTGCAGAACCAGAGCCTGCAGGATCATGAAGGATCCTCACCACCCCAACAACGGACTGTTTCAGCTGCTGCGGTCAGGCAAGCGCCTCCGTAGTCACACTGCCAAAACAGAGAGACTGAGACGGAGTTTCTTTCCTCAGGCCATCAGGACTGTGAACTCCGACCTCACCAGGGCCCCCACCAAGACCCACACACTGCCCCTCTTATGCACACACACACTCACACACTTAGGTAACGACTACACATAATTTATATCATATATACATACATACAATTTCTTATATTTCTATATTTTTAAGTGCTCTTACTGTAAATATTGTGTTGTTTTTTATATAGAGCTCTTACTGCAATACTGTAAATATTGTGTTGTTTTTTTTATTGTAAATAGTGTGAACTTGTTGCCCTTTGCACATTTCTGTTGAGCACTGCCACTTTTTCATTTCACTGCACACCCTGTGTATGTATGTGACAAATAAACTTCTTGAATCTTAAATGTTAAATCTAAATATTAAGTCTAAATCTAAATGTTAAATCTAAATCTAAATGTTAAATCTAAATATTAAATCTAAATGTTAAATCTAAATGTTACAGCTAAATCTAAATGTTAAATGTAAATGTTAAATCTATATCTAAATGTTAAATCTAAATGTCACAGGTGCTTGGTGAAATTAAATATTGAGCTAATATGCAAATCCACACTGCCGGTCAGCGGAAGTACCAAAATAAAAGCTTGGTGAAGAGATCCAGTGCTATCCACGGTCTTCCTCAGGTGGTCAGACTGTGTGACTGCGCTCCACTGTCGGACACTGACTCTGCTCACCAAGTCGCTCTGCAGAAGAACATCAACTACAAACTTCGGCACACCACCATGGATTTGTATGTTGAGACATTGTTTAAATGTTTAGCTTTTTCTTACCTTAAATGTTTATGTAGATTATAAATTGGTCAGTTTATGTCTGTGTGTCCCGGAGCTGGTATTGATTAATTTCCTGTGTCCTTATTGTTCTGTGTTCCTGTAGACTAGGGCTGGTTTTAGGCTCTTATTGTGTTACTTTTATTGGATATTTTTAAGCAAGCTTGTACATTCAGTTTTCAGGACTTGTTGTGCCGTGATGGTTTTAGTGTGTCTTTTCAGACTCCTTTGGTTGGGGTGGGTTTTAGTCACATGTGTTGTGTCCTTTTTTAAACTGAAATGTATTTGTCTTGTGTTTACTACCCCCATCTTACTCCCTTTTGGAACCAGTGCCTCCCAGACTACTAGTAGTTGTGTGTTGTCTATGTATTTTAATAAATTAATTACATGTTACTTGTTCCAGTGGCTCCATCAAAGAACCTGTGCTTTTAGTATCTGTTTGTATGCCAGAGGACCATACCGCTTTTAAAAAGGTGGCGTAATCTGTTTAAATGCACTATTCCTCCCCCATGTTACACCAGCATGGTGAATTAGTTAAGAATCAAACACTTGCTCTTCTACGTTTGACTTCGGTGCATCGGTGACAAGAAGATTCATTCAAACACAGAGAGGAATGAGCAGACAGGAAGAGAGAGGAAAGAAAAGTGGTTGTACTTGTTTCTATATTTGTTCATTCATTTATTCTAGAGCTGGAGTTGCACTACACTACAACACTGCCCTCCACTGGTCAGCACTGGGCAACACAGAAACTGGATCCTTTCCATTAATACCAATAACAATTTCCAAAAGAAGCATAAATGCAGATGCAAAATGTTAGATGCAACAAAATATTCTTTGGGCTGCCTTTGATGCAAACTGAATTTCCAAGACAATAAATGGTATCGCATCAGTTCAACCATCTCAGCCTTTCAGGTTCTCTCTCTCTTCCTGAGCGATGCTTTCTATTTCATCTCCCAGGCTGGAGAAACATGGCCGCTCCTCAAAGCTGAACGCCCAGCATCGCCTCATCAAACTGTACACCTATTATTATTACAGCGGGATGTATGTGATATGATATTTGTGTGCCAATGAAAAAAACATGAGAATTGCAGTGCAACTATGCTAAAAAAAAAAATTGCTGCTATGAAAGCAACGCTCACAAGGGAATGAAATTTAAATCCTTTGCTCAAGACCTTTGCCTATAAAAGATACATTTTAGAAGAGCTCATCAGTTACATTTTTGAAATATTAAAAGGTGCTATGTGTAGAATTTTACCATCAATAAATCATGACCACATTAATTTTGAGACATTAGTATATTCCCATCACTAGAAGCCTGTCAGCCTCTACCAGACTCTACCAGCCTCTACTCTGCATTTTACATTGTGGCCACCTGGTTGATTTGGAGGGAAATCTGCTGGATTGCTTTACGGCACAAAACAGGAAGAGGGCGCTGTTCTTCCTGCGCTAACGGAGCTAAAGCTAAAGAGTTTCTGGAAACGGCAGATGGAGGAAGAAAGGAAGATGGAGAAATCACTTCCAACATGTTGATCCTCTTCAGGAAAGACAAAGACGCCAGGGAGGGGGGACAGGAAGCAACAGGGTTCATGGAAAATGTAGTCTTAAACACCAGCGCTAACAATACCACTGGTGTGAGATAGAGGCTACCAATCGTCTCCACCATGGTCTCACTGGTTTATGGTTATTATACCAAGGTATTAATGATGATATATGATATATACAAGGATATATCGACGTTTAAAAATATTACACATAGAATATTTAAGCAATGCTCATCAGGTAACGAGGGTTTTAGTTTTTTGGTTTAGTGTTTTGGAATGAAACCCTTCAGCTTTTGCACCATGTGGCGTGAACGTACCCTGGGTGGGCAACCTCCAGTTGTCCTTTAGAATAGACAGAAAGAGTCACCAGATGCATTGAGACGGGACCCTGCATGTTATTTCCAATCTCCTCCATGTACAGCTTAAAATATGGATGAAACAAGGTTATAAAGAGGCGGAACCGCAAAGATGAACATATTTCCACAAATAACATTTGAGTTAAATTATGAATGGTCGTCAGGAGAGGACGAAGGAGAGGAAAGAAGCCTGGATACTTCAGTGCAACCTCCAGGTGTGCTCATATGACATCAGCTGACCTAGACAAATTAGAGAAGAGCAAAAATGAAGCTAACACTGTAAGGCAAACAACATGGGCTTTAAACTGCAACATGGGCTGAAAACCACGGTCAAACTAGCCCCGACGTTGTTTTGCGGTACGTGTATATACTAGGCATTACGGTAAGAGCGTGTAAGAAGTGATTTCAAAATAAAAGCAACGTTCCGGTGAACGTGATTTCAGTCAGTTAGTCTGTCAATAATGAATGAATAAATAAAGAAATAAAAATACATAAATAACTAAATAAAACAAAATGAATAAATATTAAATAATAAACAAAAAGAATAATAAAAAAACACCTGCAAACTGTATTTCAGAGAAAAATTGAGGCTTTGAAAATCGAAGCTTTATCATTTCAATTGTGTGAATAATTAGTCAAACTAAATAAAAAAGAATACATTTCCAAAGACCAATCTGACTTCAAAATGACAGTACACCACCTCAGACTGTCATTGAGAAACTTCCTGTTTCCACAGACCAATTTCACTTCAGAATGATAGCAGACCACCTCAGTGTCACTCAGACAGTATCAGGACATTCTGATAAAAATAAAACTGCTTGATTTTGGGTTAGTATGTAGTCAGGGTTGTCCTGAACACAAATATATCAGTCACTGTCAGAAATTATGGAGCAACGTGTTTTTACAGCACACCGTTTCAGAAAGGAAGCCATTTCAAGGTAAAAATGTGAGACTTTAACTTTGAAATTATCTAAAATGATACAGTAAAAATGCTTGATTTTGGGTTAGTATGTAGTCACGGTTGTCCTGAATACAAATACATCAGTCACTGTCAGAAATTATAGAGCAATGTGTTTTTACAGCACTCCAAGTTTTAGAAAGGAAGCCATTTCAAGGTAAAAATATGAGAAAAAATTCTCTAAAATGGTACAGTAAAAATGTTTGACTTTGGGTCAAATAACTCAGTCATTATCAGGATTTTTTTTTTTCTTGCAACCCAAAATCAAAGAATAAAGTAATGTCCCTCACAATTTAGTGGGATTTTTTTTTAATTCATAAGGGACACAGATAACATGCTTCATCCCTTTCTGTGAATATAATCCAATTAATCTAATTTCCATAACGTTATATGTATTTTGTATATACCCTGTGTTAACACCTTATTTTGAAAACCGGACGTAGTGACATGTGTATCCTAGAACTTGCAGTTCGTGCTGAAAAGAAACAGCATTGGATTAACTAACCAGTTTTATTGCAACTTTGTGAAAATACACTAAGCTTCCTCGTTTCTCATAAGAAAGCAAACTAGCTAACGTAAGCTAGCTCAATTTGCAGGCTGTAGTTTGCTAAGTTAGCTCGTTTAAACTAGCCCCAGGAACCATCGGAACGTAAATACTAAATGATCAACATGTCCTGCCTCTAATCCTGTATGACTTACACCTGATAAATAATTTCGGAGCCGCTGTATGATTTTAGTAGCAGTAGACATGTTTGTTTGCTGTTGTGAAGGACACAGCGCTTCTTCTGTAATGGAACCCTCGTTCTGTCAGTGCTTTACCGACACCTGGCGGTCTGGAGGAGAACAGCTTCACGTTAACCAGAGGGCATTACAGTATGTCTCTGGCATCTTAAAACTATGTAATATAGTAGCCTACATATCTTTGATAATCTCTGTTTGTATATAGTATTTTCTAAAATATTTGAAAACTCTGTAAGCATTCAACCAATATGGGGTTTTGAAGGGTGACAGCGATACTTTTGAATTGAGGTTGCCAATCCCATGGAATCAATTCAGGTTAAATTCAGACAACCAGTGTAATATTGATCAGGGGCGGATTTAGTGGTTTGGCTCAAACTGAGCCATCAGTTCAACTTGCCTAAGGAAATGTCTATTATCAGACTCAAACAACCTCTCTGAATGACCACAGAAAGCAAGATTGCCCTCAGCTAAATGGCAGACAAAAAAATTGACGAGGTCGAGGGAGGGGCAGCGGTCACGCCACTAGGTGTAGCCACAACAGCAGCACTACCTGGGGAGGTGAGCAAGAAACCTTTTTATTTTCATCTCTTTTATCGTTTTTCTGCCCCAGTTGGATAGCTTCGCTTCATTTCCTTTACCTTTTCAAGTGACTCCTATTTACATTGATGGCTGTGCCGCACGCTACATTGTTTACACAGTACAGTACTTTTCCTGTCAAGCTTGACAGTTCAACTTTGGCGCCACAAGATGGAATAGTCCATTAAAGCTGGAGGGGGGTACGGCTGTGTGGACAGTATTGAAAGTAGTCGCTATAAGAATATTATCGGTATCTTTCATATTTTAATATATTTTTAAATGAAAGAACAGAGGCATAATTTCATGTATATTTTATGGGGCCCTTGGCAGTTGCCTAGCTTTGCCTAATGGTTAAGACCGCCCCTCAACATTTGTTTGAAAGAATATGCCTATTTTCTCTTTTCGTCGTGGCGCAGATTGTTTCCAATACCAACACTAAAGGTATTGTAAGCAACACTTTACATGACAGCGTACTATAGCTACTTTAAAGACGCTATCCCAGCATATCTTTTATCATAGTGTCACTGCCTACCGTTAATTTATTTAATCTCAGACCCGGACGTTACATTACAGGTGTCTGTCTGAAAACCAGTTCGGGTTCAAAACACTCTTCTAACGGGTTTCTAGCATGTTCTGGTGTTACTATTAACGTCATGGAATAAGAGTAGAAGTAATACTAATTTGTTGCAGAGCCTGCAGGTTTGAAGGAAACCTCTTCACTACCTTCTGACTCTCACTAGCACTGCCACTGGGACATGTTTGATTAAGAGGTTAGCTGGCTTTCTGTGCTGTAACTGTATAGAAGACATGGCGATGAAGTCTTTCAAAACAAGTTAATATATATTATGTTTTAAAGTGTGCAAACACTACCACAATACTTACAGTCCATGTCTCTATTTCCCCCGATGTTTTCTAGATGTACCTGGTCTATTTGATATAAAGAGCAGGGGGTCCTAGTAATTTGTAACGTTACACTTTGTACAAATGTACTTTTGGCATTTTACTGGCAAGAATGATCAGTCCTTGAAATAATGAAACCTTGTTGTGATGAATGAGTCCAGCTAACAGCATGTTTGGTGTGTTTCTGTAAAGCTGTACACTCTACTATGAATCTGTCTGAGGAGAGAGAGGAGGGGGTCCCTACCTCTAAAACCTCTCTGTCTGGGGAACATGACCACCAGACCAAAGCTCAGAGGTAAGATGAGGATCTCTAAATGTCCATGACTGTTCTCCATCCCAGAGCTCAGCAGTGATATCATGACACCATCACTATCCAGAGTAAAAGGTCTGTCTGTGTTGTGTTGAAGCCCCGCCCACCAGGAGAGACCAGACTCCCCTGTACCCAGCTGTGTGTCCATGAAGAGTGACCGGTCTATGGAGCTCCCTCTTGTCTTCAAAGATGGACACCACTCTACTGAGCAAAGGTAAGAATTCAACTAGTTATTCATTTTAAAGAACAGCAGTTATCTGACAAAAGATAAGCTAGAATTTAAAACATATACCATTATATATTTGTTTCATACATTTCTTTTTTTATCCAGGAAGGGTTTTACTGTGCATACATACTTTTTCATGCTTTTCTATATTTTTTTCGATCGTCAATCCTGTGTTTGTAGCAGGAACCAGCAGGAGAGACCAGACTCCCCTGTACCCAGCTGTGTGTCCATGAAGAGTATGGGTCTCCCTATTGAATTCAAAGATGGACACCACTCTACCGAGCAAAGGTAAGAAGTCATGAGATATAGAATTGGTCTGGCCCTTCACACTCCAATTTCATTTTTTGCTCTCTCAAAACCTCACATTCAATGATCAGAGCAGCATTTACAGTGGTGCTTGCCTTGTGTTTCTATATTTTCTGTCATATTTTCTCCACAGAGTCCACCAGGAGAGTTCAGAGGTTCCCATTGGTCAGTCTGCCCAGGAGCATCAAACAGACCTGGCCTCCATATTTATGGTGTGTAAATGTACAACACCACCTTGTACTTCAGCTACAAATTAAATGGAAAATAGTAGTCTTCATGCTACACTCTTTAGACAGATGGATTTGATGTTGTGTTCCACAAGTTTAATTTATATATTCTTCTGTTCCAGCTGCTTGAGGAGAAAATTGTCACTTTTGTGAAGAACGAGCTGAAGAGATCGCAGAGGGTTCTGAGTCTAGATTGCCCAGAATGCTTAGCGAGGCAGAGGGAGGATGAGGTGGACGGTGAGGAGGAAGAGCAGAGGAGGCACAGCAGAGAGGCATTTCTGAAGATCACACTGCATTTCCTTAGGAGAATGAAGCAGGAGGAGCTGGCTGACTCTCTGCAGAGCAGTAAGAGGCTTTTAACAGGTTTAACGTGACGGAAAGGGTGAATGGTGGAAAATGGAGGTGTAGACATTTCAAACTCTGCTGTAAATCCAGACATTTCTCAAATGAGACTTATTCAATTCCAGACTGGAAGATAAATTGCCACACTCCCCATGGATAACCTGGCAAAATTATTGATTGTTAATACGAGTTTAAAATGCTGAACACAGTATTGTACACTGCTAAGAAAAACACCACCATAAATGTTGCCTGGCTGATAGATACAATGGAGTTGGGAAATGTACTCATTCACTCAGAAATGTTTGAATTCATTGTATTTACCTCAACATCCACTCATTGATGTTATTTGTTGTTTGTCCATTCAGAAACTCTTGCTGCAGGGTGCCAACGTCAACTCAAATCTAATCTGAAGGAGAAGTTTCAGTGTTTGTTTGAGGGCATCGCTAAACCAGGAAACCCAACACTTCTGAATCAGATCTACACAGAGCTCTACATCACAGAGGGAGGGAGTGGAGAGGTCAATGATGAACATGAGGTCAGACAGATTGAAACAGCATCCAGGAAAACAGCCAGACCAGAAACAACAATCACATGTGAAGACATCTTTAAACCCTTACCTGGCAGAGAGGAACCAATCAGGACAGTGATGACAAAGGGAGTGGCTGGCATTGGTAAAACAGTCTTAACACAGAAGTTCACTCTGGACTGGGCTGAAGACAAAGCCAACCACAAGATACACTTCATGTTTCCATTTACTTTCCGAGAGCTGAATTTGCTGAAAGGTAAAAAGTTCAGCTTGGTGGAACTTCTTCATCACTTCTTTATTGAGACCAAAAGAATCTGCAGCTTTGACAAGTTCCAGGTGGTGTTGATCTTTGACGGTCTGGATGAGTGTCGACTTCCTCTAGACTTCCAGAACAACCAGATGTTGACTGATGTTACAGAGTCAACCTCAGTGGACGTGCTGCTGACAAACCTCTTCAACAGGAAGCTGCTTCCCTTTGCTCGCCTCTGGATAACCACACGACCTGCAGCAGCCAATCAGATCCCTCCTGAGTGCGTTGACATGGTGACAGAGGTGAGAGGGTTCACTGACCCACAGAAGGAGGAGTACTTCAGGAAGAGATTCAGAGATGAGGAGCTGGCCAGCAGAATCATCTCCCACATCAAGACATCACAAAGCCTCCACATCATGTGCCACATCCCAGTCTTCTGCTGGATCACTGCTACAGTTGTGGATCATGTGTTGACAACCAATCAGAGAGGAGAGATGCCCAAGAGCCTGACTGAGATGTTCATCCACTTCCTGGTGGTTCAGTCCAAACAGGGGAATGTCAAGTATCGTGGCAAAGCTGGAACAGATCCACACTGGAATACGGAGACCAGGAAGATGATTCTGTCTCTGGGAAAACTGGCTTTTGAGCAGCTGGAGAAAGGCAACCTGATCTTCTATGAAGCAGACCTGACTGAGTGTGGCATTGATATCAGAGCAGCCTCAGTGTACTCAGGAGTGTTCACACAGATCTTTAAAGAGGAGCGTGGGCTGTACCAGGACCAGGTGTTCTGCTTTGTCCATCTGAGCATTCAGGAGTTTCTGGCTGCTCTTTATGTCTTTCTGTCATTCATCACCACTGGTGACAATCTGCTATCTGAAGAACAGTTAATGTCCCCACCGCCAAAGAAATTAAGAAAGACATCTACAGTAAAAGACATCTACCAGAGAGCTGTGGACAAGGCCTTACAGAGTCCTAATGGACACCTGGACTTGTTCCTCCGCTTCCTCCTGGGTCTTTCACTGGAGACCAATCAGACTCTCCTACGAGGCCTGGTGAAACAGACAGGAAGTAGATCACAGACCAATCAGGAAACAGTCCAGTACATCAAGGAGAAGATCAGGGAGAATCCCTCTCCAGAGAGAAGCATCAATCTGTTCCACTGTCTGAATGAGCTGAATGACCATTCTCTAGTGGAGGAGATCCAACAGTACCTGACATCAGGAAGTCTCTCCAGAGAGAAGCTCTCTCCTGCTCAGTGGTCAGCTCTGGTCTTCATCTTACTGTCATCAGAAGAAGACCTGGAGGTGTTTGACCTGAAGAAATACTCTGCTTCAGAGGAGGGTCTTCTGAGGCTGCTGCCAGTGGTCAAAGCCTCCAATAGATCTGTGTAGGTGCATAGATAACTGGATAGATTAAATGTATTAAATGTGATCTTTTTTAGATGCGATAAAATAGACATGGTCATTGTTTGTCTTTATCACAAATTCTTCTTCAGGCTGAGTGGCTGTCAGCTGTCAGAGAGAAGCTGTGACGCTCTGGCCTCAGTTCTCAGCTCCAAGTCCTCCAGTCTGAGAGACCTGGACCTGAGTAACAACGACCTGCAGGATTCAGGAGTGAAGCTGCTCTCTGCTGGACTGGGGAGTCCACACTGTAAACTGGACACTCTCAGGTCAGGGTTCCTCAACTTGGTCAATGCATGACCATTTAAACCCTGCTCTACATGAAGGTTAATATCAATGAAGAAACACCAAACGTGTAACGTCTTGTAACAACGACCAGAGGCTAGGACCCAAAATCAGAAGCACACAGAGGCAGACATTTGAACAGAAAAGGGCTTTACTGAAGTTAAACTAAAAAATCCACCGCTACTTGAATGTAAAACAACCAGGCATAAGCTGGGCCAAAAACTGTGGGGAACTAAACTAGGTGCACAAATATAATGAAAGTGCGGCTTTGCAGAGTAGCTGTGTCTTCCGAAGAGCAAGACCAAGCACTGAAGGGGGACAGAGAGGTTTCAATAGGCCAAACCCCAGGTGCACCAAATCATCAATAATGAACCCAATTACTAGACCCACCACTCCTCTACCCATGACAACATTTAACATGTAGCTTGTCTTGTATGTTTCCAGGCTGTCAGGCTGTCTGGTCACAGAGGAAGGCTGTGCTTCTCTGGCCTCAGCTCTGAGCTCCAACCCCTCCCATCTGAGAGAGCTGGACCTGAGCTACAATCACCCAGGAGACTCAGGAGTGAAGCTGCTCTCTGGACTGGAGACTCTCATGTAGGTCATGTTACTGTACAGTTACTTCATGCAGTGTGTGTGTGGTCCATTTGTCGTTCTGTCTCAACGTCTCTTGTGTCTACCTCTTCCACAGTGTTGACCATGGTGGAAAGTGTTGGTTGAAACCAGCGCCCTTCAGGTGTAAGTTGAGCTTTTCTAGTGTTGTTAAACGTTTTATAGACTAAACCCTCATGGAAACAGGCTGACAAAATTGATAGTCAAACTATCAATAAATCAACACGTAATAAACAGATCAGAAACTGATGCTGTATTGTGTCTTGTTCTCCCCATCAGATGCGTGTGAACTCACACTGGACCCAAACACAGCACACAGAAACCTCTCTCTGTCTGAGGACAACAGGAAGGTGACACGGGTGGAAGAGAAGCGGCGATATCCTGATCACCCAGAGAGGTTTGACCACTGGTACCAGGTGCTGTGTAGAAATGGTCTGACTGGCCGCTGTTACTGGGAGGTGGAGAGGAAAGGTGTGGTTGAGTTAGGAGTGACATACAGAGGAATCAGAAGGAGAGGGAAGATTGTTGACTGCTGGCTTGGAGGGAATGACAAGTCCTGGAGTCTGTACTGCTCTGATGGTAGCTACGCTGTCTGGCACAATAACAGAAAAGTCATACGCATCCCCTCCTCCTCTACATCTAACAGAGTAGGAGTGTATCTGGACTGGCCTGCTGGCACTCTGTCCTTCTACAGAGTCTCCTCTGACTCTCTGATCCACCTCCACACCTTCACCTCCACATTCACTGAACCCCTCTACCCTGGGTTTGGGCTTGGTTCTCCTGGTTCCTCAGTGTCTCTGTGTCGGATTGAGGAGGGAAAGTCGTGGAGAAAACACTGCTGACCAAAGACATGCTGAAATGATAGTTCACTCTGTACAGGATCACACACACATCATCTGAGAGTCTGTTTTTGATTGATAGGTTAAAATCTCTTTACTTTGTAATTTTAAGTTTAAATTAACAGTTTGATCATCTTAAGCGTAAACTAGTTTTAAACAGAATTTGTTGCTTTTACAGTGTAATCACTATTGCCTTAAAATAAACAATTACATTGATATGTTGTTTAATAGGTTATGATAAAATATTGGTTAATATAGGTGCAGGAACATGTCTATCAGTAGAACTTACTCACATGCTTTTTGATGTTTTAAAATTGTATTTTTTGTGCAGTTTGTTTTTTGCACCTTTTTATCACTACGTAAATACATTTGTCTTGTTTGGCCTTTTTTGGATTATTTTCTATTATAGAGTTCTTTTTGGTTTTCCATGTTCTGATACATCGTTTGACTTTTTGGACTGAAAGGGAGAGGGCAGACATCTTGCAATTTTGTGGAACTATTGTTTTTTTTTCATTTGTTATGTAAAGTTCCCCTCATGTTATGTAAAGTTCCCCTCATGTTATTTCCTTCCTTCTCTGCAGGTTATCTGTAATGTGCATAGGCCTGCAGCACTTTGTAACACTTTGAGCTATTCAGCACTATTGTGATGTTGACATGCTTTGACTTTTACTATAAATCTTACATATTCATAAAAAAAATCATCTGAGATCCAAGTGTGTTACATGTGTATGAAATGTATGATACTGCTAATAATAATCATTAGAAACTAAGAGGTCTCATCACCCAACATCATACCTACTGTGAGTGTAGCTACTGAGTGCGAGTAGTCACACTTTACGATGGTCACCAATTTCGGTGTAACACCTGAAAGTGAGTTTTGAAAGCCAGAAATCTCAGCACCCAGCGAAGTACTCATTACTGATCAATACCTTACCAACAACCTGCAGATATCAGGATTATTCAATTCATAGTGATAAACGTTTAATCCACGACTGTAAAACTCAAGAAACACCAATGAATCCGTTCAGATGAGTCAAAGAAGTACCAATTTTACTTGGTGCACAAGAAAACACAGTACAGGGCGACAGTGCCAGTATACCATGCAGTCAAGTATTACAGATGTGTGCTTGTCATGCAGCATGCACTGAACAGAAGAGTCAACAGCAGAACACATGCACATGTACAACTGTTCAATCTGAAGGACAATTCCCAAAAAAGTGATATGTGATTGGTGTGTGTAGCTTTCTTCCATGGTATCAAAGTTTCACCACATGGAGACAGAGGATATAAAAAGGGTTTGTACATCGCAAGTTTGTTCATTGTAAACAATTCTGACAGACTAGAGGAATAATGATCTGTGTTGCCAATTCTGATGTTCATCGTCTCACGATTTGGAGAATTTCTTTTGGGGCGTTGCAGTGAGGAATAAAAACAAGTCAAATACCATAGAAACAAAAAGGCTCATTGAAAGCCGGTGCAACAGCCAGCAACAGCCATGGATGAGGACTGTTACCCTCAAAAGCTCTCTGTCGCGGGGAAACGTGAAGTGCATACGTTCCACCCAGTCACACTTCCTCCAATTCTCTTTGTGCATATAATGTCCCTCAACAAGAATAATGCATTTGGAATCAATAACAGCCTCGTTATCAAAATATACATCAATATTTGTACAATACAAACACATAAATCATTTGTCCATATAAGCCCTGGATTTGGATTTAATGTAAGGGGGTTCCCCACTGTTCACCTCTCCACGTTTATTCATGTTACAAATTCATGTCAAAAAATACGCTAGTGCACTTTTACGCCACGCCCCCCCCCCCCCCCCCCCGATGTAAACATCACTACACAGTAAAGTAAGGAATAGGTATTTTAGGCATGGTGTCTCTCACATGCACATTTGAATGAACAAAGACAAAAGCTACCATTTCAGGAAAAATACTCCAAAATATGCAAGAGGATCAAACACAAGTTTTAACTGTCCTTGCTAGAAGGAAGTCCTCCACGGGGAAGAAACGTCCCCCCAAAAAAAACAAAATAACCAAATGTTGTACACAAGCAAAGCCTATTCCTGTCAGGCTCCCTCCTGTATCTGGAGAAAACGTAGACCTACTTTTGGCTGCTCAGTGATTATCCTTTAAGATCCATGCTTGAACAGTACAAGTAAGAACAGTACAGCAGGTCACACTGCCAAGCTGCATCAGAGTGTAAAGATGCTGCAGGGTGAGCAAGGAAGAAGAAAAAAAAAAAAGAAAGTTGAACACTGTCAATGACGAGGTGTCACAGATTACAAGCTCTGGAGGTCAGAATAACACAAGTTACATCAAGTAGCCGCAAAATCAAGTCCATCCTGATCTACAACACCCAGAGCTTAATACTCCATCATCACAACTGGTTTCAGTTGAGATGATGCCAAGATTGCGATCCCTGAAAAAAAAAAAGTCAGATTCATCAATTTACACTGTAAACGCAGTTAAGATTGCAAACAATACAACGGACATCAATATCCTAAAAGATATGGCTTAGAGGACAATGCACTGATGGCACATTAACACCCTGTGAGCTGCTTTACACTTCAGGTAGGTCACTTCCTCTAGTCACACCCAGTTGGTGTTTGAGATATTACCCTGCACGGACTCGTTCCAAATGGATCAAATACGAAGCGTTGACCGTACGTTCACACTGTGAGCAACGCGGTCAACAGGTCAGCACAAGGCCATTCACTTCCTGTAGAGCTGAGCGACTGGGGAATCTCGGCTCGTTTCCCTACTGATGTGATTTAGTTTCATGAACAATAAATGGATGAGAACTTGATTCCAGCTACAACTTTTATTTGAAAGACTTCAGCAATAAACTTCTCAAAAACGATGCCTGGAGAATGGTTCATCCATCGTCGATAGGAAGATCTGAAGTCATTTTATTGAGTTTTTTTCTGTTTATTTTATCAATGCTACCTAATAAGCACTTGCTAGCTAACTATGTTAACTGATAACTTGGTCAAAACCTTGTAGCTGCATTTGAGGATCAGAGCCTTTGAGGATCAGTCAGTCAGAATAGAGCGATCCATCAACCAAGTTGCTTGGAGTGTGAACAAGATCATGACACTGTTGAAAGCGGCACTGTTCAGTTCTCAATTGAAACGAAGAGAAAAAAAAAAAGACTTCAGTCTCCAAAAATGACTTTAGAGCCTTTTGGTCCAAAGACAATTACGCCCATCATTATCAAACTAGTCTGTACCGTGACAATTTATTTAAAAAATAGACATTTATTAAAAAAATCCAGTCGAAAGACATAAAACCACATTTTATGAATTTGACATGTTTGAGCCTTGGCTAGTCAACTCTCTTTGTCCCGTTACTAATTCTATCATAGCTTATAAATGTAATAAATAAAGACCAGGAGGAGTAACGCTGGGAATCAAATATTTACAATTAAAAAAAGTTTCAAGTAAAAACTCCCCCCAGCCAGAGTTTTCCTTCAGCACTAATGCATTTCACACTTGAAAGACTTAAAAGAAAGATATGACAAATTTAGTCACTAGAAATGGTGAGCAGTCACTTTCTCAGCTGCCCCCCTCTGCGCCCCGTCTTGTCCGGTGCCGCCCCGTCTTGAGGAGCAGCAGGAGTGGTTTCTGCTGCCTTGCTGGAGGAGTTCTGGGTGAGAGGACGTCCTGCCTGTTGCTGCTGAGGTAAAGCGATGCCGATCCCAAGCTCAGGCGTCTCGCTGGTGTCCTCCTCCCCGTCCGAACAAGGCTCCCACTCATCCTGCTCCTCGCTCTCCGTCGAGCCCTGCACGGCAATCTGGGGCACCAGGGTGAACCTCCTCACCGCTGGCACCTCCAGCTCCACCTCCTCGCTAGACTGGGGCAGGGTGACCATCCACGCCGCCCTATGCTGCTGCTGCTGCTGCAGCTGGGTTTTGGCTCCGGGCGCTGGGCTGGTCACCGTCACCATGGGACCGGTTTTCTCCTCTGGCTCGTCGAAGCTCACCTCCTGCACCGCCTCCTGCTTCTTGAAGGAGTCGCGGCGCTCCGACAGGTTGAGCTTCCGCATCACGACTAGCTGCTCTGATCGTTCCATCCCAGAGTCCCTCAGCCTCTGACCGCTGATGTAGCCCCCCAGCCTGCTGTGGTCGGTCCCGATGTAGGAGCCTCCGCAGGCCCCCTCTGCCTCGGCGTCACCCAGCAGTTCCCCCTCACCATAGAACGGCACTTCCAGCGTGTGCCTGCGGGGGGCGTAGGACTTCTTGTCAGCATGGTACCCACCAGACAGCTTCTCAGCCGACTGCACTCTCTTGAGCAGAGGAGATCGGGGCGGCTCGGCGCTGCGGGGGCGGACCATGTGCCGAACGATGGTGGGTGGCGACAGAGTCTTGCCGTGGTAGGCGTGAAGGGCTTTGGCGATGCCTGGGAGGGGGGAAGGCGAGCGCTGTGGCGACAGTGGCTGGGTGGACGAGGAGGAGGTGCAGGCGAGAGGCGAGGGCGGGATGCTGCTGGTTGACTTCCGGCGGCCCACCTTGGTGTAGCGCTGGGTGCTGAGCTTGGAGCCCAGGCCGTGGAGGGAGCTGGGCCGGATGTGTGCTGCTGGGGAGCTGGGGGAGCTGGAGCAGGGAGACGTGCTCTGAGGGGAGTTGTTGTTGTCTGGGGCGCAGAGGTTCAACAATAAAACAAAACAAAAGAAATCACACATCAAAAGTTAAAATATCAAAAGATTTTTGGTTTGTAGTGAGATGATTTTAAACACCTGTTGAGGATTTCTTTGTAATCCGACCAGATATTAACCTACACTTTTCCTAAGCCAGATAAACAGGGCTTTCAGGTGATGCAACACATCCTTTGGCGGCTATATTGGAGGTCCTTGGCCAATAGTGGCTGCAAACAGCTGATTGTGGTTCTAAACGTACAACTTGCTTGTTTTAACAGAACTGAATAGAAATGGTTACTTATCATTTCACCACTGATAGATCTGATTGATTTAGTGTTTAGATCATGTAGCTTGTTAGCTAGCTAACCATAGTATCTGGTCAGCTAACCATCACACATCTGATTAGCACACTAGCTAACGTAGCTAGTAGAAGCTAGCGTTAGCAGTAGCTAGTAGTCCCATGTTAACAGTAACTAAACTAGCCTGCTGGCTAGTTAGCTAGCTACCAGTTTGTTCAGGTTAACTAGCTGACTCTTCTCCAGCTCCAACTCAGAGTGTTTTGGAGTAGAGACTAGGGCTAAAGACAAGACAGTTTACTGAGTCACAGTAACCTACATTTGGAGACAAATATACCTGATCACACTGATCACTTTTACTGAGAACGTTACTGGATGATCTACAGACACACCACAACAACCTGGTTCTGCTAGCTCTCTTCTTCTAGCCTGGTTCTGTTAAATTTAGACATTATTTGTGTATAGCCAATCCTCCAATGGACCTCCATGATGGCGCCAGACCTGCTGGGAGATTTGTGATGTAACTGCAAAGCCTCTATTGGCCTTAAATGTCCTTAGCGGTGACCCTAAAGCTACGCTGAGCTCACCGGTGGCCTGGTGGTCGGGTGCGGGGCTCCGGCAGGGGGTGGAGGGTCCGGGGGAAAGGCTGTGTGTCGGGGAGCCTGGAAGACTCTCGCTGGAGGAGACTGAGTGGTGGAGCCCCGATGAGAAGCTCCGGCTGCTGTGCATCACCGTGCTCTGCTTGGAGAGCTTCTTCAAGATACTCCGTCGCCTGGGAGAATAAAAGGACATTTGTGGTCCTGTGTGGCCCAGTGGGGAGAGCAAGGCACTAACGCTGTCAGGGTTAAAAGTTTTCCCATTGGGGCCGCCCACGCTAGCCATGGAAACACTTGTGAAACTAAATTGCTCTGAATGCGTCCACTAAATGACATGTGTTATGATTTAAAGAGGGTAGGAGGTCAGATGAGAAAGGGTAGATTGGTGAGTCAAAATCAGTAATGCACCCTGCCTGACAAAGTTATGATGCGCTGGATGGAGTCTAGGAGGAAAATTGTTGACACTTAACTAGGAGACTTTAAGGCCGAATCCCAATTCTCATTTTCACCCCTACGGCTCATTTTCGAGGGAGCTCCCTCGCCCTTCGGCTTGGCCCTCGGAACAGAGTCACAAGGGGTAGTATGTAGGGGTAGGTATCTCTCCCTATGAAATGGGACAACCCTTCAAGACCCTGATACGTCATCGATGACGTTTACGTGAAGAGACGCGACAAGTTTGTTATCGGAGATTACTATGGCAATAATGGTATTATCACAGTGACATTTGCCATTCATCTGATGGAGATAGAAAAGCATGAACGCTCGCGATTTGTTCACAACTTATACGTTTCACGCTACCAATCGATCAAACAAGTCATCAAATAAAAAAGACCACTGCTTCATTACCGGGCCACTTCATGACAGAATAGTGTTAGCGGTGCTCTATTTTAATATTTTTTAAATCTTTATTAGCGAAGAAAATACTACATTTGTGGTTCACTTTGATGGTAGTGTAGCGTTCGCCATGATCTTCCAGTTGATTCGCAGGTCGTTCTGGGAGATTTCTCATAGCCCTCGGTTTGTAGTGTGCCCCTGAAAAACCTCCGTTTGGAGGGCCATGTAGCCCTAGCACTTCGCCCTACCCCTCGATCACAAGAGAATTGGGACACCCCTACCCCTACACGTGAATGCGCAAAACGGAGGGGAAGGGCGAAGGGGTGAATTGGGATTCGGCCTAAGGCTTTAATTAATGCTAGTGTGTGCAGTAATCCCTTACTGACACTAGGGGGAGATGGAGGACTGAGGTTCACTGGTTGGCATTTCTGACAACTAATCTCTGCAAGTAAACATGAGATGAGAAACACTGCAAAGCTGCAGAGATCAAGAAGAAACTCAAACTCTAAACCAAACTCACCGGTCATAATTATCTCTCCTCTTGCTCTTCTTGCTGCGCCGGGCCATCTTGCCTTTGTGTTTGGTCTTTCGAGCCGGACCAACTTTGATCGACGTGTTCTCAAGCGCCGTGGTCTGAAGCGCCACCTTGTTGCCGCTCTGCACATTTCATAAAAAACAAATGATTAGCTCTTTTTAAATGATCAGTTCCTATTAAAGATACTCTCTGTTGTGGCGTTGAGTTTGCATCTCTCTGGAGGCTGTGACTCGCGAGGAGATGTTCAACATTCCCATGAGCAAGAAACCCAGGTTAATAAATAAATACATTATTTATTAGTTATTCCTCTCAAGACGAGGTTTCCTTGTAATCAATAGGCAACAGGCTGAGGCAACTTCCTGGGCAATGTTGCTCTTCAGCTCTAGAGGGTCCAGTTTTATTTACTTGCACATATGTAAACAGCCTTATTCAGGTTTCCTACACCTTTCTACTAATATATCATATAGCACAACTTCCATCACCGATATCTATCAGAGTCTCTGTTCTCCGTTGAACATGTGATGTGAATGTCCAGGTCTTATTTCTGCTCCAACTATCTCTTAGGACCGATACTATCAGGACATTTCTGATCTGAAGTGGATCAACAAGCAGCCAAGCTGAGACATTTCACTGGTTCCTTAATAAGGAACTGCAACAGGAGTTGCTCTACCTTCAGCAGGAGCTCTATCATCTCCGGGTGAACCAAGCCTTGCACAGACTCCCCGTTGACGTGGGTGATGAGGTCTCCAGCCCGGAGCCCCGCCTCGTAGGCCGGGCTGCCCTCCTCCACACTCTGTTAGAGGGCACAAGGTTCATTTGAAAATTACATATCCACCATTTAACAAAACTCACACCTTCTCGAACTTAATGTTTGCGCTCATGAAAGTAGAGCACATTATGGGTCACTGTTGAAGATATGAGTCATCTGAAGACCTTTGCTTACAAAACAGTGGCGCCTTAATGGATTTCTGGGTATTGAAGTTTTACAGTTACCTCTCACTGTCATTAGGGGCCGCCCATGTGTGAAGTTGCCTGAGAAGTAATTCCTGCCACACTCACCGAGACCATGTGATGCACAGTGTAGACGTCGCTGTCACCCATGTAGACCCGGATGGCCTGCAGGGTGAAGCCATACTTCTTCCCCGAGGTGTGGACGATGATGGGCGGCCTCAGGCTGCCCAGGCTGAGCGACAGGTCCCGGCTGGGGGACGAGTCGCGGGACGAGGGGTTGGAGGACAGCGAGCGGGGGGAGATGGGGCTGGGCTGGAGCCCGCCAGGCATGTCGTCTGAAACCAACAGGACCATCCTTCAGGTCTACAGGTACTTTACTGCTTTCACTGTTTATTACTTACTGTAACTAACTGGCGACTTAATGGTAGAAGATCCAACTCCACAACAACTCCAGTCCAGTCACCAGTCACAGTTACTAACTACCAGTATAAACAACAATCAAGTAAAATTTTCATAAAAGTATTTGTTTTGCCCAGAACATGAACATATATGATTAAATAACAACCTATATAATAAGAAGTTATGGCAGCCCAAAAACCCTCTTGAGTGTTTTACCCTCCACATCGCTGTTTCTCATTCACCCATTTTATTGTTTTTATTTTGTTAGGTTTTTCTATTTTTGTAACCCATAATATAAAAGGATATTTCTAATGGTTTATATCACAATCATTCTGTGGTCAAATCTGTATTGTTCAGTAGAAATGGACTGATAACCTACCGGTGGTGATGATGAGGGACAGGGCCGAGACCGAGGCGGACTTGGGAACCTTCCCGCAGGGAAGCCTCTGTCTGTCCGGCGTCTCCAGCTGGTTGCCAAAGCGCCGGGGGCCGGCGGGGTCCTTGGGGGACGAATGTTTGGCCCCGGTGCTGTTGCTGCGAATCCTGATCCTTCGCAGGTTGGACACGACCACCTCAGCTGCAGGAGACAAAGGTTAAAGGTCAACACTGTGTTTGTATTCAATACATACAGATAAAGGGTTCTTCAAGGGTTCTTTTGTTAGAGTAGTCTAAACGTAAATATCTAAATGAATCTAAATGTAAAAGTGTCCATCAGGCTTCACCTTCGTCGTCGGTGGAGAAGGCGAAGCGGGGCATGGTCTCCAGGCTGTGGGTGCTGCTCATCACCAGAGGACTGGCGCTCCTCTCCGACTGGGAGGAACTGGAGGAGGCGCGTGGACGAAGGCTACAAGCAGCCAAACACCAGTTAGACATCAACCCAGCGCTTTTATACAGGTACATGAAAATGTTGCTTTTGGTTGCATTTAGTAGAACTACAAAGCGCTTCACAAGCAAGAAAACTATTAAAACCAAACCACAGGAACTCCAGACCTGAATCCAAAATGAAGTTACAGAAGAACAAAACCAGCTCATACAACAATAACGACATAATAATATACAGCCTACCTTGCCATGCGTCCAGGGTGGCGGCGCTCCACGCTGCCCTCTGCTGGGCTGGGGGAGGGACTGAGCCTCCCCCCCTCCCAGCGCTCCTCCTTCTCCTCGCTGTGGCTGCGGTCCGAGGAGAAACTGAGGTTGGATGGCGTCGCCAGATGCTCTGTGCTGCTGTAAACCTGAAGGGATAAAACCCATTTAGGGGTGGAGCCCGAGAAATAAAGTCTGTGCTACACAAAGACTTACTAGCTAGACTACGTTTTGTTCCATGAAATAAAATCAACTAACATCAACATTGTCATTGATTTCTCAATGCTTTATTTAACTATATTTAAGACCTTTAAGGCCTTGAGTTTATATAATATACTCATTTAGATGCCCGGTCACTGTTCAACAGAGATGACTATTTTACAACGTCTTTCAACAGACGAGCTCCTTACCTTGCTGAAGCGATGTGACCAGGAAGAAAACTGTCGGATTTCCAGGGAAGACTCTTCGTCGTTGGTTTCCTCATCTTCGTCAGAGGCCAAATGGTGGTAGCGCTCTGAACGAGCTGAAGACAAAAACAGGAGAAGACATTCAGTTCATCATTTATACACATCTAGAGGACCCTAGTCTGTAACAGTGTTATTAATGTCAACCCACAACTTTATTAACCTACTACCTTCAGGAAGCACCAAGGTCTTTTTACATTTATAGTAATTTTTTCTTTTGCATCTTTTTGCAAATGGTAGCCATCTTGTGTTGGAAGTGTTTGTGTTGATGTCCATTAGAAGCGTAAGGACCGTGTTACTCTTAGTTTAAAGCAGCTGTAAGTTGACTGTGGAATCTGTTGTTAATGTCTTTGATTATTGTAGTTGAATATTTAGTGCCACTGTTTCTCCTCTTCCTCTCATCCTTCCTTCCTCTCATTTTCTCTAAGGTTATCTGTTCGTATGAAATGTTGCGGTCTTGGCCCAGACTCCCTTGTATAGATTGGATGAATAAAGGTTAAATGGAAATATAATTCAAAGATCCAGATTAGATTCTAGCCTACTGTCGAAGTAGCTGGTGTCGTCCTCTGCCTCCAGTTGAGGGATGAACTCAGCTTTCAGCCGCAGAAGTCCGTTCCAGTCCAGACCCAGGAAGAAGGGGTGCTGCTTGACCTCTGAGGCTCCGCCTACAGGGAGTCAAATATTGGATCAACATTCAAAATAAGAAATAAGATGAAGAAAGTTAAAGGGCATTCAGTAATTTATGACGTTTATCAACCGCTACTGGCGAAGAGTGGGAATCGATAGAACTGATCAATTGATAGAACCGATGAACTGATAGAACCGATCAAGTCACTGGTACAGGGCCAGTAAAAATAAAATAATTAGTAGTAAATCTAGCTGCATGAAGTGATACCATTACCATTTTCTCACTGCCAGTACCAATCCAGAGAAATCATTCTTCTAAATAGTTTGTTCGATTTTGGATCACTGACCAAGAAGACTCCAATCCAATCCTTTTTTTGGACACTTTTAGATAAGTAACTATATAAATAATGCTTATAAATATTATTATGACATGTGGAAAACTGACTTGAGTGTCTGTGAAATTATTTTCTACCGATACTCTTTCAACCCGATATCAGACCATTATCGGTGTTATTGTGTTGATCAGTCAACTTGGCCGTACCTGTTCCCAGTCGATCCAGAGGACTCTGCCTCAGCAGGCGGGTGATCATGTCTTGGGCGTCGGCAGGTAAGGCATCGTCTCCATCTGGCCAAATGATGTCATCTGCAAACCACAGAAACGCAGGCTAGAGGCTCACGGGGTCACCAACACAGACGCCAACTAACAACAGAACAGCTTCTCGTCCACAATCACACTCAAGGTGTCCAGAGTCAGTACTACGGGTGAGTTTACTTCAGGCTTCACACCTCAGCCTTTCTACCTGTAAACCTTTTAACCTTCTAAAGGAAAATGAACTGCTACCTGAAACTAATTAGTAAATATTTCCTAAATTAGAAAGATGTCATCCTCAAACGTTATTTTTTAAGCAAAGCTCTTAGGTTGTAGGTTTCTCAAAGTTGTAATTTTATGCCAGAGCAAAGGTATTGACTTCTTCAAATGATGGATCTCTCATTTTGGTGCTTACCACTGACAACTTGTCCAAACAGCTCTTCTGGTGTGTCTCCAAAGAAGGGAACACATCCGACCAGGAACTCATAGAGGATGACGCCCATGGCCCACCAGTCCACTGGCTTCCCGTAGCCCTGCCTCAGGATCACCTCTGGGGCGATGTACTCTGGGGTGCCACACACCTACACAACCACACCAACAAAAGTCAATTTGGATTTAGAAAGTAAATATTCCCTTTATTATTTCTGGACAACTTTTTGCTGATAAGTTGATAAGTGATAAGTTGATTTTTACTGTCTAGTTATTCAGTTTGTGACGTTGACAGATTGATGCTTGCTTAGTCTCACCTGTTTGTCAATGAACTCTCTGGTGTCTTTCTCCATGTGACCCTCGTAGAGGTTGGTGGTCATGTTCATCAGGCCAATTTTAGACAGGCCAAAGTCAGTCAGCTTGATGTGGCCCATGGATGTAATCAACAAACTATTGGGTGGAAGGAGACGATCATGACACTTTCCTCATCATGGCCCAGTATGGTGTCACAGTTCAGTTTAGAATGGGTATGATAAAAACCTGCTGCTAAATGATGTGGTACTAGCCCATTTTCAAAGCATGCTGGTGTAACAAAGTGAATATAATTACACCACAGCTCCCTCTTGTCTCCCCCTTCGACACATAACCCCCCCCCCACACTCACATACAGACAGGATGCACCTTATTTGGGTAGAGGACTGGGTCACCAGGTCACAGTTTGAGGGGACTTTATTTGAAGGGACATTGTTCCTTCTCTCTTGTCCGGTGGTCTCAATGTAAAGGTATGCAGTCCTGTGCTCTGATTCTTTTATTTGTTTTATTGTAAATAGTAGGCCTTACCGTCGTTGGTATGTGCCATACAAAGTTCTGTTTACATGTTGATGCAATCTCTGGTGAGATCTTGTTGTTATTACTGTTTTATGACGGATCATTTTTCATGTGCCGTTAGCTAGCTTACTTTGTGGCGAGCATGTATTAAAAGAGTGCACATTTTGTATTGCAGACATACTCCTTATGAGAGCGTTGCCTTGCCGCCAGATTTACTGTCTCTCATTCTGTGCAGGAATGTGACGGGTCATTGTGTTTATATTTTACTTTGGGAATTGCTTTGGTTTTCGCTACAATCACATATGTTTTTATTTCTTTTTAATATTATGTTCGTTCTCTCTTGTCCGGTAGTCTCAATGTAAAGACATAGTCCTTATGAGAGCGTTGCCTTGCCGCGAGATTTACTGTCTCTTTCATTCTGTGCAGAAAATAAACCTGTCGCCAGAGAACAACACTGAGTCCTGCCCATTTATTGAACACAACGCAAAAATTAACCGGTCACACTGGTAGGTAGCTGGTCACGAGAACCGAAATGTCAACACTGCTTAATGCTAATACTACTACTGATACGTTACAAAGACTGAATTCAAAAGAGAGTTTCATAAATGGTTGATTCTTTCACCAAATTCCATTTCAGCGTCGCCTCCAGAGGGCGTAAACGTGCAGGCTGGAATAATTGAAACAAGATTGTGTAGACCAGTAGCGTCCAATCATGTGCCATGGAGGGCCAAGAGAATGCAGGTTTTCCTTCCAACCAATCACTGCACCAGGCGACTCTCTGGTTAAAGATGTGCTCATCAGGCTCTCCATGAAACGATTGGACACCACTGGAATAGACAGAGCAGTCTGTCTGAATCCCAGTCCACCGAAACTGGTTGACAAACTGGTGTCATCAGCAAAATGGAATTATTTATTATTTTGAGTTTGCTTGTGCACTCACTTGTCAGGTTTGAGGTCCCTGTGCACGATGCCATAGTTGTGAAGGTACTCGAGGGCCAGGACCGTTTCAGCAAAGTACATCCTTGTCATTTCCACAGGCAGTGGGCCCATGTTCTTGAGCAGGTTGGCACAGTCTCCACCTGGATAAAACAGCAAACCATAAAACTACAGGCACTGTGTTGATTTTTTATTAACCATTTCCCTTAATGGCTTCCGTTGCCTCCTCGTGGCGAACACACTTTCCAAGCAACAGGAATATCTGTGGTCAGGACAGAGCGGCTCTGACCCTTGCACTGCTTACTATCAACTGTTGTGATATTGGTGATCTAGGAATTTAATATTTTCTCCTGTTGCACTCATCCGCTCTGGATAAGACTGTTGACAGGTCAGCTAGATGCCTAAAATGTAAATGTCTTGCTCCGCATTACCTTCCACATACTCAATCACCATGCAGAGGTGACGTCGCGTCTCAAAGGAGCAGAACATGGAGACGACAAAGGGGTTCTCAGCGAAGGTGAGGATGTCTCGCTCGACAAACGCCTGCTGGATCTGGTTCCTCAGAACCAGGTTCTGCCGATTTATCTTTTTCATGGCAAAGCGCTGGCGGGTCTCCTTGTGGCGGACCAGGTACACGGCCCTGTCAGAAACCACATGAGCATCAGACCTGTTCTCTGTACACCAGCAAGCAAAAAAGGAACCTTTGAGGTTGTTCACATTAAAACATGAGGGAAGCCCAGAGAGTTTCCTTGAAGAATCCTTCAAAAATGGTTCATGAACCCTGACGGTACTTCCAGGAAACCTCTAGCATATGAGGGTTCTTCAAGGAACCCTAAGCTGCTTACTGGCTCCCTTTCAATCTTAGAGAAACTCCTGGGATTTTTTTGTCACATTTAACGAAAGAATTAAAGGGAGAATGAAGTCAGCTGGCTTCAGGTACAAGCCTAATTCACTACAAAGAATGAACCCATCTCCTTACCCATAAGCCCCATTGCTGATCAGTTTCATGGTTTCAAAATCACTCTCGAGAGGTTTCCTTCGAGTTGGGGTCAGCGTCTGAGGGCACTTATTCTGCAGAGTGGAAGTAGAGGCAGAATATTAGAGGCGGTGTATGAGCTGGTTGAGGTTAAAACACACTGGAAGCATTTGAAGCTCCTAATTTGATGCCTTTATGGCGAAGCTGCAGGTGGCAGATCTGAAGTGTCAGCAGCAGCGTTATCATGGTCTGGTCCATGGTCTGGTCTTAAGTCTGCTTTATATATTTGGAGACCACCTTGTAGACCAGATTCACTATATAGTGTTGATATTTTTCAGCTGAACATTTGTTACTAGCCAAATTACCCACTTAGTTTGCAGTCATAGGTGCATTACGAGGTAATTTTGAGAATTTGCTTTTCCATGTCTTGGCTTCCTGTAGCCTACTTCTCAAAAAGCACACGCCGCTTTAAAATATTCATGATATCCTTTTGTCTCGAAATAGGTCGCTGTGGTTCCAGGAACAACACAAAACCGGCCGTCCTGGTTTTCTGTTGACACATTCGGCACAGGAGCTTCAAAACGGTTCAATACCAATTAAAAACAAATGACACATCTGAACGTGTGCGTGATGTGATGTGATGCTTGTTGTATATCTCTTCCTTTCATCTTGTGTGAAACCGTCACCACTCCTAATACCAACTGTTGTGTGCATCTACAGGTACAGTCAAGAAGAACAGCGAATGCTTTACCTCCACATTGGCATCTGATTCCACCGACACTGAGGGATTGGCATCGTACTGTTCCAGCTGTACCATGTCTAAGAAACACCAGGGAGAGATAATATTAGACATTATGGTGACGAATCCTCTCACAATTAACCAATTAACCACGCCTCCTCCTGCTCCCGTTACACTACACCTTGGTTTGGCATTTTGTCCTGTGAACTTGAATGTATATTATGTGTATGGGACTGTTCATCTGTTGTGTTTATATTACTCTGTTTGTCGTGTTGTACATGTCAGTACATGTGTAAAGCGTCACTAGTCCCTTCAGATGGCTGTGTGACAATAAAATGAACTTCCCAAGAAATTTGAAGTGACTGAATCACACCGAAGTTGCTGCTCATATCTGAATGAATAGCAACTATATCAGCAACTCGTATCTATTCTAACATGTAAGCCAGATCTGACACCAATATGAACTGAGTAACAAAAAGACATCACATATGTTTTTTTTGTCCGGATGCTGCTCCCACCTAGCTTTCAACACACTTCAGTTACAGTATGTGCGTTTCAGTTTTGCCTGAATTGAGGCGTCTCCCCAAATGCCAATCAAGTTGCTATTCTGTTGCGTCTCGTTGTGAAAAACTGAGGAATCTAATTCATACCACAAATCCATGTGGTCCAGACTGAAACTGAAAAAATGCAACTCCATTCCTTTTTGCTGTTCACAGATTAGAAAACATCAGATCTGAGTCACGTGAGGGGGAAAAATCATTTTCAATCAAATTTCTACGGTGTGAACGGAGCCTCAGTGTCAAGTTGAGGTAAATCAAGTCTGATATCCTTTACCTTCTAGAAGGTCCCGCGCCAGACCCAGCTGGTTGATGATGTAGCGCGGGATGTCCGTCTTGATGCCTTGGCCGACTTTGGCGTGACCCTCTGCCGCCTCGAGCAAGTGGTAAAACTCCTCCGGGTCGAACTCCTGTCAACGGCATCCCAGTCTGATTAGCGTGGACTGGCTGACACTAATCTGATCATGAGGGATTTTTTTCACATCGCTCCCATTTAGAAATCTCCCTCCCAACTTCAGCCAGACTGAATTCAAAGTAGGAAAATGTTTGTACTATTCAAAAAGTAAACCAACAATTTGACTATAACGGATGTCTGTGACACTTCAGGTTACATTAACCGACTCGCGTGTGGTTAGTTAGAGTTAGTTAGTTAGTTAGTTAGTGTGTTATCTTCTGTCAATGATTTAACATTTACGCCATCATTTGAATCAACAGTCAAATCACTGTTGAGACTTTTCAGGAATATATCTGTAGGAAGAAACCACTGTAGGGAACGCTTAAAATAACCAAATAAAATCACTTGTGTATCTATTCCCTTAAAACATCATCAACTTCATATTCTAGTGATACAAATCCATCTTCTAAACACAAATAAAGGTCATCAAAAACTCATTTCAGTCCTACTTTAATCTGCACTGACTTCTGCCCGTTTCCATCAAACTAATCCCATTTTCAATTAAGAAGGGATTTCCTCCTCCTCGTCTCACCAGGCACTCGAGGAGGCGAGCCGGCCGGGAGATGATGATGAGGATCTTCTTCACCAGCTGGGTGATGACGGTTACCTCTTCGCTCTCAGACCGCTCGTACGCCTGGAACAGAGAGGATAAAATTAAATTTCTTTATTGGAAATTTCTTTACGAAGCAGTTGTAACAAACAGGTTAACACAGAGCAAAAGACATCGATACAGATTTTAGAATGTGAATTCATTCTTCATTTAATGTAATGTATCCCACCCTGCCGTAACAAGCTAACACCAAAACAATTTCATCAGTCTGGTTCCAGTGGAGAGTTTTTCCTATGATGGTCTAAATGCTGTAATTTTTAGGTATCAAAATGGAAAAATGGAAACATATTTAATATCATATAATAATACATTTTTAAAAAACGAGAAAAACAAGAGGTTTCTCAAATGTAATATATATTTCTCAAATATATATATATATATTCAGCTCTGTGCATTTGCTTTAATTTCATCAGGCTGCAGTCCCGGTGTGCCAACACTCTCATAATGAGACTTCATGGTAGAGGAAGCTTTGCCCTCGAGGCGATCTGACTGGAGCTCAGAGAGCCGAGGGAGGCCGAGACACCGCAGAGCGGAGAACATCACCGCAGGTCGTCCATGCCTTCAGGTTTACACTGCAGACTTTCACCTGACGCTTTTATCCCCGGCAACTTACAACGAGCGATCAAGCTGGCGCTCATGTCTTGCTCTGGGCACTTTGACAGGAGGCACCGGCTGCTGCTGGGACAGAACCACCAACCACCAGCCCCCCCCACACTCTACCGGGTCTGACTGGAGTCTATCGACACAGCATTTCAAGATTTACTTTAAAAGCAACAAATAAATAGGATATATTTGACATGATCAGTCTGTGTTCAGTCCTAAATCCTGAAATTGTCTTCTCAATCATGTTGGGATTCATAGATCATCATAGATCATCTGCTGTGGGCGTGTCCTATGGACGTGGTCAGTGGTGAGCAACAGCAATGGAGGAAAGCAGTAAGAAAAGAAAGAACAGTGAACCTAAACGTTAAAAACACGGTGAACATCAGCGTTTGTTTTATCTCAGATTGGCTGCGTTCGCCGTCTGCTTCTTCAACGCCTGTGGTGGTTTACTACTGCAATGTTAAGTCATGTAAGTTAACTGAGGTCTCACTGCTGACAGATCTGCAGAATAACGTACGATTCAGTCCTGCAGTGATGTCTGAGGAGGCGACACTGACTCATTAAACACAAGCTGGGATGAAACAGAATAGAGCCACGAGGACTTCGGACTGAAAAAGCGAAAATAAAAAGCAATGTGTTCCAAGCAGATGGGCTAGACGTGAAGAGAAACGCCATCATGCGTCGCCCAACAGCAATGCGTCAGAGAATGCATTACATCAAACCGAGAGCAATTATTAGAATTATTGCTGGGCGTATCCAGGGTGGGGGGGCATCGTGAATCATCGACGGAGGTTGTGACAGTCTAGTGGCACAGTGACACCATGGTACACATTCACGTCCAACTCAACGCTAAATGTGGCCGGTGACGCCTCGGCTCCTTTCAAGAGCTGGTGATGAAAACGACGACCAAGGATGTCAAAGAATGGTGGCGCCAAACTCCATGATGACGTTGAAGTCCGTCTTAACCAGACATTTATTCTTGAGTTTCGTCTTAAAGAAAACTCCTCCTGTGACGTCTTCATGAAAAAGGCTCCTGAAACACATCGAGTTGAACTGGGGAAAAAAAAGTCATCCTTAAGAACCATTTTGTCCATCTTTGTGTCTCAGCCTCACTGTGGCGTTCCTCACTGTGGCGTTCCTCACTGTGGCGTTCCTCACTGTGGCGTTCCTCACTGTGGCGTTCCTCACTGTGGCGTTCTCACTGTGGTGTTCTTCACTGTAGGTGTTCTTCACTGTGGTGTTCCTCACTGTGGTGTTCCTCACTGTGGTGTTCTTCACTGTGGTGTTCCTCACTGTGGTGTTCCTCACTGTAGTGTTCCTCACTGTGGTGTTCTTCACTGTGGTGTTCCTCACTGTGGTGTTCCTCACTGTGGTGTTCTTCACTGTGGTGTTCTTCACTGTGGTGTTCCTCACTGTGGTGTTCCTCACTGTGGTGTTCTTCACTGTGGTGTTCCTTCACTGTGGTGTTCCTCACTGTGGTGTTCCTCACTGCTCTTCCCAGAGATCACCTGTCAATCAAACAGTGTGTCCAGTACTGTGACGTCTTTCTCCTTGGATTTTCTGTTGATGGAGTTTGAGTTCCTGTAGGTGGCGCTCTTTTCTTTGTCTGTTCAGCCATGGTGGCTATCGCTGCTCATGCTAACTACCCAGTTCTTCTTCTGGAAATGTAAAACACATCACTGTGGGCCAGAGGATTTTCCCCAGGAAAGACCTCCCTGACACAAAGCTTCATGACCTGGTAGAGGTTGATCACTGTTGGGTTATATAAATTGCAGATAAAGTAGGAAATGTCTTTAGATGAAAGCCTCAGGGCTCTTTGGTTGTACTGGGCCGACTGTGTGTGTGACATCATTTGTTCCAGTGTATGAGAACAGACTTATCAGTTCAGCTGGAGGCATGGCGAGTCGGCCATGCCTTCTGTCTGACAGCACGCAGACGAGAAGGGGAAGAGGTTGCCATAGAAACTAACATTTTTATCAAAACAGAGATAAGACCTGTGACAAAAAAAACATGTTCTCTGTGATCGCAACCTCTGAAAAACCACCGATAACCTCCACTACCAGATCTATTGTATGTGCCTGCGGGTATTAGACGGTTATTGAGCAATGTGCCTGATTGCACATTTCACCCTGCCCAGCTCAATCAATTCCCTTTTATTGAACATCCGAGTGTCCAAATCACGTTTCACTAGTCGGTGCTGAAATGTTGCAGTGTGTTGGATAATAATGCCAAGTTACCACAAAGTTACCAAGTGAACAGGAACAAAAAAGAAGCATATCAACAATATCAACTACAAAAAAGTGAAGGATTAAATTTGGATTCAAGTTCCTTTAATTCTGCTGGTTTGGATCATTTCATTTCTCTGGGTAGGACTATCTGAGGATGGTGCAGCAGAGGGTTGTTTTATACTGAAAGACCAAAGGACCATTTTCTGCCACCATGCAGAACCTCTTTAGTTAAATTGCACATAATTTCCAGCGAACCCGACGCTGCGGGTCCGTCGGCATCCCCACCTCGTGAAGCAGCTTCTCCAGTTTCTCCTGCAGCTCGGCGAAGTAGCGGGAGGTGACCAGGCCTTTCTGGGACTTGTCCAGGCAGTCCCGGACCAGCTCAGCCAACTGGTGCTGGATGAAGCCCAGAACCCCGTCGGCCAGTGGGAGGGAGCTGTCTGGAGAGCAGTGGGTGACGATCTCCAACAAGCGCTCCTCCATCTGGGCTGTGGCCTGGAGGGAGGACAGGCACCGACACAAACACACACAGTTACAGTTCCTCACATATTTAAAGGGGCAATAAGGATGACTTTCCGCCATAATATATCTGCAGGGGGGTTGATAGGGCTGTTGATCAATACCATGGACTCAATGATTACTTGGCCAGGAGCTGAGATTTCTGGCTTTCCAGTACGTACTGTTTTGGAACAAACCCTGCCCCCATTGGACTTTCAAGACACTCCCAACCGCCTCGTCATTGGAGGTTTTATTGTATTCTTTCACATTTCTCTATATTGAAACCAATGCCTGAGTGAACGCCTGAGTTTGTGTCTTTCAGACGGACTAACAGTATAAAGGAAAACCATTCTGTAGAAGTGGGTCACCACATGTTTCCAACAGTTTGGAATAAGTGTACGATTTCTCAGCTAAAACAGATTGGGCTTCCAAGCGGTCCAGACATACGTACCTTTGGAAAGCGCTCTCTGTAAACGTGGTTCATCATGACTATCTCGTTATCGAAGGAGCCACACGCTCGTCCGGGGCTACGACAGAAGCAAGATAACCGGTTAGTAGAATGAAGTACATTTGACATTTTCCAATACACAGGGTCTGATGCTGCCATCCCTGGTGCTGTTAAACTAGGTGAGCACCTACATAGAAACCTGACTTCAAGTGGTCTCCTCCCACTACAATTACAATTAGGGTTCACCCGATATGGGTTTTTAAAGGCTGATAGCAATACTGATATTTCTGGTTTGAAACGGACAATATTTAATATTCCCTATCTTTAAATTTGACTATTTTGTGCCAAAAATGTACAAGTACTCAGTGTTTCCCCCACAGTTTTGTCCTTGTCAGGGTGAAAAGCTTCTGAAACAGCATATAATGGGACACTAAAACTCCACTGAAACCATCATGGACACTAAAACTCTCCACTGAAACCATCATGGATACTAAAACTCTCCACTGAAACCATCATGGACACTAAAACTCTTGGCTGGATGACATAACTAGCTGATATCCGGCCAATATGGGCAAAATGATCTATCGGTCTAACCCTACTTACAATGCACCTACATTTAGGCTCACACTTGGCTTTAGATATATAATGTTGTTGGTTTTCACATTAATAAAGCATTCAACACTAAATCAACACTACTTTGAAGTGCATGAGCCGTTCAGAAATGTTAACACATTAAATAATTTGCCAAAACAAAAGTGTGAAACGTGTCGACTCCCTACGGAAGCCGAGAACAGCCATGCTTGCACTTTTTTTTTTAATGCCGTTATACCAAGATCACGAGTTAATTATGCCGTGATCTCGAGATAACAAAGCCTGTTTTCTCGTGATAACGGGTTAATTTATCTCGTTATCTCGAGAAAACAAAAAGCCGTTTTCTCGAGATAACGAGATAATCAACCCGTTATCACGAGAAAACAAAAGGCCGATTTCCATGACAACACGGGCCTGTACACGTAGCCTACTGTACGCGAGCTGCGGAAGAGTAGATTAATATGTAGTCTAACAGGCAAAAATGAGTCGAATTGACTGACTGACAGCAACTAACATTAGTTTGCTAACGTGTTTTCCACACAGTGTAATTTATACATTTGAGTATAAGTTTGGACGCCACCATTCTGTTTAAATTGGCAAGAGTGGACCATGACGTACACACACTGCTCTGTGGGGTTTGGGAGTTGACCAATGGGAGGGATGTGATAACGGGTACTCCTTGATCTGACATTTTCAGCTTAAATCAGTTGCTACATTTGTCAAGACGCCATCTATGCATGCTGGCATGACACTCCTGATCTCTGATGAACAATATAAGTAATCAGAGGAAACAAGTCCGACCTTTTGTTTTCTCGAGATAACGAGATAAATTAACCCGTTATCACGAGAAAACGGGCTTCGTTATCTCGAGATCACAGCATAATTAACTTGTGATCTCGAGATAACGGCATTAAAAAAAAAGTGCAAGCATGGCCGTTCTCGGCTTCCGTAACTCCTCCCAGAAATGTTCACAATTTTTTATACTACCTCTTTCATAATTTTGGGTTGTTTTATGCTTAATGCGACCTGCAGGAGCAAACCACCAGGACGCATTCCTTGTATGTGCAAACCAAATAGAACGGCTTGTGATTGCTGCAGCCCCAGGTTGTGATTCAGACCGATCAGATGGGTGTATTTTTACATAAAAATCTACAGGCAGAGGGATGGAGGGAAACCGATCACAGAGCCTCCCTCCGCCAGTTTCTGTCATGAAAGAGGCCTCTGTTGGAGGGGGTGGCAGGCTGCCCAGCACACACTGCTGCAGCTCACCATGGCTCTCTGCACCCCCTCCACCCCCCTCGACTCCCCCACCCGAGTCTCCAGTTCAGCAGCTAGATCCCCGAGGCGCTCCGCTAGCTAGCACGCCCACACACGGCATGCCGCGGCGCCAGAACAGAGAGCACTCAGGCGTCGCACTAACAGAGCAGAGCCAACAGACTAAGTTGTCAAAACCACACAGCCTTGTAGTCAGATGCCTGCCTGCCTGTCAGCCAGCCTCAATGTGTAATCAATCAGAATCACTTTAATGGCCAACTGCTATGTATGCACATGAATTTGCCTTGGTGACATCTTGACATCTAACATAGTCTTAGCGGTACAACAGCACCTCACACGCAGTGCAAAAATGCCAATCCTCCAAAGTGGTGCTTTACGTTACGTTGCTTTACGATGGATGATCATTTAAGAGGTTGACTACACGACTTCTCACTGCAATTAATCCATTGAAATACTAGTTGCATGTATATGTCAGGACAGTATGAAATAGATGTTTAAATTGGGTTATAAAATATGTGGTTTGGGAACCTGCAAGTGGGGAACTGCTAGTGTCACCTCACCGTGTGCATCTATGGCACAGGAATGACGCATTTCCAAGTTTAAATTCAGGTAAATATGAAGAGAGACTTTCGAATCCAAAAGACAGCAGGTCCACCAGAGGCTAGGGGCAGGGCATTCACCGTCTGCTCTCCAAACCAGGCGGAGAGAAAGATGTACCATGGACAGACTGGGATCGACCCTTTTCATTTGGTTGTTTTCTTTCACCGGTTGCACATTGACTATTTCATATAAAATATATGAAATAGTCATTTTACTCTTGAATCCTTGTTTACAAGAAAAAAGTAAAATTGTCCTATTTGTTGTTCTGCCAAAGTTCTAATCCTCTGAAACCGGCCAATCAGAGCTCAGAAGGGTTGTGATGTAGAAAGCTGACTTTACTGATGAGGGGGGCGGACCCTCTGCCAGCCAATCAGAAGTGTCTCTTTCTGGTTGCTGGAATCGCGCCCTAAAACAGCCTGTAGCTTTTGATGTTGGAGAGGGGCACGAGAACAAATTACTACAAATATTTATTAATTATTTTCACTTGTTAATATACATTTCTTTGTTCAAGTTCATCATTTGGTATTTCCACTTAGCATCGATGTGAGCAAACAAATCAAAAGCTTAGAAAACCAACATTACCAGTTGTACTTGTCTTGTGACGTTGCCTAGCGGCCTTGCAGTTAAGATCCAAAATGAGAGATCAACAAGTGTTGGACAAAATGATCGCTGGCTACAAAATAAAATTCACTATGGAAAAGTTATTAGCTAGTTTAAGTCCCGTGCTTGTGACACTGCCGTTTGAGAGGATGTAACCATCTGCATCTTTGATGTATAATAATAATTCTCTGGTAAATATTTTTTTTACTAAAATGGATATGCAGCATTTTGGGATGACAGTGATCCTTTGATGGGACTACAAGACTCATTCTAGTTTGAGACGGAGTCGGGAGTATCTACCTGAGGCTCCGGGATCGAGGCCGTATGAACGGCGAGGGCCGCCCATCCTCGTCGGTCACACTCTCCGAGCTGCGAAAGTGTTTGAAGAGGAAGTGTAGCTCGTCTTGCGTGGGCTGGTAGGGAAGCTGGTGAAGGCGCTCCTGGGAGGAGGAGGAGGACTGCAACAAGATGGATCCATCAGTTCAGACAGAATTTAGTTGACATTCACAAGCTTCAAATCAATCTAGCTGATTTTAATTTCATCAAAATGTTCCATAGCCAGAAATTAACTTGTTGACAGGAAACCCCTGGTAAACTCCCACAATGCACCAGACACTTTTACCAACTTACTAGCCAGCTTGGAGAAGAATTGCACTTCCAGATGATGGTTGGATGCCAAACTGGAGTAGACTACCTTAGCAGCCACAGTCAAATTTAAAGGTGCTACATGTAGCTTTTTTATATTTCGTACACTTAAGACCACATTTCCCATAAACCCTGTTGCTTCCTGTTGCAAAGAGGATGTTGGTACTTGAACTCCCTCCCTGGTGTCGTACTGTTTTGAACTGCAAGAGTCCTTGACAATACGCATTCAGACGAGTTAAGATAATGTTGAAAGATAAAGATAAAGTTGAAACTATGCAGTTCGAATTGTCCAACTGGAAGAACGTTGTGTATTACTGGCAGATTTCCCTCCAAATCCAACCCGCTGGTTCACATGGTAAGATACAGTTAGAGGCCTGTAGAGGCTGACAGACGGTCTCATTTGTTTACCATAATTACTTATGTCTCACAATTACTGTGGTGATGGTTTATTGATGTTTAAATGCTACACATAGCACCTTTAACCAGCATGTGGCTGGTGGGAATATCCTACCCGGGTATAATCCCATTTGGGGCCATGAGGTAGGCTGCACACACCAAGACAACACAACTCAAGCTACGGATAACCTGCCTGTTGGCGGCCTAACAGCGACACACAAACAGCATTCATTTGAAATGGTGATCAAAGAGTTCAGTCAGAGCCGCTAGATGGACTTCATGGACACCACTTCAGCCAATCAGAGCTGTGTATTTTGCCAGGCAATGGTCCAATCAACAATGCAGGCAGTGGAAACATCATTATTGAGACACATTGAGGACATTCTCTTCCAGTTGAACGGGACGGGGTGTACGTTGCTGGCAATCTGTTCAATGCTGTGTCCTGAACAGGAGAGGGACGGCATCTGTGAAGTCCCTTTTTAATGCCTCAATACTAAAAGGGCCTATTGTCCCCATTGACCTCCCAGCCTGTGCCGGGGTCCAGCTCATAAACTTCCTTACAATAGCGGCACATGGCAGGCTTTCACCACAGACTCTCGTTTCACCCTGAGCCCAACACCCCCCCCCCCCCACACCAAAAACCCAACAGGGACTTTTATTTTATCGCTTTTTTTCCAGATCTTTCTAGAAACATGTGGACGGACTACATGAAGAGCTTTGCTCCAAAATGTATTTGTAAAAAAACACCTACTCTTACAAAACGATGGTAATGATAGGTAACTTGTTATATCACTTTTACAGACTGGGTATCAAAATGGATGTCCAGTACCAGTCACAGGTTTGGACACACCTGACTTCTCATGACCTTAAAGACATTTCGATCTAAAGGCTTGATGCTCAAATGATTGAAATTTAAATTAGTTAGACAAATGTGAATAGTGAAGTTGATCCTATGAATGTATGAATTTCTTTTCAAAACTAAAATTTTATTTTAAAAAAAAAACAACCAACAAGCAGTTTTCATTTAGAACTTGAACTTTACAGGTGGAGAATGTTGAACCACATGATGAAACTGAATGCCAAAGGGAGGCGACTTTGAAGAATCTAAAATATAAAGATAGTTTTGATTTAGTGTTCATTTTTTTGGTCACTGCATAATTCCTTTTGTGTTATTTCATAGATTTGATGACTTTACTATTATTCTAAAATGTGAAAAATAGTAAGAATAAAGAAAAGCCCTTCTGTGAGTCCAAGTGTGTCCAAACATTTGACTGGTCCAGTATAGCACTTTGGAAATGAGCTTCTTAAATAATGAAAAGATTCATCAGATTCATTCAGTTAACCAGAATCACCACATCCAACGTCACGGGACAAAAACCTGCGTACATCATTAGTGAGAGGAAAATAAGTTGGTGAGGTTACGTTGAGCCAGCAAAGTAAAGTCTTTTGGAGCATTTAATCGAATCGCCAACTCCACTGGGGTACACACACACACACACACACACACTCCTCATGCCGTCCTATCAGGAAACACACACACACACACACACACACACACACACACGGACTGTGTGTGTGTGTGTTCCCCCAGACGTCCAGTTCCACAGGCTGAGAGAATGACTCATTGAAGCAGATGATGGAGGAAAACAATTAGCGGTTTGTCATCTTGGTGTTGGCATCCACTGTCCCTTATTGCATAAACCAATGTCCTATTTGGGCTGAGCGAGGTGCTATAACTGCCTGGCCGCCATGTGTCGACCGGGGGGGTGGGGGGGGACTTACCGAGACCGTGGAGCTCGGTGGATTGGTTCCATAGCCCGACGAAGGGAGAGATGCCAGAGACCATCTTCGGCCCTCGGCTCTGAGAAAAGCAGACATGCTTGTTACATCAGTGTTAGCGTTTCAAATGTAAACCATCACATAACAGACGGCCGAGTCATTTATTCCTCTAGTCCCAAATCACAAAAATGAGGTTTCTCTGTGTCACCACTCGATCATCACTTCATCATTAGCCTTTTTAGACAATTGGGATGCACCTACAGATCAAAATCAAGCATGAAACACGAGCTTTGAACGAGGGAGGACGGGGTGAGAAATGAAAAAGGAGCTACCTGTCAGCACGAGCCAAGTGGCTGAGGTCACGACAGCAAGGAGGGGAGAGAGAGAGAGAGAGAGAGAGAGAGAGAGAGAGAGAGAGAAGGTTTCAGTGAGTCTCAGTTCGTCTTGATTCAGTTTGTCTTACAAGCTACACGGCTGCTCAACTCATCCTGTGACCTGCGGCATTCAGCTGAGCGATGAAGACCGACACCATCGCCTTCCCTGTCACTCTTCATTTACCCAGACACAAGTAGCAGCACACATCAAATTAATTTGAGGAGACTTTTACATAACAGGAGCATTTCTTCACTAACGGAGGATCTCACTGCTGCAGATGGTTTGGGTTTTGCAAAGCAGAAGATATTCTCAGAGATCAAAACCTTCGTGATTAAACATTGAAGGTGCTGAGGAGTTACGGCGCTTGGCATGTGGTATATTCACATGTTGTGCAAACATTGAGACACACACACACACACACACACACACACACACACACACACACACGATTTACAGGAGTCTGATGCTAACGCTCCCCAACAGCTGTGGCTTCAGAGTTAAGGTATTATAAGAGACGGGATATTAGGATGTTAAAAACACCAGGACGGTTTTAAAGGAGATCAAAACATTAAAGTCTGCTTACAGTAAAATTAAACTCTTATTTTATTAAGGGTCAAACTGTTGCAATTGTACATTAATGTGCAACAGAAGATTAGCAGGATTCAATTAATTTAGTATTTGAACTTCATATGAGACCACGAGTTTCAATTGAAGGGTTTCATTCAATAATACCATATAAAACTAATCAATTACAATATTCCATTTTTGTTACATGAATCGATCAATGGTTTTTTAAAAATTTGATTCTAGCCTCAAAAACAGAACCAGGTCTAGAGGTGATCTTTAACTTCAACAGTGACCCACAATGCCTTTCAGTTTGATGCCAGAAATCGTTTTATTATTGCATAACTACTGCATCGGCGTGGTCAGGGTCCTGCCTCGCTTGTAGGCTTCGCATGCCTGGAGCCAGACCGCCACGTTGCCATGGGAACCAGGATGAGTGATGTGTGAGTGGGCTTCGGGGGGTACCCTCCATCTCACACCACTCATCCTGGTGTAAGATGTGAGCGCTGCAGGCTGACTCAGCCTCAGCCACCTTGCTGCTTCCTGCCTCCATCCCGATACAAACCCAACTTCATAAGAAACCCTTGATCCTCCACACCTGAAGATTCAGGGTGAAATCAACCAGGGCTTCAAAACAAAAGTCACATGACTCACACGTAGCTGGTTTAATGGAGTTAAGAACACATGAAGAAATATCTGAATATGAGCATCGGTTGAACATCAGACTTCAGTTTGCCCTTGCTTCTTTTTACTATGCTAGCAAGTCTCCTTATACCCATAATCCCTTTGCTTTTTTGGGGTCGTTTCCTGTAGTTGGTTGGATTACCTTCTTAATCCTAACGAACCACCACAGTTCTCTTGGAAGAGGACTGAGATGTGTTCAGGCGTCTTATCAGTTATTTGGTGTCACCACAGTTCGAATGGCGTCGTTCTCACTCATCAAACGAACTAAAGGAGGACACACTGCAAAAAACGATCAGAACATGCTGGCCTTGAACGCATCCAAAAAGGTTTTTCTCAAAATGGAGGATTTCTCCCACCTGACACCGGGCATTTACAGCAAATGTAAAAGCTTTCATGAACTGGCAGCAAAACGGACATTTATTTAAACAGAAATGTTGTGGCTCATTACTTTGAAGGATGATGTGCTGCTGTTACGCCAGACAGCGTTAGCATCAGGGCTCTTGCTCAGACTGTAATCCGGCATGAGGCTTAATGAAGGGTGACATCACTGGATAGACCCGTGACTATCAGCTAAGGCAGTACGGATAGAAGCATACAAACACAAGGGGGGTGGGGGGGGGGGTCTCCTAATCACAACAAGTCTGCGTACCAGGAAAGTCCATAGAAACGCAGAACAACATCCAGACTCAGCAGGTGATGAACAGACTCACAAACAGGAAAACTGGCAACTGAAAGTCATTACATTGAATACCCATCATGCAACATGTTCATGAATCAAATGGAATAAAAGAACGGTTGGCGCACTAAGATACGATGCTTGTCAGGTTGTAATATATGGTGATGCAGTGAATCCAATACACCTTGGGGTCAAAAGGCTTTGGGAGCGTAGTGTTGACGTACCTGCGGGCAAACGGAAAGTTGAGAGAGGCACTGGTGGACACATTTCTCGGGCTGTCCAGAGGGCTGCTTGCAGCTGGAAGAGGAAAGAGACGGTTACTGCCATTACTCTTCAGAACTGCAATAATCCACTCATGAAAATAGAAAGGAGGCAATCACGCTGCTGCATTTACAAGCTCATATTTTCCAGTCAGGGTGAAGTCATGTCTGTGTAGGAGCCTCCATCGCTTACTGCAAAACCCAGCGAGATTAACCAGCGCCTCAAAAAGCTCCCATGCATCATCTTGGACCAACTTGTGCAGACAGAACAGCGATTCCCATCTACGCACTCTTAATTGGGAAGCCTCGTTCGGTGTCTGCTGGTTTGTGTACACTAGAGATTGCGGTTCGTTTACAACCAAGCGGTTGAGGACCAATTAGGACGCAGCTGAGACCCAATTAGAGCTCGATGGCGCTCCGTGATTAGATAATCCTCAGCATGGTGGCGCTTAAAAGAGAGTGTGTCTACATACTGCTGGCATGAGGGGCTCTCCAGCAGACGTCTATTCATAGAGAGCACCTGCTTGGCAACATTAAGGGATATACTGTTTACACACCGGATGATTCGAGTCTCCATTAATAACCTATTAAGACATAAAGCCTCAGTATTAAACACTAATATTGGTCCAGACATATTTTCAACTACAGCAGACGTTCAAAATTAAATTCAATTGAAATGCAGTGTTTCAATAAACCAGCTGCTGGTGAGTCATGTGACTTTAGTTTCCAAGCCCTGGTTGGCTTGTGATTGGTCAATGTGAACCTGAACCAATCAAATACAAAAATGCAATAAAGTCAACTGTTCCACTCTGGTTCGGACCAAGACAAACCAACTGTAGGTGAGATCACGCCCTGGACCGTGTGATGGCGTCCTGCGGTGCGTCTTACCGGTGTGGACGGAGAAGGGGGAGAGCGGCCGGGACAGCGTGGGCGACGGCGTCCCGACACCGAGGCTCTTCCTGTTACTGCTGCGACAGCTGGGACACAAACAGGAAGAGAGAGTCAACGGGCTGCCAGCCTCTTCAAAACACATCAGTCATCCACGTGTCATCGCTGTGGAAAAGCCACAGAACTGCAATTCTGGTGTTTTTCTGACTTGGATTCAATATTTCCATGGTCACTTATAAGCTGAGTGAGTGACTTGAGCCCTGGACCCGGCTGAGAAGCATTTCTGCTCCATTAGACAGTTCAGTGACGACTGACAGTAAATATGGGAAACTGGGAGACAGAGGGTCCTAGTATAGATCTGAATCCAGGATCATCTTTACCTGATGTGCAACGTGTGTTGAGTGATGACAACATAGAAACCAGAATCATCCATGTGTCCCCGGTAGATCATTGGCTCTGGTGCTCCACGCTAACACTTTAGCATGTTGAGTGACAGGAGGCCACTAGCGTTACCCGATGTAACAAGACTGATTTCTTAGTAATAAAGTTGTCAGAGGTTTTTATTATATGGCCTGTAGATTCATACATTCTTAAAATGAAGTATTAACTCAACATTGATGTACCCACGGTTTATTTTTGAAACTATTTAAACCACGTCTTCATACGCTGCGCAGTGATTTAGCTGTAGTCTCCCATCACCCACCACCTTCAGTTCCTATGGAAACAGGGAAAGTAGTCCCTGCCAGTTTGAAACAGTTTGTTATTTATATATCATATTTCATGTAGATTTTACCAATCTCCGACACAAAACTGCCACAAGTTCTCATCTTTGAGATGACGCTAGTCACCCACTAACACTCAACATAGTGTATGCTAAAGTGTTAGCATGGTGCACCGGAGCCAACAACGGATACCGTTTGGTTTACACATCTATCATTACTTCTGTATCATACCAGGCTGTGTGTGTGTGTGTGTGTGTGTGTGTGTGTGTGTGTGTGTGTGTGTGTGTGTGTGTGTGTGTCCTGTTCCTTGAGGTCTAAGAGGACTCAGTGGCCTAGATAAGGCGAGGAGATAATGACAGCGTAACACCGGCGGATTAAGGAGAGAGCTGACATCTAGACATCCACTAAGCGATGTTGTGAAACACTGAATGCATCAGAAGAATAAAAGCTTTTTAAACTACCAGCCGGCTGATATTCCCCTGACGTTACATGAAAACGCTTCCACGCTCAAAAGCATAAAATACACTTTCTATATACTCTACAACGTTTGGCATCCTTTTGAGTGTGGAAGCCTTTTATGTGAACGCTGGACTGTTGCACTCGGCGTTACACACCAGTTACACACCAGTTACACACCAGTTACACACCAGTTACACACCAGTCTGAGGCCAAAGCACTGAAAACAAACACTTCATACTCTGAAAAGCAAGCTAAGCCAGATATTCCACACAGGGCAAAGGTACCATCAACACTGCCTGGAGCAACTCAGCCAGTCGAGAATAATAAAAATAAGATTGCTAGCGGTTGTGAGGAAAGGTTCATGAGCCGATCCCATCAGCGGGTAAATCCAATAGTTTTACTTCAACAAACCAAACATGTCTCGGAGGCAGAAACAATCTTCTTGGTTGCCCTGGTGGTATTATTAAATTTACTGGACTGCATATCACTTTTCTATTGGGAATATGTGCATTTATTTAGGGGTGAATGTCAAAATAATATGCTTTATTACTGCAAATAAATAATGTTACGTCTTTGTCGGAATGAATAACATCGCCTCTAGTCTTTCAGTAGTTTCAGAATTTTTGCACCTATGAGATTTTCAGCTTTAATTTCTGCAGGATCTCATGTAAATAACAGCAAATGTACACAGCGCTCTTGCTTTGACTGCAGTATTGTACATTCACAGTAACGTATACTGAGGTAAAATCTGTTACACGTGCTTCACGCAGATTGAAGTTTTAGTTATCCAAACATTTCTCGGAGGCAGAAATAATCTCATTGGTTGAGTTAAACCTCAATGGGCGGAGCCAAAGATCCACAGGTTTTCAGCAGGCACATTAGCCAACTGGTAACATTGAAGGAACCAATGAGATGGTTGCTGCCTCCAGAGCAGCTTCGCCTCTGAGAAACAATCTGTTACCAAATACATGACACACTAATGTGGCAGTTGAAGCAATGACAAAGGAAATGATGACAGACAAAATAAAAGTGAAGCCCAGTGTCAACAGACTTCAGGCTGCAGCAACAGAGACAACATCAACAGAATAATCCCCCGGGCACACTTTGACCAAGCAGATTTCACCTGAATGCAACACAATGCATAGATCACACCTGAATTCATCCAGTGCAGTGGGCTGCAGCAGGCCTGCATTATAGTAGCTGTAGGAGTTAGTTAGCTAGCTGTAGTGGTGAATAACAGGGAGGGTAAACTATGCTCTTCAGGCAAACAACCATCAATACACATAAAAGTCAATCATACTCTCAGAAAGTCTATATCTTCTATAATAATAATAATAATAATAATATAATATAATCAGTGTGATGCTTCTTACTACCATGTATATCAGGTATTTACATCATACAGGTTTGTGTCAGCCTTAAAAGGTGGGTAAATGTCGGATTACTCTCCACTACACCCCGGGTCATGTATACTTTAAACTACTGCGGTACATCCATGTCATCATCACGTGTCTAATGGTTTGAATGGTGTTGTTCCTGTGTGTCAACAACAACACAGGATTAGAGCTTCAGACGAGGATAGCCAGGGGGAGCCACTTTCTGCTGGGACTACTTCAACACAATTAGAAACAACGTGAAGGTAAGACACGTGTGTGTGTGTGTGTGTGTGTGTGTGTGTGTGTGTGTGTGTGTGTGTGTGTGTGTGTTGAGATCCTGCCAACGAAAGAAAAGCGTCTGGAAGCCACCATGAAGCGCAAAAACTCACTGGAGCCCCCAACCTCCACATCGCATCTCTACATTCCCACCTTTTTGAACGCTTCAGCAACGCTCCCGGAACAAAATGCGACTTGTTCTGGCTCGGGAAGGCAGACCAGTGACTCGGATCCGACATGCTGCTGTTGGGCTTTCTTGCATTAAAGAATAAAATCCCGTCTCAAAATAACGTTGATCTCAGAAAGCAGAAACACTGGGTGTCAGGAAAACCCCTCCTGGTCGTCCCTCCATCGTCTCTGCAGTTCCTTTTGTGTTCACAGCCAGTGTGTCTGCGGTCTCCAGCTCACCCGGTCCGACCCGAACCGGACCCGCATGTTCCGCCTACACACCTCGACTCTCAGTCCCGACTAGACCCGGCAGTCCTCCTGCCAAAACCGGAGCCCATACTCGGTTGTTTGAGGTGCTAACCGTGCACACCGCAGCGCACGAGTTTGCCCAAACAGACGCTGCTGGTTGTGAGTCTCCGTGTGAGGAAGCTGTAGTCTTGGTGGCGCGTTCAAGTGTTGCTCGTACAGGCGCTGTTACGAACTCTGTCAAAGGAAAGCAGTGATTGGGCGCTCAAAAAGCCGTTAAACGTCGCCAATAACGTCACGGGTTAATGTGCGTTTGTCTTGACAGATATGTGTAAAAACCCAACTTCTGCGTTGTCGTCATTCTTGATTCTATTAACCTAAACGGAAATTGCATTCTTGGATTGATTTGTGAGTTCTTTTTTCTTTTAATAACATGAAATATCTTACAGTAGAAAATATATTATTTCACACTAGATTAGCTATTTTAAATTTTCAAAGGGGGCTTTGAGTCAATGGGGCCCAGAAAAGCGAAAAACTTTCCTCCATATTGTGTGTGGGGCGACATTATGTTGGGGATGACGTACGTACAATATGACAGATTCAATTGTGAACGAGGTATCAGATAACAACATATCAACATTTTCTGGTCCAAAAGAGTAGCTAAATTTGTCGCTAGTCGCTTTTGAGAAATTAAGTCATCAGAAGGGTCTGAAAAGTTGTATGGCAAAAATGCATGACAGCTAAAAGTTCAGAATTTAATACTAATTACATAACATAATGAAATCCATCACTTTTACCATCAGGTGTTGACACCTGTTGACACCATGCCCTCCACCATTTCCCCCCTACAGACTACGGCCCCTAAACGTCACATCTCAGCAGCCTGGGTATCATAGAACAGCGGCTCTCAAAAATGTGACCAAATCAGTACCCAGGTTTTCATTCTAACCAAGCAGTTAATTTCACTAACTAGCAACTTCAGCCAGAGAGGGTTAGTCAGCTGTTCGTTTTCTGTGTTAGTTGGAATGAAAACCTCGACGGGGCTCGGTCATAGAAAATTCCCACTTTCTCTGACGTATTTACCATGTTGTTGACGCGTCCATGGGCGCTCAAACCGTAATTGCAAACTTTACGACAGCACTTGAAGGCAGCATAAGACGTTTTTGGGTCAAGATTCAAGATTCAAGATTCAAGAAGTTTATTTGTCACATACACACACGAGGTGTGCAGTGAAATGTAAAGTGGCAATGCTCAGCAGAAATGTGCAAAGGGCAAAATAACAGGTTCACACTATTTACAATAAAAAAAACAACACAATATTTACAATGTCACAGTAAGAGCTCTATATAAAAAACAACACAATATTTACAATAAGAGCACTTTATAAAAATATAGTAAAAAAGGGGAAATTGTATGTAAATAATATAAATTATTTAATTATACCATATAATTCTCTCAGAGGGAAGGATCCGATCCCAAACTTTTAATCAGTGGTACATTCCAGTTTGTTCAGGTGTAACTACAGTGGTCCACTAGCAACAACTGTTGTTCAATCAATCTGGGGCCTGTTCCAAGAAGCAGGTTCAGCAAACTCTGAGTCTAATCCTGCACTCTGAGTTGATTCATTCTGAGATGACCAATTCTGAGTTTTCGGTTCCAGAACGGCTGATTTTAATTAGTTCAATCAACTTTGAGTATGTTCACCTTGAGTTAAGCGCGTGCGCGACGACAATAAAAAGCCATCATCAATGGAGGTCCGATACTACGATTCACCATGGCAACCAGCAAGCAGAAGGGTCGTAAAGGAGAGGGAATTGGCGTGGGAGAGAATCGCTGCCGAGTCAATGCGTACGTTTGAATGCAGCAGTGTATTCATTTAACATTTAACCACACTTTCTTATAATATTACCTACATGTGAGAAAGTGGTGGAATGGTATTGGAAAAAAAAAAATTTCATTTAGGTGCAATCCCACAGGGGCAAAGCGCTCTTGGCAGCAGCTGAAAATGAAATATAAAAACATTACATTCATTTAGCAGAGGCTTTTATCCAAAGCGACTTACAAAGGTGATAGTTAACACTATGTGGGGATCGAACCCACAACCCTGAGACTGAGAGTTTAATGCTCTACCAACTGAGCTGTCTGGGCCAGACATACTTCAAATGGTGTACTTGGGGCGGCAAATTAGAAAGGCAGATCTAGAAATGTAATTACTGGAACATAAGTTAGAGGTGGGTGCATGGTCACAGGTGAAATGTGTTGTTGGAACAATATAAAAATACTAACTGTTGCTTTTGTATTTGTAGGAAATAAAGAAGACCAAATGAAAGGTGTCTTTATTTGACTGCTCGGGGTGGTGGTAGCTTAATCCGTGAAGTGTAAACAGCATATTATATCTCGGACAGCTCTTCCATCCTGGACATAGAACATCTAATCGGGGTCTCAAAATCCTCTCCCGACGTGAGGCTATGCGAATTATTTCCGCTTGAATATCGATCGGGTTACGAGGAAAGGACACGCCATGTCCGACAGCTGCTTCAGGTTCAGCAGAGGGAGGAGACAGGGAGAAACTCAGGGTTTGTTCAAGAAAACCTGCTAGCGAGCAGGTTAGGTTCACAGAGTCAGTTACCATGGTAACTGAATCAGAGTTTGAGTTACCTCTCTTTCTGGAACGGAAAACCCAGAGTTTCCCTCATCTCAGGGTTAACAAACTCAGAGTTTTCACTAAACCCGCTTCTTGGAACAGGCCCCTGGTCCTCTGTGTGTTATTGTTGCTACTGCTAGTGCTTTAACTTAAAATATTTTAAATTATGAATCAATTTTGAATGTTGAATGTTGATGAATGAATGTTGTTTGAGAAATATCATTTGGATTAACTCAAAAGCCTTGAGAGCTGGAGAGTCTTGCAGTAAGAAGTTGGGCCGTTCAATAGTCTGTCAGAAATAGCATCACTAAGGTTTAACGTTCTAGTAAAGTTCAAAGTTCATTCAAATCTAATTTTGTTCCCTGGCCACATCCTAGACAAGAGATACGCTCCACCTCCATCTAGACCAAGCTTAAATCCACCTTCTTGCACTTCAAGGCAAAACCAAAGCTACAAACCAGCTTTCTGATTTTCTGATGCACTGCATGGTGAAAAACAGCCGTCCTACTGTTGCAGTCATCCACACGCCGGACACTCTGTAATGAATTGTCTAATTGCTTCACAGGTATCAGTTACAGTAATGTTATTACTTTCCTCAGTAACGAGTAGTGGAACAAGTTACTATTTCAAATTCAGTAATAATACAGTTACCAATCAGAGAAATAAATCAGTACCATGTTACTTTGGTTATCACATTTCAGTTTAATAAGGCGATCTCCATCATAACTAAAGGTACACACTGGGAGTACAGATGGATACGTTTACGTTCAGCGACTGGAAGTAATCCCATTACTTTGATTTTGTCAAGAAGAAAAACAACTAAAATATTGTTGTACTGCAGTATTTGGTTCTCAGGACAGGAGAAGAGGAAACAACCTCTGTTTGTTATTGGGGGGTAACGGAAAAGTAATATAATGAGTAGTGTAATGAACTACTGCGTAAAGTAATATTATTACTTTTCAAATGAGTAACAAGTAAAGAGCAACGAGCCCAATGTTGGTCAGGGTAGGTGTGAGACCAGGACGAATCTGGATCAAGACTGTTTCTAGTCCCTCCAGGACTCTGAACAGCTTTTAGTGAATATTGGGACCACAAAACAAAACAACATGACGCAGTTTAAATAGTTTTGGGTGTTTTCTAAAATTACAGTCATGGAAAGTCAAGGAAAAATACTTAAGTGGCACTAAAGGGATACCAAAAATAGAATTTTTATAACTACTTCCCCTGAAGAAAGAGTCATATATAATCATTTCCTGTGATAAGAAGCAGGGCTGACTGCATGTCACAGAAACCACTGAAAAATACTTTGGTGCTCATCCAAAACTTTAGAATAGAAACAGAAAGAAAACAAAAGATACGACAAAGGAAAATCCTGTGCTTGGATTTTCGTCTTCATAAATACACCTTCAACTCAACCTCAGCACAGTAAGCACCAAATAAAATCAGGCCATTTGAATGTCATGATGGTTTTCATTTAAAAAGTGTGTTCTGACAGTTTGAAGCCCAGAGGCTCAGGATGAACACAAACTGTAATATAATAATAATGCAGGTTAAAGCAAAAACAAAGTGCACTTGACTCCTTCCACCCGAAGACACAAAAAAACGCCATTTGTGTGGAAAAAACAAGTTCTCGCAAATATTATGAGAATTTGAATCAATAATCCTGGAGGGACTGAATTATTTCACTGGATTTGAGGACCTGATCACCCTCGGTTTGAGTGACTGATCATAGATAATATCCAAATGTTATTTTTAAGTGTATTTAGACATTTTGCCTCATCAAGTCCTTCATTTGTGTCATTGCACATGTATCAATGATTTACACTCAAAATATGACTGGAGCTTTAACTTATGTATTTATGTTTTCCATGTTATTACAGTCTGCCATGTTAATAATGTTATGACATAACTCTGCCGTTGTATCGATCGTATGTGTCATGCTTGTATGTGTCATGCTGTGATGTGCCAGTATGTACTTGTGTTGTGTCCTCGGTGATGTGGAAGACAGAATCTGATGTGAGAGACTGAATGTGTCGCTGCATGGTGAAACCACACAGGTCACTATAGCAACATGCTGTTAAAAACGATGCCGTGGAATTCAGTATGCTGACAGACGGCGTGCTGTAGTATGAATTTATGATTTATGTGTGAAAACTGTGTCGCGTAAAGGAATCTGTGTCTATCGCATCTGCTGACAAATCTGAACTCTGCATCCATCCAGTGAATTTTGCTCATTTTTCCGACGGAGCCCGATGTGATTCGTTACTGTACAGTGTGTGGTGTGACACCCCGGCGCTGCTCACACATCCACTAACATGCTGGATGCAGCTGCCTGTGTTTGCGGTGTCGCCTTCCTCCACAGCACCCAGCGCCGTTGCCAAGCAACCCGCAGACCGAGAGAGACAACTAATAAATGATATGTCTTCCACTGGGGGAACGAAAGCATCTTAACATGGAAAACAACTCAGAGTCTCTATGTGCTTCCAGTTTTGGTGTTTGTGTTTCACACTATTTCGGCGTGTTGAATGTTCCGTGATTGGTTGGATTAACGTGACAAATGTGAACACCATGATATGAAATGAAGTTATTCCTGTTCCTGTCAGGGTTTGTGAATGTGAACAACTTCCTCCTAAAAACGAGAGCAGTAAAGGTGTGTGATGTCATACTGACCGGTTCTACAATGTCATACTGATCATCGGTCTGTGACATCATACTGATCTGGTCTGTGATGTCATAAATCCTGGAGCTGCTCCAGTGATAATGGACGACTGTCTTTGTGGGTTCACAGCATGTTTTCCAAAATGTTTCCATCCAAATGAGTTTCACACATTGTATTATTGTAGTGGAACATCAAATTTACAGTTCAGTTGTGCCACGCCCCATCAGTTCAGTACCCTATGACATCACAGATTAGGGGCAAACGCTTCTTCCTGGTTTCTGGCAGTTGGAGAGAGTGGATGCTCACTAGACCTGACAGAGATGACAGATATGAACCCTGAAATTCAGCACTGAGCCTGTCCATCTTTCGACAACGGCAACCTGATAGAAACGTTTAAATGTTTTATTATTTTATTGACTGTTTTAAACAAGGCACTTGACATGGTTAGGCCACAGTGTGGCCGACGGGGTGTGAGCTGGCTCTCTTACCTCCAGGGATGAAGGGTTTGTAAGGGGCTGCAGGGGCTGCAGGGGCTGCAGGGGCTCAGGAGGGTTGGGCTCTGGCAAGTGGGTGACAAACTGTAAGGCAAGACATGGTCACATGGATCAGTGTGCTGACTCAGCACCTCAGCACGCCTGTCATCAGTCAGCAGCAGAGCGTTGGTCCGGGTTAGAGGTTGGCAGCTCTGCCGCTCCATCCCCGCCTCCCATTGGCTGACATTACCGGCCGGCGGTGACAGACATTCGCCAACTGTTTGCATGTTGGCAGCCTCTCTGCTAGGATGTTTTCTAGTGTGTGGATCGTATACAACACAGGGCGCCAACAGCCAGCTTTTAAACTAACTTGAGCTCTTACACCACAGGAAGTTGATTGATCAGCTCAACCAGTGGTTTAATGACTAGATCTATCTAGCGCTGTTTTTTTAAAAGTCTGTTTTTTTAAAGTGAGCTGTCCATTAGATGAGCATTAACCTTTCTGCTGCAAAAGTCCACAGTCATTCTCTTAAGCACTCCCACAGAACAAGAACACATGTTGGGTTATCGTCTGTCTTGCACACTTGATCCTCAAACTGTATTCAGACTGATTTTAAATCAATACTGACCACAGCTTCACACCTTAATACAACATTACTGCATCAAAATATGCCTGCTCAGCCACCCGAAGGCCTATGTTGATAGTTGATAGTGAGAGGATGCTGACCCAGCGCTAATGTTATTTTCTATTGATTTCCCTGCTCGGATCCAAGCGTCGCCTCGTGGGCTCCACAGTGCTGCTATTGTCTCTGTGCTGCAGAGGCTTCTCGGTGCAAAACACAGCACCGGCTACCAAAGCACTAATGAACGTGTTGTCATAGTAATGCAGGGAGGATGGGAGGAAAAACAACTCCTTGCACAAAGACTCTGCACTCTGTACTGTCGGCTCATAATTACCCATCACATGCAACTTGTTATGCAGTATCCTCTTCCACTCGACAGGTTTTCTCCCTCAGATCCCCAAAACCCTTAACAACGCTTTATAGAAGCATCATTTCCATTTCCCATTTACATGCACTGAGCTGACACTCTTACAATGAGTGAGTACAAAACTCTCCGACTGACTCATCAGTGTCAGTCTCTAACATTTGGGCTTTAATCTTATAACATTTCTTCCCCCAGAACATTACATCTTTCATAATCAGATCACAACTTGGGTTTCAGGTTAAGGTGCTCAGTGTGAAGTGGCAGCAGCACACCTGAGGCCTGAAACCTGAATGTCACATGTTCGGTTCCCACAACTGCCTGTCCAGACCAAAGTTCCCATCAACAGCCTTCATCAAGACACAGAAACCCTCCCCGCTCACTCAGTGTAAGACCTCTGCATAGGAGCAACCAGCCAAACGCCTAAAAATGAAAATTAAATGAAATAGCACATGCCCAGCCGATGATCCACAGGGGAAGCAGGTGGATCAGAGAATGGGGCTGTGAAGAGGGAGCTCCTACGCCTTATGGATCAGCATCTAGTGGGCAGCAGGCAGCCCCCCGGCTACATTCACTCTGGAGGAAGAGTGGGCGGCTAGAGGATTGCAGCAATGCCCAAACCCTTTGATGGAGACAGGGATCACGGATTAGCAATTAAAAGAAACAAAAACGTTTCTCCCAAAAATGACAGCCTTTTGACGGTGCTGGTGTTGTGGGGAGGAGGATGTGATTCACGCAGGAATCTGGGAATGACAGTCTCATGCGATCAGACAGTTGTGTGAAGGGGAAGAAAAATCGAGGCGACAGGTCTTCAACATCATTAAAAAATGATTCCCTTGAGGCTCAACTTTTTATCTTCGACAATGAATGATTTGGGCTGATTAAGACTGAAGGGAATCAATCAACAGTGAACCATTTATCCCTCAGATATCTTAATGATCAAACTAAATCAAACCTCTCAACTTCAGGCATTGGACAACAATCTGATTTAGCAGATCAACAACTAACAGGGTTTATTTTCTAGGAAATGCATCGACACCTGTAACTTTATGGGTAATCTAACAAGATAAACTGTAGAGCAAACTTTAGAAATAATGAAGCGTCAAGAAAGTCCCGGACAAATGAGCAGCTGGGAGAAAAAAACATGGGACTTTTGTGCATTTCTACCAGGCTGCATGCGGCTCTACGGGCCTGATGACTTGTTGTGTGAGTGTAACATCCAATATCCAATATCCTGTATCAGATTGCCATCAACACATATGCTGACAGACACACAGCCACTTTGCACGAGCTCAAAAGTCTGTTGATGCTGAATAAAGAAGTTGAGGAATTATTCAGTATTGTTATTCCAATTTATTATACTAATCAATCTGATTGAACCGGTTCTCTCGAGCCAGCAGACACACACACACACACACACACACACTCATGCAGAGGAATATGAAATATGAAAACAGAACTTACTCCAGAGTAAGAGAGGGGATCTTCAGTTTATCTCGCCTCGACTTCATTCTGTCTTCCAGGCAAGCGGAGGCTTCCACTCACCGCCGTGTCATTCCCAGCCGGTTTCCCGTGCAGCCATCGTTGCGGTCGGCGACTAAAAATAACTGTTTGAAGAGAGTATCGTTTACCAGCGGCTTCAGCAGGGTTTCCCGTTAAACAATCCAAAACACCGTCTGTGGTAGATGGACAAATTAAAAAAAAAAGGAAAAGGAAAAGGTGCTCTGCGCGTTTCGGTTCCCGTCTGTCTCCAAAGCGCACCGGAGAGCGACTGAGCGACAGAGCCGAGGGAGCGACTGGTCCCCGCCGACCTCCATGTGACTGGTGGGGGTGAGGAGGAGGGGCTGGAGGGTAAATGCATTTGGGTGGTGGTGGTAGCCAACATGGGCAGGGGTGGGTGAAAAATAAAAGTTCAGTGGAAACACTGAAACTAAATGTGCTTTTCACTGAACCTGGTTTTTGGGTTTGGTTTCCATGAGAGGAACCAGAACATGTCACACAGCAGACTCCCTGGTTTCTGTTGTTCTGCTGGTTTGTTTTTGTGAGAAACCGTGAGAACATCCTGCACGGGGTCTCCTACCTGGAGACACTCAACCTCACTCTGGAAGTGGGAAGGGAAGTTGGACTTGTTACTGTGATGGTTATTGATGTTATGACTTCATCTTCGTCATCCTGTCATTATTGTAAAATGCTTCATGAATCCAGTTTTTGTCTCTGTTTGCGGCAGTGTTGAATGTGATTTGTGTCAGAGCAACAGGAAGTCTTCCTCTCTCGGTGAAATATTCATTGAATTCATCATTTATGAAGCGGCCATCAGCCGGTTTTACCGACTCACCGCAACACGGGCTGCCGGACACGATGAGGCTGGGGTAAGAGCTGCCTGTGCCTGCAAAGCGCGCGTGTGGGCGCGTGCACGTGTGTGCGAATGTATGTGTGTTGAGGGGTGAATTTTCAAGCATGTGTGGGCATGGAGGCGCAGGAGTGTGTGTGTATGTGTATGTAGTGATTGCATGTGTGAAAGGCAATTTTCTGAGTCTGCTATGTAGACTTTTGAGTGTGCGTGTATGTGCGTGTGCGCGTGCTTAAATCGAATGCTTGAAAGTCAATTGCGAAATTTGTAGGAGTGTGTGTGCGTGTGTGTATACAGTAATTGCATGCTCGAAAGTCAAAGTCAAGGAGCATCTATTATGTAGGTCTTTGAGTGCGTGTGCGTGTGTGAGCGTGTGTGAGTGTGTAAGGGGAGGGTGTATTGTCACTATGAGGTTCAGTTTGGTTTCTTTGCCATCCCTGCATCTCCAAAGGCAAACAGTAAGTCAGATGGCAGCAGTCTGGTTGCTAGGGAGCTCATGATGGTTTGCCTGGTTGCTAGGCACTGGACCAGTAGATATCCTCCCAGTAAACCCAGCCTTACCAGTACCTGTACCAGTAGATATCCTCCCAGTAAGCCCAGCCTTATCAGTATCTGCACCAGTAGAATCTGCACCAGTAGATATCCTCCCAGTAAACCCAGTCTTACCAGTATCTGCACCAGTAGATATCCTACCAGTAAACCCAGCCATGCTAGAATCTGCACCAGTAGATAGCCTCCCAGTAAACCCAGTCTTACCAGTATCTGCACCGGTAGATATCCTGTTAGTTTAAGTCAAAACAATGCATTATGGGAGGGGGGGAGGGTGTTCCCGCTGGCTTGGTAATTGTTGTAACAGAGCAGCAGGAGAGCCGGTTCCTCGGTTACCATGGCGATAAGGGCTTCCCTCCTCCTCCTATCAGCCTGTGCACTCCCTCCATCTCTGCTGAAGCAGCTCGTTCCTCAGGTAACGACAGCCAACGTCACATTTTCAGTTAAACATATTTAGATTCATACTTAATACTGACTGGTCAACATTACAGTTTTCTGTCTGTTCTACATTTAGAATTCTTATCTGTTTCTGTGAACTGGTAAGGCACAAGACATCTAGTATCTAGTAGCTACTGTGTTTAAAAGTAACAGAACGGCACATCATCAGTCAACAAACTGGTTTTTGAGACGAAGGCCTTTTCAAGGTACCCAAGGCACTTAACAATAGAAGAGAGATAACTACATAAGAACTAGATAAGGTGAAAAACAAAGAGAAAAAAAATAAATAAATAAAAATAATAGTAGTATCCACCAGATGGCGCTGCAGATGCAGAAAACAATACCTGGAATATTAAAATAATGGAACAACAATATAGTGAGTTAGGGATTTTAGTAAAGGATCGTAGCAAATTAAATCTTTAGTTTTCACCTTGGATTCTCTGGATTCTCTTTCAGAGACACTGAATGATGAACTTCAGATAAATATATATATTTGTTCCAAACTGGAAGTCTTCAATTACTTTGAGGCACCAATTGCATTTGATTTATTCAAAGTAGTGGTTTATTGCTTTGTGTGGTATGAATGATTCATACCTTATGACTCGTTACAAACCCACTGAAATCCGTAAACCTGCTGTGAATCATTTAGTTTTATCTAAAAAAAACAAAAACAAAAACAAAAGTGAACTACAATACAGCAATAAAATACACAATCAAATCTGAAACAATCAAACAAAACAGCAAGAAAACATTTGTAGATATTCCAAGTCACAACTGGATCTACATGATGACAACAGATCAGAAGGGAAATACAAATACATTAAATAAGCTCTGATGCAGGAAATGAAGTCACAAGGGAAAGTGAGTGTGGTGTCTGTGTGTGTGTGTGTGTGTGTGTGTGTGTGTGTGTGTGTGTGTGTGTGTGTGTGTGTGTGTGTGTGTGTGTGTGTATGTGAATGTGTTAACACGTGAGTGAGGCTTTAGAAGGGATTTGCACCATACAGTAATCAACCAACAGTATCCACCAGCTAAAACACCATAATAATGGCAGGATCACAATTGTACATTCCTATTTGTACAGTGTGTGAGCAGGCAGGAGCTGCTTTTCTTGCTCAAGGACACACACCGGCGGTTGTGGGAATCGAATCCATGGCCTTATGCAGTGATGCAGCGGTGAATAAAAAGCTGGGTGAACTTTGACCTCCCGTCATCATCATAAGGCAAACAACCATTAATACCAAGCAACAAATCTCAGTAAAAGCAGTAATTTACGCCCTTTTTCCCTTAAACACCATATTTGATTCGACTTCCTGCGATGTACAGTAGGAATTTATGTCGTGAATGATTTATGTCAGTCTGAAAAGGTGCTTAAACCCCGTTGCTGCCACTAAAAGGTTAATAAAGTCTTGGATTATTACTTTAAGATATTCCATTGTATAATTTACGAAACACATAAGTGTCAATGTGGATATGCATAATTTCCTGTATCATCCAAACATTTTGCCAGTGTGTGTTTGTTGCCCAACAGCAGTCTGTGGTTGCTGCAGTGATTTCTTAAATGTCGCTCAAACCCCAAACTATCAGCCAACGCACATCTGCAGCATAAATTCACCTGAAGGAAAGTGGAAGATGACTAACTTTAAAGGGGAAACTGATCTAAACTAAATATGAACACTACGCTGATAAATATGTATTTGTCACCTTTTCTATCCGGTGTAGGTTTCAGAAATGTGTTGTTTCACACTTTCACATACGCTTATGGAACATAATCATGTGGTTATGGAAAGGTCTTTCCAGACTTGAGTTATTATTAGTAGTAGTAGTAGTAGTACATTTATTAATTTGTTTAAAATAAATACATATTAAATAATAATAAATAAACAAATATAATAATAATAATAATAATAATAATAATAATAATAATAATAATAAATACATATAAAAACTAAAATGTATTAAAGCAAATGTTACAAAGTGCTTTACTATATGAGGAAATGTCAAAAGCACAAGAGAATAAATAAAATCAAGGTTGATAAAAATTCAAACTACAAAATAAAATTGACGAAATATAAAACGCAGGTGGTAGAAAGTGAAACAGAACACCAGATGAAACAATACAATTAAAGTGGCAATTACAAAAATGGCAATAATAAAAAGGCCTGTTCATAGAAGTGCTTTTTATATTCTGTTGAGAAACATAATCAGCTGTTCACAGAGCAGACGACCTCCAACATGGCCGCCACAGTGTGTGTTACATCACCTTCCATATCCACCTTTACAAATACTGCAGAGTAATCTCAGCCAACACAGCTGGATCAGCTGGTAGATCAGCTTTGGGGTCTTCCTCTGCATCTATAATGTCACTTTGAGTTGAGATACCGTGGGATGACTGCACCAAAAGTGAAGCGACCACTTCCACTTGAACCCACCCCCCCCCCCCCCCCCGCCCCCCCACACACTTCACACTGACAACTTTATGTCTTCAAAGGCTTCAGATTCTCACTTCAAAGCCCCCAACTTCCTCTAGTCTGGTTAAGAGTGTTTGTGTGTGTGTGTGTGTGTGTGTGTGTGTGTGTGTGTGTGTGTGTGTGTGTGTTATATTTACACATCCATATACAGTATAATATAATATAATATAATATTATATTTATTCACCCATTACCATTCCTTATCTCTGTGTACATGTACCATCCATTCATTCGCTCTGTTTATTTAGAGGGTAGTTTTTTTAGTATTTAGTTTTTTAGGCCTTTGTTTTTTGTTTTATGTATTTTATACCTTTTTTTTTGTACCTTACCTTGACTTTTAAAAAATGACATTTTATTGTCATTTGATCCAGGTGTGAGCGGCCGGCCTCAGTGCTCCGCTGGAAGAAAGTATTTTGGTGGTTTGTTGTGGACGGCGAGCTTTTCGAAAACGCTAGACGCAAAAATGAGTTTTCAGATTTGACCGGCGTAGTGTGGACGAGGCCTCAGTGAGTGTGATGGTTTCCAACAAAGTGAAAGTAATTTCATAGCAGCTCCAGAGAGCAAAATACGTTTTGGGGGACCAAGACTGATTGATTGATTGCTTGATTGCTTGATTGCTTGATTGATTGATTGAGGAGCGAGACTGCGTACCTGCCTCCATCTCTACACTCCCAAGACATATGCATGAATGAACCTACAACACCGTCTGGGTTGGGATGAGATTCAGAAGATTCAGAGAACAGCTTTTCCTTGGAGTGAGGATGTGACTAAAATTACAGCGTACCAGTTGATGATTCCCATGAGGCATCCTCGACTACCTACCCAAGGTCGTTTGCCCAAACCTGTTCGATGGGGAGAGGTTTCCTAGAGGAGGTTAAAACAAAGAAAACAGGTCAGATACTGTAGTAGTGTGTAGTAAGTGGAACAACATATGCTTTCATAGATCACTGGAGACACAAATGATGAACCAGGTCTATCATATGAACCATCTTACCTGTACGTCAGTAAAAGAGCGAAGGCCATAATCTGCCAGGACATGAAGAGCATGGAAACAGGACCAGAGAGACGTGAGTATTTATGGAGGGGTGGACTGGTTAGATACCATTTCAGTTTGGTTTTCTGCGGTTTGCCACTCAGAGGCTACGATTGGCCAAGACGCAGCTTGGCGCACCTCAAAGGGAGAACAGAAACCAAACCCTCCAGCCTATGTGGCAAGGCTAAGTTCCCTTCACTGTGGCTCCTTCATGCCTCGAGGGTCGTTTGGTAGTTTGGGACTGAGAGACCTGCTGTTTGTAATGTCAACTTCCTGACCCTAGCGAAGAGGCAACATGTCCGTCTTTACAATTGGTACACGGGTATGTAAGGAGTCCGTCTGCGAGACCATCTGTCTTGGTCAGCCTCAATCTGAAGTCTCTATACATTTAATAAAAAATGTAGTTGCTCTAAAACCACCATGCCATTTTTAGACTGTGCTGTAAAATGCTGAGCTTGTTCATTTATTCATTTCCCCTTTCAGATCATGAGGGAAACTCATCCCCACACACACACACACACACTTGACTGAAAACAGTCTATGCCACATGTCCACAAGCCTCTTTGAAGCCTTCCCATACAGGAGGTGCTTGTGATGTTGTAGGTGGATAAATCACTAACACGCAAGTTCCTGTCTACAGTTTCCTCCTGTCATAAGCACCAAACCAAGGCAGTGCACAAAGATCAGCTACGATCAAAGACAGATCAGTTAAGTCACAGACACAGGGGCCGTCTCTCCAGGCCGGCTTTCCTCCACCATGGTCGACTACATCACCTCAAGGCCTTTTGGATTAGTTTTCATCGTCACGGCTCATGTGGTGTTCGACGGTAAGCTCTCTTTCTGTGGTGGTTGGTATTTTACACCGTCGGTACAAACATCTGAATGCTTTTGAGGGTTTCCCCTTGCCAGAGTTTCATATTTTATTGCATTTCTATATATCGCTTATCTCTTCACTACGCTGCATCGTATTATGCTGCTGACGGCGCTCCGGTTTCCCCGACCTGCATCTGAAAGGGTTTGAAGGGTTTCACAAAGGGCCATGGGACATATTTACAGCAGAGTGTTGCCTTTTCAATAGGATATGCTTCAGTAACAGTCATCTATCTATCTATGTATCTATGTATGTATCTATCTATCTATCTATCTATCTATCTATCTATACATCTATACATCTATACATCTATACATCTATCCATCTATCTATCTATCTATCTATCTATCCATCTATCCATCTATCCATCTATCTATCTATCTCCATATAGGTCATAGCCAAGCGGAGGTAACTGGAGCCCTCGGCAGAGACATCATCCTTCGGTTCACATTTGACAACATCACCGACATCGCTTCTGTAGGACTGTACAGAGTTGACAGGTCACATACAGAAAAGAAGATTCATGAATGCTCTCGGCACGACAACTGTTCAGAGAGCCATGTTTGTGTCTTCAACGCAGCATCTGCCTTTTACTGTATTGCGAATCTGAGGAGAAACAACAGTGGGAGTTACTTTGTTAGTGTGTTCATGACAACAGGACCCGGGATGGTGAAGAGTGAGCCGGTATCCTTGGCTGTCCGACAGGAGAACACAAGCAGCACAGGTAAGGATCACTTCTACATCACACCAGGAAGTCAGATGGATCATAGAATAGATCCGGTTGGTCAACTTGCCCGTTCAGTGATGAGAACATAGACACCAAAATCATCCACGTGTCCCCAGTAGATCTTTTGCTGCAGAGCGCCATGCTAACACTTTAGCATACAGTATGTTGAGTAATAATAGGCATCGTGCTAACACTTTAGCATGCACTATGTTGAGTAATAGTAGGCTCCATGCTAACACTTTAGCATTCACTATGTTGAGTAATAGTAGGCTCCATGCTAAAGTGTTAGCATTCACTGCGTTGAGCGATAGTAGGCTCCATGCTAACACTTTAGCAAACACTATGTTGAGTTATAGTAGGCCTGCTATCACTCAACATAGTGTATGTTCTCATCACCTTAACGGATAAGTTGACCAACAAGCCAATCACTTGTACGGAAGCCAAGAACAGGCCGTGCTTGCAATTATTTTTTTTAATGCCGTGATCTCGAGATAACGGCTTAATTTATCTCGTTATCTCGAGAAAACAAAAATCCGATTTCTCAAGATCACAAGATAAATTAACCCGTTATCACGTTATCGTGTTTCATATTTGTGTTGTATTGGTGTTCAGTGAGAAACACTGACGCCACCATTCTGTTTAAATTCACAAGAGTGGACCATGACACACACACACTGCTCTGTGGGTGGGCTGGGAGTTTCAAAGCAAACTATATGAACTGTTGCCATTTGTTGTAAGTATGTTTTCCCTAGTGATTTGATATGAGGGTATTTATATTATGGGGTAGGTTTACATACAGTGGTCAATTTAAAGCAGATATGTTACTGTCCAGTAGGCTACAACCAAAGAGTCTCGTTGGTATAGGGGAACTGGAAAAGAAACTACCCACATGGGTGGCTGTTTGAATGGTATAATAAAGTAAGCTTGTTCATAACTGTGATAACGGGTTGATTATCTCGAGAAAACAAGCTGTTTTCTCGAGATAACGAGATAAATTAAGCTGTTATCACGAGAAAACGAGCTTTGTTAACTCGTGATCTCGAGTTAACGGCATTAAAAAAATAATTGCAAGCACGGCCGTTCTCGGCTTCCGTACACTTGGTGTATTCCTTTTATATCGATCTAGATCTATTGATATATGAGTAAAGGAAGGTGGTCTGCCTGATCTGGCTTCACAGTATTTCTTACTAAGCCAGTAGGAGAGAAGGTCCTGGTGGGATTTACTTGATCTCAGGTCAGCAGGGGTACATGTGGCTCTCAGCGTTACAGGAATCTGATTGATGACAGGCAGATCAGCAAAGTAATTTATTATTTATTTATTTTTAAATTATATTTTATTGGGTTTTTTTTCACATACAAAAACACAGTACATTGCATACAGATACAAAATACATATAGATACAAAAAAATGCAAAAGTTGCATATTTCACAAACACACATAAACATACAGACGTTTTACCCAACATAAACTGCTGCTTACTAGTCAATGTCTTACAAAAAGTATATTACAGGCATGTACACTTTAAATACTGAAAGGTAAAGTTACAGCCTAGCCTTTGCAGAGTCAATAAAAGGCTACCAAGTTTTCTGGAATTTCTCAGTGGAGCCTCGTAACGTGAATTTTAGTTTCTCCAATTTATGGTGCTGCATAACATCTTTCATCCACATAATATGAGTGGGAGGTTGTGGCTGCTTCCAATTCAAAAGGCTCAATCTGCGAGCCAACAGGGTTACAAATCTCGCAACTGTGGAAAGAGCTCCACCAGGGCTGTCCTCTCTCAGTACCCCCAATATAGCCATCACTGGGTCAGGCTCTACACTATGTCCTGAAACGTCTGAAATAGCTTGAAATATAGAGCTCCAAAAGTTGAGCAATGTAATTTCTAATCTAACAATGGATAATACAAAATGAAGAAAAAATGAAAATATGCTTGTGTATGTGTGTGTGTGTGTGTGTGTGTGTGTGTGCCTGCACTCCTATGCATGCCTGAGAGGCATGTGTAGGCCTGGTCTGGTTAAAAGTATAAGTGTGTGTGTCTTCTTCTCTACACAGCATTCAACATGATCCTATTATCATCATAGTCTCTAACTATTATTGTTCAACTACAGAATGCAGAAATATACTCAGTCAATAAACAAATGTTATTGTCTGATATCTTATATTATTATTACTTTATTGTAAACTCCTCCAGTTTCTACACCTTGGGATGTAATTTTAGCTCGGTGTCTTTGCCATAACAGCATGATGCGGCGTATTGACGCATCATATCGGTGAGTAAAAATATTTTTTTTGAGAGAGGGATTTATTCATTCATTTTTCATTTCTTTTCAACTCCTACAGTTCCCCCAACACCGACCAACAGCACCAGTATCGATGGCAATGGAAGTGGAAGTTTCTCTCCACAGGAATTCCCCTTTTACTGTCTCCTCATTTTCGTTTTCCTTGGCGTTTCAGTCGTAGCGTTGTCGGCTGGTTCGCTTTTTTGGTTCGTCAGGAGGCACAAGACAACCAAAGGTAGGGAGGCGTGAAAATCATCCTCTCCATGAGACTCTGTGACCTTTGACTTCCTTCCTATTGGTTGTTTGTAATGGTCACTCTGTGTGTCAGCTAAATGGCCCCAGTGTGAAACTCATGGACTCATGCAACCCGGTGTTCTGCATGGAACGACGTCACTTTGAGCTCATTTTTATTATCTAGCTTCTAGCTGGACTTCCGTCAGCAGCATCCTCCCGCTAGATCAAGCTAACAGAGTGAAATGAATGTGAAGTGAATTTGTTATTCTGTGGAAAAAATTTGTAGTGGTGCGGTTAGACGCTCGACATGCAAGCCAGTCTGCAGTTTCACATCCTTTTGATCTGTGTGACGATCTGGTAAAAAGATTTCCTTTTAGTAGGTGAAAATGCAATTGTGCCTTTTATTACTGAGGGATGGGTGGAAAAATGCTGCCTTTAATTGTTTGTACTTTCACCTCAGATATCTCCGACCTACTTTGAATCAGAACATTGCCTCTTTGAAATACACTGACAGCCCCCGTAACCTCAGAAACCACATTTGCTGATTTCCCCTTCTCGTATACAAATGGAGTTTTTTTTGCTGACTGTGCATTCCTGCATCATGTCATGCAAGCCTGGTGATCCACAGATGGCTCCTTATGAAGGCCAAGGTTTATTTGTACAGATGACTGCAGAGTGATGACTCACACAGGCAAATGCCGCTTTGCAACAAATGTCAACTAACCTCCAAATAAATGTCCTGTTCCTTCAGCAACGCACACATGCATGACTCTCTGGGAAGATGATTCATTGCCTCACTCAATATTTTACTCATTTTACCTTTTAGAGCAGCAACAGCAAGACCCCACTCCCACGGCGCAGGTGAGGCCGCAATCTCATCTTTTCCAACCTTTGAAGATGTGAATGTGGACGTAAATATTAAAACATGCCAAAATCCTTCAGCTTCACTTTCCTTCTACTGGCAGGAAACCGCGGAGGCGTCCGGTCACGTGCCTGCACCTTCCCTGGTCTACAGCGTCCTGGATTTTCCCAAAAGGCCCCAGGGAGGCGTGGAGGTTCAGCTTACAGACACAGAGTACGCTGCCATCACCTATCCCCCCAAACAGGGTCAAGTGTAACATAGAGCTGAATGTAAACTCGTGGGTCTCAACCGGTACGCTCGCAAGAAATATGAAGTCTAAGAAAATGTATTTGTCATGAACAAATTTATGATGATATTTGTGATGATTGCTTCTTTTCTTATGAAATAATGAATATTTGCAGCCTGTTGGCGTCTTCCAATAATTACTCCAGTAGCTTGAAAAGGGACCATTCAAATCATGATGTTCACTGGCCTGCAGCAGCAATGTTTCTGAAATGGTTTCCAAATAGATTCCTGTCATATTTTGCTTGATCTTTGCTCTCCACCAAAAAGCTGCCAGATCAAATTTGGACTGAGGTATGGTGAGCGCCACATATTGCTGTATCCAAGTGACACCCATGAGTTGTTTGTTTCCTTTGCTAGTGTGGAGGTGAGATGTCTTTACAAGCCGCTCGGGTGTCTTTTTTTTATCTCACCTACACAAATTAGCAGTTTGCATCTGTTCTTCCTGTTTTTTCTTTCCATCAGCACATTTTATCACTTTTTAAAAACTTTCACTTTGCCTCTGAGCAAATAAACTCAACTAATCACCCAAATGAACCGATGCAGTCTTAGCATGTGAACGCACCAGGAGAGAAGCGGGTTACTGGTGTGATCTTTCCGTTTGACTGACAGTTTGACGCTGTCTTGGTTTACACATACACTCTGACACTATCCCACATGGCTCACAAACCAAGTTCTCTTTGTTTGAACATGAACAGGTGAAAGTTTGACCAGACACAGTAGTAGTGTTTTTCTCTGCCACAGTAGCAGGAGAGAAAGTTCATTTTCCAGGCCGGATGTTGGATGTTATTCAGGAAGGGACGTAAGCACCAGCCAGCAGCTAGTAGGTTAGTAGGTTACCAGCCACTATGTCTGGTAGTGGCTGGTAAAGCAGGTAACCAGCAGGTAACCAGACATCAACTAGAGCAGTGGTTATGTCAGGCCTCCCTTTAACGGCCCCCATCATGAATTGATGATACTCTTTCTAATGGAAAATATTGGTAGATAATGATGTTGAATAAACCTTCATTGAGAAAATGCTAAAAACATGAACTGCTTTCAACTTCATGTCACTATGTTGTTCCTTCACTTTCTGTTTGGTTTTGAGGTTTAAAAAAAACAAAAACAATTATGACGTTTTTCTGTTGAAGTTCATCTCCACTAGAAAGTACCATGAATTTCCGTTCGGCTGTTTTTTGTTTATCTCCGCGAGGGGGGGCACCGGGCTGCAACCCCCTTGCAGTACCTCGGCGCCCCCTCCTAGGGGTCGCGCCCCACACTTTGAGAACCACTGGACTAGAGGTTCTTTTCTGCATTTGCCTGGTAAACCAGTAAACTTTGCTCTGTGGCAGTTGTAAAAACTCTTTCACTGGTGTTATTATCCCATTTACTGAACTGTACATCACTTCTCCACTTGAAATAAACATTTATTTAGGGGTGAATGTCAAAATAATGCTTTATTTTTGTATTTGTGAAAATAAATAGTGTTCCTATCTCATTGCCTCTAGTCTTTCAGTTCAGTTTCAGTTCATTTCTGCAGGATCTCATGTAAATAACAGCAAACGTACAGCACTTTTGCTTTTGCACCTTACCACTCATAAGAAACCTCATCATCCTCTGATCTCGTGCAGTGTTGCTACCGCTCACTTCATTTAAGCGGCTGCACTTTGTGCTTCATAACACCCACCTCGACACGTTTTCCTATCAGGTAGTTTAGAACACAAAGCTACTCAACCCACACATACTCATAACGCTGCTGGTGCAACTGTTGATGCAAGAACTTCCTATTAAAGTAATAAAACATTAATATAATTTACCTTTAATCGTGTAATAATCCTCTTAACATGATGCATTTACCATTAATGTAATAAAAGTTCACTACCACATATTCTTCCATTTTCAGATAGAGCACCACTGTTAATAATTACATTATATTTTTAAAACCTTTTCTGTCATGTAATACTTATTATACTTATATTAACAGATTATCACCTTAACGGTTGGGTGTTTATTATGTTAACAGGATTATTACTATCAAGGTGTTCTAATGTAAAAGGTTCATTACGTTAACTGGGAGGTTATTCCGGTAACAGCTTGTGTTCTGCCTAATAACCGGGGTAGGTGTGAAGTCAACACAGATCCTGTTTTCCACTTGACATCAGCAGAACAAGCAGCAAGCAGAGGGTGGAAAGGTTTCACAAGTCAGCGAGGGAAATTCATGTCACTCGTGCAAAAAACAATTTCCTCCTCACTGTCCCGAATTATCAATCAATCAATCAGTCAAGTTTATTTGTATAGCACCTTTCATACACAGAGGCAATTCAAAGTGCTTTCCATGAGAGATTTAAAAAGAAGAACATATAAAACAAAATAAAACAAAATTTAATTAAATTAAATTACATAAAATCACAGAATAAAATTGCAGTGCAGATAGGACATTTGAATTACACTGAACTCCCCCTCAGCATAAACTCACAATGGACATCTGAACTGTGAACCAGGAGTCTGTCTTGGTGACATTAAAGGAGCAGTACGTAAGGCTTTTACTGCCTCACAGCACAAAATTACCATAATATATCTGCAGAGGTTGATAGTACCGGACCAGGAGCTGAGACATCTGGCTGGAAGGAGAGTCGAACCAACCTGGTTCCATGTAACTTGATCTACCATGATGGACTTGTCTGCTCTTCTCTGGTGTTCATACCAGTTAAGAACACATGAAGAAACATCTGAACATGAGCATCAGTCCAGACGTTATGCTAGGCTTTCCAAGTCTCCATCTACCCATAATGCCTTGAGTTTTGGGGTCGTTTCCTGTAGTTGGTTTATTCTCACTCCCAACCAATCCCGCCACATTTTCAGGTGTGTGTGCGGTGTCACCCGGGTTTGAATGGCGTTGTTCTCACCTGACGAACTACAGTAGTAACTCTCCACAGTTTGAATAAACCGATGAGAACATGCTGGATGTTCAAGTTTTGGTAAAGTTTTTGGCAAACAATTTCGAGCTTTCATCACCATCGGTCGATCTCACCTACTATGCAAGGAAGTTTAGGGATTTTTTTTGGCTCCACGTCCTGTGAAGTGTCCACACCATGTCCACCACAGGAACAGATTCATAGCAGCGGTCACTGGAACCACACTGAGTATAGCAGGTTTATTTCCTACCCTGAGTAGATATCTAGACCCTGGAGGAGCTCAGGAGGCACAAGTTGGTAAAGGTAAAGAGACTCTTCTGGGTCCCGAATTTCAAATCGGTTCAGAATTATACATAAATGCAATCCAGGATCATAAATATATACTGTATATATGATCATTCTGACCCAGATAACACAAGATCAGGATTACAGAATCCAGTTTTTCAATCTTTAAACAGACTTTAAACAGACTATATCGCCATCTGTTGGATAAATAACGTAACAACATGTCAGGTCAAAAAGGAGAGAATGAGATGAAAAGGGTTAAAGACAGCTTGTGTGTTCACTTCATCTGCACAAGTATCCGATGTATACTAACTTAAAGATAAAATTAAAGTGTCTTTGGATGGAAAAGGTCATTTAAAAACATTTCTCTGGAAACTCGTTTCAATTATTAAATCAAGGACGATTTCAAAATAAAGGTTCAGAAGAGCGTCTCTCATTGACCGTCCAGCTGGTCCAGCAGTTGTTGGTAAAAAACTTGTTTTGAAGTTTGTGCTCATTTAATAAACAGTTAATATTAAAAACAATTTTAAGCTAGAATAAAGATTAGGCAGTTTAAGCAGTATTTTCCCCACATCCTCACCAGTTATCATTTTCTTGGTTATTAATTATTATTATTGGTTATTTATATAATGCCCTTCATGTCTCTTAATCCTCATTTCCACTAGGATCAACATTATCCTGATTTTTGGCATCAAAACGATCCTATTCTCTGCAGAAACAACATTTAAGTGTGATTAAAGGTATTGAATCAAAATTATCATCTCAACTGTCAGTTTTGAAATGCCCAAATTTCAGATTTAATCCAATCAGATTAGTAAAATCCTATCAGAGACGTTTTGAAACACCAGGGCTACTAATTGTATTTCCCTGCTCCACCTCAACAGAGGTGGAAGGGCAAGGGCGCCCTCTAGAGGCCGTTCAGAGGAAAACCATTAGACGAGGTGTTAATTTTAGGTATTGAGCTCAAATTTTTATCCTGATTGACTTAAAATGAGTGAGCAGTGTTTCCCCTGTATTTTTTTCCAACCACGGTTGCAGGAAGTGCAAAGCTATATCATGTAGACAATTCTTATTGAAAAAACAAAAAATAATTTTACCTAAAAAACAGTGTTATTAAGTCAGAGTATTACCGATAGGAAATATGATTCAGACTCTGAATGCATTCAAGATCAAGCTGACTTTACTGCTTTACTAATGTGTATAATAAATTGAACACCTGCCTCTTTACGTAAAGAGACCATTTACAGTACAAATAACATTATTTTACATTATTTAGCATGTTGGGACATGATATTACCATGGTAGAAGACATATAGAGGAAAAACTTTAGCATGGGGCTTGTTGTGGGACAGTCTCTCCAAACACAAGAGTTCTGGGTTACTGGAAAACATGTGAATAAAAGTATTAAATATAAAGTGGAATGATGTCTTCAGCCCAATGAAATAAGCATCAATAAAGCCAGTAGTGGGACAGTGTTGGCACCACAGGGGGCGCTATACTCAGATTCTCTATTGGGCCTTTAAGACACATTAATGTTATAGCACCTATCACTTTGCAAGAGTAAACAGAAGCACCCATTTCAAAATGAAAGTTCAAATGTTTTGAAATGAAACTCATGAATGGGAAATGGGAACAGAATGAGGATGTAGGAGGAGGAGGAGGAGGAGGAGGAGCTCTTTCTCCACGGCCACAAGCTGGAACTGAAAGGATGATTAGATTAATTGATGAGGCGGGTGTCATATTTTTTATAAATCATTCATAAATCATTTTACATTCTCTGACGTCTGATGTTTTAGATAGTTGCTGATGTCTGTTGCTGTGGAGTGTTAAAGGTATTTCTTCCCGTGGCCAAGGTAGATGACATGACGTCAGATATTTCCAGTCTGACATCAGAAAATGTTTCATGAGCAAGGGCTTCTTTCTAGACCGATGATCAACAATCACACAGGGAGGAGAGGAGTAGCGAAGGACAGTAGCGAAGATAGACCAGAATGCAATGTAGTAGACGAGATAGACCAGAATGCAATGCAGCAACACAGGTTGGGTAAGGGGTGTGACTCTTGGTTTTGCTCCAGGGGAAAAACTCTCACTCTGTTACTATCACTGTCGTTATGCTCCAACAGCTGGATCAGTCACTAAGTGGGAAAGTATACCAAAACATTTAACACACACATTTAACACATCATGACAAAACAACTCCTGGAATAAACTGAACATCACAGACTGATGAGATGTAACAGAGGAAGAGGATCTGAGGATCTCAGGGGGATTTTTCCTTTAAGTAATCTGTCACTTTTATCGCCCTCTACTGGCGACCAGGTGGAACTGCAACAACATCAACATCAACAGGTGTCTGGTACAGTCACGGTGGCCTGTAATGGACATAAACAATAAAATCACATTTTCACAATACACAGCAGTAAGCTAGATAATTAGAGGAGAGATCCAACGTCTAGTGAAGACATCAAGTATCACCATGCTGAATACTGGCTAATACAACTGCTTTGACATTTGCTTTTTTGGCTTGAAAACACACTAAATGTGGGTTCTAACATTCATATTGAATCTGTATGTGAGATCTGTAAAAAACGTTTCTTTGTTGTCCAAAATTGAATCAATCAACAGTAAAGTTTTGTGAATTTCATGCGGCATGACATGCATTTCACATGCATTTCGCGGATGAAAATGCATTACGCAAGCACTGTTGTTGTTGTTGCACACTGGAGAACGTTTGCCTTGTTGTCATGGTTTCAAACCTTGTCTTCAAATTCAATTTTAATTCAGTATTCAGTGATTTTAGTGCCGTTAATATATTTACCACTTGCAACACAATGTGCCAAACACTTTAAAGAGTGCGCCAGGCTTTCTGCAGCACCTCTGCTTCATCTACTGGTTGGAAAAATGCACTTAGGCCAGTGAAAGCATCACGTCGACAGAATGAACAAATTAATCCACGGGGTAACATTTGACAACCCTCGGCTGATCCTCCTCTGTGTCTACGTCAGTTAGTGGTAAACACAAAACCACTCTTGATAGATGCAGCTGTCATTACCTCCTACCTGTTACATGTGGAGTCACCAGACAGTCTTCATCACATTGAATTAAATTGTCTGTTTCCTTTCAGGGGGAAATCGCTGGAGAACAAAACACTGGTAGCAAAATGAACAAGTGAAAAAGACTTCAAAGAGTCACTTTCAGAATGACTCTCTCTCTCTCTCACACACACACACACACACACACACACACACACACACACACACACAGGTTTGTGGTTCGTACAACTTGAGAGACATGAAACTCCTCTGACCTTTCCAAGCAAGCTCACAGAGTTACAAGAAGGCTGAGAGCAACACCTTGTCTGGGTGAAAGCAGCAACTCACAGATAAGGAAGACTAACTGATCATGACCCTGATAGGTTTCCCACAGCAGCTCCTGGACCATGTGAAGGGCTGGATGTCACCACAGGGATTTATTGCCGTGCTTGTGTTGCTCATTATGGTCAGCAAAGGTAAATGGATTTTTTTTAAATTTACTGCTTGGCTTTACACTATTTACCTCTCTGCAAGCAAGTCATTGAGTATACTACACAGAATACTAGTCAAATACTAGGTGGAGAAGGTAGAGAAGGTAGAGAAGGCAAAGAAGATAAAGAAGGTAGAGAAGGTAGAGAAGATAAAGATGGTAGAGAAGGTAGAGAAGATAAAGAAGGTAGAGAAGGCATAGAAGATGAAGAAGGTAGAGAAGGTAGAGAAGATAAAGAAGGTAGAGAAGGTAAAGAAGGTAGAGAAGGTAAAGAAGATAAAGCAGGTAAAGAAGGTAGAGAAGATAAAGAAGGTAGAGAAGGTAAAGAAGGTAGAGAAGATAAAGAAGGTAGAGAAGGTAGCGGAGGTATAGGAGGTAGAAAAGGTAAAGAAGGTAAATAATGTAGAGGAGGTAGAGGAGGTAGTGGAGGTAGAGAAGGTAGAGAGGAGATAGTGGAGGTAGAGAAGGTAGAGGAGGTAGAGATGGTAGAGATGGTAGAGAAGGTAGAGGAGGTAGAGGAGGTAGAGGAGGCCCTGCAGCCAAAGTGTGATATCGGCCACAGATCTCGGTTAGCTTATCAGCACCATGTGGTTTCGGAATCAGTTTGCAGCCTCATGGAGGATCCAGCCTGCCTTAGTTTTCTACACTGCTATTATATTTGACATGTTTCCAATTTCTGAGTTTTCTTGACAAAAACTTAAAACGGAAATATATTGAATTTTTATTGTATTTTTGCTCATGCACTGTGTTCTATGTTGTCCGCTAGTTTAGATTTGTTGCAGTTTTCTTTGCCAGGTCTCACTTGAAAAACAGATTTTCATTGTCAGTGGAACAACCCGGCTAAATTTAATGAATAAAATAACGATATTGAGGTGTTTTTTTCCCAAGGGTCTGCTTGCGAGGTCCCTTCAAGTCCTCAGTGCTTCCGAAGAAACTCTGGCATGTCTGTTTACTTGTGCGAATGGAGCATGAACACGTCTGTGAGCAGCGTGACCTATGACCTTTACTTCAAGTGAGTTGGAAGAATCTATCAACTGAAGAGTTTTCCAAAATGAGATCGCCAACCTTTTAAAAGTGACACCTAAAATGATTGATGGCACAAAATGAACACAAATGAAAGTGACGTATGTAACCTCAGTCCTCGGTTAACAAACTGCTGACACTTGTCTGGAGTCTGGATCGATATTTGAGAGACAGATCCAGATCCACTAAAGGTTTGTGCAGGGAAGACCGTGCACTGTGACCAAGATGACCATAACAGAAAGCCATGCTATTCACTAACTGTGCAATTAGTGGAAAGCTGGTTGAAAAATCAAAAGCCTCTCAGTGCCTGTCATGGTCATCATATGGAAAGGCCAATTCACCAACATTTGACATCTCCAACTCCCCAAATGATTGTAGCACATAGACTATATGGCCAAAAGTCAGTGGACACCTGACCATCACACCTATATGAGCTTGCTGGACATCCCATTCTAAAACCATGGGCATTAATATGGAGTTGGACCCTTTGCGGCTATAACAGCTTTTGGAGTGTGTCTGTGGGAATTTGTGCCTATTCAGCCAAAAGAGCATTAGTGAGGTCAGGCAGTGATGTTGGAGAGAAGGCCTGGCTCGCAATCGGCGTTCTGATCCCTCCCGAAGGTGTTCAATGGGGTTGAGGTCAGGGCTCTGTGCAGGCCGATCGAGTTCCTCCACACCAAACTGGTCTAACCATGTCTTTATGGACCTCGCTTTGTGCTCAGTCATGCTGGAACAGCAAAGGGCCTTCCCCAAACTGTTGTCACAAAGTTGGAAGCGCCCAATTGGCTAAAATGTCTTGGTATCCTGTAGCATTAAGATTACCTTCACTGGAACTAAGGGGCCAAGCCCAAACCCTGAGGAACACCTGAACTCAATAACTAGTAGGGGGTCCACTGACCTTTGGCCATATAGTGTACAAGATCCTGAAAGGAGGAGTTTGTCCAATCAGAACGGCTGCTGTCATTGCTGTGAGAGGCAGCATCGCCACAAGCAGCAGGGAGATGGTTTCCATCCTAGAAACTAGATCAGATCTGAGATCAGATCAGAGAACGCTCCAGGTAGAAAGGGGCATTAAGGTGCAGGGGTGCAGCCTGTAAGACTTTAATCTGGAATGTTTCTGATGCAGCACTACAGAGTCGGTCTTCATTGAGAAAGAATTTACTGGCATTGACAAGAACTGGGAAGAGGTGAATGAGGAGGCGCTGATCAAACATCGGCTGGTTAACATCTGGGTGACAGCTCATATAGGAAACTCCAGCTGCACGTCACCCAGGACCACTGTTGTACTCATGAATACAGGTACTTGACTTTCTGCTCATTTTACCCAACAACACCAGTCAGTTGAAAGATCAATTAGCTATCAGGGCAGCAAACAAAGTTTTTTGGCTTATGAACTCAAATACTCCACCTAGTTCCGCGATTTTACCAGTTCAATTTCAGAATGGAGAAGAATCCCGGAAACTGAATGTTTACCTGCTAAACTGGCTGGTAGAGTAGAAAAACCTACAAGCCACAGAGTCTACCAGCATTTGGCTGGTGGTCATTTTCTAACCTACATATTTTATGGGAACTGTTATGTTTTTTTTAAAACAATAACACAAACAATATCTGATAAAAAAAAAACTTTCTTTTTCCTGAACAGTTAAATATGATGCACCACAAAATATAGCAGTGTCCTGGTTCTCAAACAACCTCAGCTTGAGATGGAGGGCGGCAGAGAAGGAGCCGGCGTTAGTAGAGGTGCTGTACCGAAGAGAGGAAGACACCGCGGGATCATGGGAAAATGTGAGGCATATTTCTAATGCAAACTCTATTCACCTGCATTTTACTGGATACGTGAAATTGATTTCCATTTTTGCTGACTTGATTAACTTATTGGACCTTTTTCCTCACTGTCGATATAGATATTAATTAAGACAAATACCACACACGAGCCTTTTATATGTAAGTACTCTCATCTCTTATCTCTTATCTCCCTGTATCAAATTCTTTTGAAAGAAAACTAGATCCTGTTTTTGTCTGATGTGGACTCATGCCTTCCTTCTGTGCTTCACCTGGATCTACTTCCCTGACTAGACCTTAAAGAGATACCTTTTGAATTTCAGTTTCCCTCACATGTCTTCTTAGCAATGTTACCATTCTTCATTTTAACCATGGGCTGCAGGCCTGCAGGTCTCTGGAGAGGAAAAATCACCAACAGCAATTCAAAATGTCAAGTTATTCCTTCACAAATCAGTTTGTTTTTCTTTTTATCTGAACAGACCAGGTCAGCGTTGTGAATCTCCAGAGACGTTCGGCTTACCAGGTTCAGCTCAGACAGCAATCCACCCTGGCCACGAACTCCCTGTGGAGCGTCTGGTCTCCAGTTCAGACTGTCCCTGCAGGTGAAGTCATATTCTGTATCTGGAGCAGATAGTTAACGAACCACGTAGCTCAGAGGTTTCATGGTGGTTAACACTCCAGACTTCACATCTCAATGGGACCTTCTTAACGTCCTTGAACACAAGGCAAGGGCAATATTTTATTAATGTCAGCGTCCCATCCCAAGACGGGATGGACACTGGAGGAACATCTTCACCCACAAAGCAAGTGATGAATCAAAACTTAATAGTGGAATCAAAAACTGCTTCGGAAACCACCTCCACCCACCACACACTGAGAAGCAGACACTTCACCTCACATTCTTGGGCTCAGATTATTATTCCTGTGTCTGACAACATTACAGAAAGGATCGAAGTCTCAAGGAGAAGTCTCGCTCTGAAATCTGAAAGATGAGGTGAGTTGTTGCAGGAAGAGGTTAAACAAAGGTTTCTGGTTAACCAAAGGTCTATCTCTGTAGGATCCTTTCCGTAATGTTGTCAGACACTTCCAATAACAATCTGAGCCTGTCAGTGGCAAAAACAAACAACTTTTAGTGGACGTACTTTGATCGGCGCACTTGCCCCAAAGGATTACGTTGCAGCCATAGCAGCCCGTTTCTCGACTGCCGACTGAGGCGATCTACCGGAGCAATTCCAAAACTTTTTGTACCTATTTTGCGGTATAAATGACAAATTTGTACACATAGAGCCCAGGTTTAAAAATACCGGAATTCCCCTTTAACTAATTATCCATACCCTAACCTACACCGATTTAACAATAAATGATTAAACAATAAATACGATTGATAATATTCCCAATCAGGATTGATGCCAACACATTCTCAATCATTCTCAATAATACAAAAGCAATGCATTCCTATAACCCTTGCATAAACATAATTTTTGGAAAAGAGGAATTTTCACATTTTGAAGGAGATTCACTTTCTGAATGAAAGGAACTGAAGTGGTTTGGACCTGCTGTCTGCTCACCAGCACTGGATGATCCTCTGTGGTTTTATTGCAGAAATCGATCACCCACCTGAAGTTACCCTGACCACCTACAAGGAGTTTGAAAATGGCACTCGGTTACTAAAGCTAACCTGGAAGGTAAACTAGTGAAGGGAAAACTATATTCTGTCAATTTCAACACAGCCGTGAGTCTAGCTTGGGGCAGCGCAGGTTTGTGTTTTTTCAACACCACATGAGATGAGATATATCTCTATTTATTTACAATGAGAAAGGGGAAAGATAATCCAGCTGTCCTTTGCCTTCAGGACCATCGATGTGTGCTGGATTGGATTTTACACCATTTTAAATAACAGTTTTCCCTTTAAGGCTTTATTTATTTACTGATTGGCCCAGAGGGAGACTGGATCATTCATGGGGGATTTTTACTGTTTCTTTGTTTTAAGGAAAATAGGATATTAAGACACAATACTGGAGCAAGAGATTTGTTGGGTGTATCTCTGAACTGAACTCCAGTCTGTTTCTCAGGCTATACCACATGCAGCAGCATTCGGAGGAGTGACTTACAGCGTGACAGACTCCCAGTCGTCTCACAAATGTCCTTGTTTGAAGAAGAAAAAACACATCAACATGTCTACTACTGAATTCAGCACATATGTGACTAACTCTGCAGTCAACATCTCCGTTATCGCCATTAATGCAGCAGGAGCATCTCCTCCTGCAAATGTACATGTACCAGCCAAACCCACCAAAGATTTAAAAAGTAAGTGTGTGTTTGTGTGTGTATGTCACTTTTTCACATCCATCCTTGAGAAAATCCTCATTGGAGTTGTATTCTCGAGTGTGTCACATAGCATGCATCCTGCAGCAGACTAAACTGTTGTTGCCTTTTCCCCTGCAGCTTGTGACAAACTGTCAATGAAAGGAAAAGTCCAAAAGCAAACTTGTCTAGAGTGGTACGAGCTTCAAGAAGGGGAAACAAGGCCAGAAACAGTGAACATTTTAAAAGCAAGGGAGAATTATAAGAAAATGAAAACAAGTAAGTCATATATAAAGCACTTCTATCAAGTAGATTCATCATAACGTACTCAACAGAGAACAAAGGACAAAAATGGTCCTCATATAAATCTTTTGTACATAAACTGGCAATGCTGTTATTGAAGTCTTTCTATGTTTCATTGTGCCATCTCTATTTCAACAACAGCTTTCAAAGGTCTTGAAAAAAGTAGCCACAAATCAACTAACTTCCTTCCTCAGGCAAAATAACCTATTTGAGACGTTTCCGTCGGATTACACAACACAGACTGCACTGTTACAAATTACAAAAATTGCTGAACTGCCAGAAATATTGGGTTCAGCTCCTGTCTCCCGTACTTGTTGTTGTGTTCCTCATATGTCAACTTCACTTGCGGTGTGCCACAAGGCTCAATCCCAGGGTCAATACTCACCACCTAATGGCCCAGATAAACTTATGATGTGATTGCCTTGCAGACATCAGGTGTTGTATGAATCAGAACTTCCTGCAACTCTGATACTAAATCGGAAATAATAATATTTGGTAGGCTGACCTTCGTAGATATAGATATAGTAGCTATTTGCAGTATCCTTGGCAATTGGTCAGCAAATGTAAGGCCCTATGCCAGAAACCTGGGTGTTTTCTTTGACTGTGCCGAGGCTTTGAATAACAGGTTGAGGGAGTAAACAAGTCCTGCTTTCACTACGTGAGAAACATAAATCATTTCTGCCTTTTAGTGGCCTGGTAAAGGTTATCCATGTTTGTTTATTTCAAATAGACTGGACTAGTGTAACTCCCTGTATTGTGGCATCAGCCGTAAAGCCCTTTCACAGCTGCAACTGATCCAACAAACAAGCTTCCCGAAAATGTTAGGTCAGCAGAATCCATCGCCATCTCTAAAAACTGTTTAAAGAGACACTTTTTACTCTCTGGTCTCTTAGTGTGACTGTTGTGTTTTGGTCTATTTTGACTATTTGGATTGTTAACTGTTATATTCTCTTTTTCTTTTAACCTTATGAAACGCTTTGACAACAAAAGTGTTTTGTGTATAAGGTGCTATATAAAGTTGACTTGACAAGCACCTAAAATCATATGTGGTTTTGTTACAGAAACGAAGGACTACGTACGCTACTTTTACTTCAAACACAGATGCGTTCATGGGATAGCGCAGACAGTTGAAAGGTGTCTCTTTTATGTGAAGGAGGGAGGTAGGTGTCATTAAAATGATGTGCACACTAAGATGCACAATGCACTTCCTGAAGCACTGCTGGATGGTGCAACTTAAAGCTGCACTAGGCAACATTTTAACGTGAAATAAAAAGTTAAATAAACAAAATCACAAAGTAGGTCTGCAACAGAGAAATCCCCCTTCACCACCTCCACCTCCACCAGACAAGATGAAGACATTTCGTTGACTGATGTCACCTTACAGGATTTTCTCAAACTTCAAAGTTACCTACTGCAGCTTTGATCTTGCGATAGTTATCAGACCTCAGACTCAACATGATCTGCCAGCTTGAAGTACAGTCAGAACTGGAGTGCCTTGTAACTCAGTAGATTGGGTCAAATGCCACATAGGAGCAATAATCTGTCTATCTCTATCTCTCTTTTTCTTTCTGCCTGTCTCTCACTTTCTCTGGTTCAGAGGTTTTTATTTGTCACACTCTGTCTTGTTTCCCTCCACAGAAAACAGAAATGGAAAAATATAAATACATAGTCAACTTCTTCATATACTGTATATATCTTCCTTTTCTCCCTGTCAAACTTTTCTTGCCCTTTTCAGCTCCCCGCATCAAACCTCAGCATTTCATTGCTTTTAACGAAACACACAATTCTGCTGAGCTGTCGTGGAAAGCTCTTCCTCCTGAAGACCAGCAAGGTTTCCTCACACACTTTGCTGTGTGCAGCTTGAAAATCAGCCTGCAAGAGGCTGAAGGTGACAAATTCTCCCATCTTTCAAAACCTGTTTGAATGTAAATATGGAGCATCTAACATATGGTGGATCATGCATCTAAAGCGTCTTACAGTAACTTGAGCACATACATTTCAAACATGGAATCATGACAATGGGGTGAATTACAATCCGTGTATAACCGTTAAAGGAAAAGTCAAAACTGTAGTTACAGGATTAACTCTGTGACAGCGATTTGCTAGTTAGTTTTCAATCAGTTTTTTCAATCTCTCCTTTCTATCATTTAGTAATCTGGAGGAAGTCATTCATGCTTTTATTTCTTCACATCTAGACAGTTTTATGTTAATTAGCAGTTTAAAAGATGTCTGAATGGTTTATAGCATCGACGCTAAAATGAGGCTAGATGGGTTTGAAGGTTAGGTCTACAAAACTTAAAGCATCATCTTGTACATATGGACTTCTCTGGTGTAGATTTCTGATGTTTACAGATGTTTATGAATTGTTTAAATATATATCTAAAACTGGGCGACAACCAGCCGGGAAGATCCTCCCCGATAACTTTTCTCTTGTGGTGCCTTGTTCTTACTCGTTTCATTTTCTTTTACTGGTGTTGGCTCGTGGTTTCATGCTGTTTCAATTCAACTGTTCATTCTGTTTGTGAGGCACTTTGCTGGACAAATAAAGTTTATTATTATGATTTTTTTTTTCATTAGAGTGCCACAATGTGTCAGCATCACGCACAGAATACCGTCTGGAGAACCTGACCCCGGGAGCCAGGTACAACATCAGCCTGGCCGCAGCAACACGAGTGGGATCCGGACCCAAAGCCACTATAACCATCCACACAGTGCCAGAGAGCCCTGTGGCTGGTACGGCAAGGACAGAATAACTTCCTGGTTTTCCAAGTAAACTACAAGTGGATGTGACAGTATTTCCACATGCGACTACACATTGATCATATCCTACCTTTTCTTTTTTTCCCCAAATTAGTGATGAAGTACGGCTTGCTGTTTGCCTTCTTCTTGACCTCAATAATGTGCACCTGCATCTTGAAGAGGTGAGTTGATGTTTAAGAGATGTAGAGAATTGAAATCAGTTTAGTAGAATCCTTTCTCCCTCCTGGTCGGTCCTTTTTGACTGTTTCTCTTCTGTTCTAATAGAATCAAAAACAAGATCTACCCTCCTGTACCGACGCCTGTTATTCCAGCGACACCCGCCTTTCGCCTGGAGAATCAGGTAACTCTCATCCAGAAACTGTAGTTTACCGGGAACTGGAACGGTGCAGATTTTGTTTGGGGACTTTTTGCTCTTCCAGCTACTGTTGGACCGAAACACTTTGGTTTATATTTGCTTTATAAGATTCAAGCTTTGTGAGTTGTTCTTCCAAGATTAGCTGAATTTCTTTCATTACATTGATTTCTTTTGGATCCAGGCGCCTTGGAGGAGCTGCAAGGTTGCAACAGATTTTTTTTTTTACCTTCTGACTTTTTGCTCTTTCTCGTGCCAGAACAGATTCAGTTTTAGTCATTTATTCACTCTGGGTAGAATCAGGAGTGCCAGGGAGTGACAGGAAGTGTGGAGTCTTGCTAAAAGTCATGCTCTTCAACACCTTGCTGATATGATTAGATATGAAACAGCAGCCTGTCATTCAGAAATAACAGATCTCAAAATGCATGAATGGACCAATCACAACTGAGTATTCATCACAACTGTGTAATAACCATCATCATCAGTTTGTCTGTACGTAGCCTCAGATTATTGTTACCGTCCTCCGCCAATGTGATCTCAACAGGAGATGATGGAGATGAAAGAGGAGGTCCACAAGCTAACTCTTCACCAGCTAGAGGACAAGCCTGACCAGACACCCGAGGACCTTGAGGAGACCACTGCCCTGCGGGGGGAGTGGGAGACAGATGATGCCAATGAAGTGGAGGAGGAGAGCATTCTGGGAGATTCCGTGACCCCAGAGGGAACCTGTGATGAGGATTTGAGTACCGACTATAAGAGTCAGGAACTGAGGCGCTCCAGAGACTTAGAGACGACGGATCTCCGACAGGTAGAGAACGAGATCACCACGCTGATCTACAGGAATGGTTTGGTCTTCGACATGAAGGCGGACTCCTCTTAAAGGGGATTCAAGTAATGGTTGTACTTCCCCACGGCACAAAATGACGATACCTAGATCATGGCCTGCTGCATAACCTTTGGTTAAGGTCAGGGTTAGGTTTCAACCTTTTGGTTACGGTTCTGGTCATGGTAAAAACTTCCCTGGCAGAAAACCCTAACAAACTACTTCCTGTTTCAGTCACATTAGCCCCGCCTCCCGTTTCACTTGACTCATACACTAACGTGCGTTACATATGATATCGGGCTGTTAAGGAATAAAGCGAAAGTATGTTCAGTTTCTGATGCCCAAGTATTTTTGATATCACAGAACAGGGTTTTTACAGCTTTCAAGGAGACACGGATCACAAACGGGGGGCAGCTGTTGTTTTAAGGGGGTGTGGGGTTGAATTCTTCATAGGCTTTGTCAATGTCATTGTCAATGGTCACAGTGTACGATTTTTACCCTCTCCGGACAACATTTTCACAAATTTTGAACAAGCAACCCCTCCTCGGGTTTGATTTCAGGGCTATCTAGGCTGTGGTTGGCACGTCGACCCCCTGTAGTTCAAACTCTTGTCATGAAACTCACTCACTCAACAGGTAACTCACCAGACAAACCTTCAGCTCAAGTGAGAGAAACACCAAAGTTGCAGTCTTGTGATGGCTTTTCAGCTGAGAGGTGGAAAAGGCAGGCGGAAAATAATAAAACCAATGTGTGAACGTCAAGGCGAGAGGTGAACATATGGCAGGAAGTGGTGACAAAAAAAAAATGACCTAAAAAAAAAAAGGAGACAGTGCAAGGTGAAGATTACTCATAACCAGCAACGTTGCTGTTGCTGCTTCTGTGGCATTTTGACTTATTGTGAATGTCGAGTTGTCAAATGTGATGACAGATTTGAAGCATTTTTCACTACACCTCATTTTCATTTCTGCTATGAACAAACTCCGTCTCTTTTCTTCCTGTGTTTGAGGCATGCTGGAGGGGAGAGACGCTAGATAGAAGATCGCTAGGTTGGATTTAATCTCACAACACAATCCATTATCTGTCCCCACATCAAGATTAGGATAACCTGTCCAGACCACACACCACAGGCGTGAGATCTGATAAAGGTTGTGTGGTTAGATTCAGGTAGATAATCCTCATGGCTCGTCTGAAACACATACTGGCTTTTTAAATTTTCAGTTCTTATTTTATTACGTTGCATTTCTGTACTTTGAGTTGTTACATCCTTTTAAATACGTCATGCATTAAGGAGACTGTATTATTGTGTATTTTTAATAGTTTTTTAATACTTCTCCATGGGATTATAGAACAATAATACTTGAAAGTGTATTTTTACTGTGATTATGGATGAGACCAGTGTTGGGGAAAATTACCTGTAAAATGTACCTTGTTATTTACCTTAAACAGTAACTAGAGTTACTCTTCATTAAAACTAAGTTGTTTGAGTACTTTTGCGTTCCCCACTTCCAAAACATGCCGTAGCAATATGGCTTGTGCTGCAAAGTGTTTTGATCATTGTTTTAAAATGTAATGCAGACTATTGAAGACAATATCATTTATATCAACCAGACTTAGATTGTGTTTTTTTCAAAATATAAGATATGAAAGTAAATAAATAGTAGTAGTACAAGTGTAGAAGTAGCAGTAGTAGTAGTAGAAGTAGTAGTACCAATAGTAGTAGTAGTAGTAGTACTCGTGTAGTGGTAGTAGTAGCAGTAGTAGTACTAGCAGCATAATCACCTATGTTGCAACATAGCACCCCTTTTATTGTATTTCTGCAAGAAATCTATGATACAAGATACACAGAAATAAAAAATAGCATACACAAAATAAAAAGAAAGCAGATCAAAAATAATCACGTGATGTCAAGATCGGCCAATTGGTGGTTTTAACCATTAGAGGCGACTTTCTATGAGTTTTGTTACCCTTTAATATTAAAATAAACAACAAGAGAACACTGAGTCATTAAGAAAATATGATATAATAATAATATAATATAAATAAAATATTGCACACAAATTGTAAATGTCGTTTTCGTTTTATTTGTATTAAAAATATATATATAAATCAGGCAAACTAGCAGGCAGCTGTACATCAGCTGGTGGGGTATTTCCATATGCTTGGGCCGAATCCCAATTCACCCCTTGGCCCTACCCCTCCGTTTTGCGCGTTCACGTGAAGGGGTAGGGGTGTCCCAATTCTCTTGTGATCGAGGGGTAGGGCGAAGTGCTAGGGCTACATGGCCCTCCAAACGGAGGTTTTTCAGGGGCACACTACAAACTGAGGGTTAGGAGAAATCTCCCAGAATGACCTGCGAATCAACTACGACGCTGAAGTTGGTTTCGGATTCGAAGTTTCGGATTCGGCAGTTAAGGGGAAAGTTAAGGGAAATGTATTGCTGAGCGACGATCCTCCGTTTTTTGCACCTTTTACAAAAACCACTGTACATAGACCTGTCAAACCTGGACTAGATTATCCCAGAGAGGCTAAAGATTCCTTAAAACATAGTTTTAGATTTGTGAAACCTTTATTCTATTTGTGAAAATGCAAAACAGGGACGTTTCGCTGCTTTTTTCACATCTAGACCACATTGGACCAGGTCCACATCCAAAACTACTATACCTAGACCTGTCAAACCTGGACTAGACTATCCCAGAGAGGCTAAAGATTCCTTAAAACACAGTTTTAGATTTGTGAAACCTTTATTCTATTTGTGAAAATGCAAAACAGGGACGTTTCGCTGCTTTTTTCACATCTAGACCACATTGGACCAGGTACAGATCCAAAACTACTATACCTAGACCTGTCAAACCTGGACTAGATTATCCCAGAGGGGTTAAAGATTCCTTAAAACACAGTTTCAGATTTGTGAAACCTTTATTCTATTTGTGAAAATGCAAAACAGGGACATTTCGCTGCTTTTTTCACATCTAGACCACATTGGACCAGGTACAGATCCAAAACCACGATACCTAGACCTGTCAAATCTGGACTAGACTATCCCAGAGAGGCTAAAGATTCCTTAAAACACAGTTTCAGATTTGTGAAACCTTTATTGTATTTGTGAAAATGCAAAAAATAGCAATGTTGATGGATATAAATGTAATTGACCTTGGCACATTCAGTGTATAAGTCCACGTCTCTCCATTTCATTTTCTATCGCCATGAGGATCGCATCTTTCTCACTTCAAAACAAAAGTAGAAAAGTTATTTTTACCTTTTGAAAAACAATCAAAACATCTTCATACATTGGTCAATTAGTTAATGTACTCTTTCAAAATAATAATATTATAGGATTAGATATTATTGTTAAAAAATAACAAATCGTCTACTGTATATATATTATATATATATAGGTGTAAGTGTGTGTGTGTGTGTAATATGTGCATTTGTATGCATTGTGAAGGCTCTAGATCTTAACAGACTCACAGACTCAAAAAGCAGGAGCATTAAAAACAGAGTTTACTTTGCCAGCAGGCATAACACAGGCCACCAACAGGTTAAATAGGTAAAGGGTTAAGGCAGGCAGGAAAAAGCTAAAAAACTAGCATAGTTCAAAATCAGAATTGCAGGCAGGCAGATTCAGGCAAAACAAAAGGGCTGCAACGCTACGATAGGAGACACGATACACAGTGTGGCAAATGACTAGGCTACTGTGCGGCTGCTGGCTGTTATAAACTCTTTAAACACAATGGGGACAACTGTTGGGCAGGAGAAGAAGAGCAGGGTCTGAAATGATGGCAGATGTTAGTGATAAACAAGATGAATTAAATGATTTCTAAATCAAATGTTGATAATTGTTACAAAGTATTGACAGACAGCTTTTCACAAAAACGTCTTCATATATAGATCAAATGAAGAACAAGCATACTAATGGCTGAATTATGGTACTTCTAACACAGGCCACGGTGAAGGCTTTGGAGAAAGTGAGGAAACTTACAATTGCAGAAGCAGTGACAGAGGTTGACCTGTGGCCAGTTAGAGGAAAGGTGAGAGAACATGATTTTTTTTTTTAGGAAAGAAGAATTTGAAGAGTACATTAACTAATTGACCAATCTATGAAGATGTTTTGATTGTTTTTCAAAAGGTAAAAATAACTTTTCTACTTTTGTTTTGAAGTGAGAAAGATGCGATCCTCATGGCGATAGAAAATGAAATGGAGAGATGTGGACTTATACACTGAATGTGCCAAGGTCAATTCAATTTATATCCATCAACATTGCTATTTTTTGCATTTTCACAAATGGAATAAAGGTTTCACAAATCTGAAACTGTGTTTTAAAGAATCTTTAGCCTCTCTGGGATAGTCTAGTCCAGATTTGACAAGTCTAGGTATCGTGGTTTTGGATGTGGACCTGGTCCAATGTGGTCTAGATGTGAAAAAAGCAGCGAAATGTCCCTTTTTTGCATTTTAACTTAACTGCCGAATCCGAAACTGTGAATCCGAAACCAAGTTCAGCGTCGTGAATCAACTGGAAGATCATGGTGAACGCTACACTACCATCAAAGTGAACCACAAATGTAGTATTTTCTTCGTTAATAAAGATTTAAAAAATATTCTAACCGTGGTATTATCTTAGTTTAATGTCGTTTCAATGTATTATAGACCTTTTCTTTATAACAAGCATAACAAAAAATCGCTAGTATGCCGATGTCATACTTCGCTAGTTACAACATTGTTTTTAGGCTGATTTGTGCATGACAGTCCCGCATTTTGACATATTTCCATGTTGCATTTCCCCCCTTTGATGGCATATGACGAAATATAACTGAAGTCCAGCAGCGAAGTTGCTGCACTTGTTCCGGCTCCTCTAACACCAGTGCAGACTGGCAGGGTAACGGTAGCAGCACGGCTTGCTAGCCTACAGAGCACCGCTAACGCTATTCTGTCATGAAGTGGCCCTGGTAATGAAGCAGTGGCCTTTTTTATTTGATGACTTGTTTGATCGATTGGTAGCGTGAAACGTATAAATTGTGAACGAATCGCGAGCGTCCATGCTTTTCTATCTCCATCAGATGAATGGCAAATGTCACTGTGATAATACCATTATTGCCATAGTAATGTCCGATGAGAAACTTGTCGCGTCTGTTTACGTAAACGTCATCGATGACGTATCAGGGTCTTGAAGGGTTGTCCCATTTCTTAGGGAGAGATTTCTACCACTACCCCTTGTGACTCTGTTCCGAGGGCCAAGCCGAAGGGCCAAGCCGAAGCCGTAGGGGTGAAAATGAGAATTGGGATTCGGCCTTGGTGTGGTTAAGGAGCGCGGACGCATTGGGTTGCATGTTAGATGTGACGTCACTGACCTGGACAGCATAGTAGTGGTAACAGTAGTAGTGGTAACAGTAGTAGTAGCAGTAGTAGTAGTAGCAGTACTAGTAGTAGTACTGGTTTTGCTGGGGACCCCTGGAACCCTCCCCTCCTTGAACCCAGGTTGGGAACCACTGCAGTCTATTATGGACCTGGGAGGCCTGTGGCGCAGCCTGGCGGCCAGAAGCTGTCAGTGCAGAGAGCAGACGCGTAGTAGAGCTGACAGACAGAGAGGTCATCACCATTTTCACCACCGGACACGCAGACGGCAGCTCTCCTCCATGCTGTCCGACCGGCCGGCTTGATGCCGTTGACACATCATGAACGGGGCAATTACGCCTTTGACCTTCTGCCCACACGCCTGAAGATGCCCTATGCGTGTTGCACTGTGCTAGAAGATGGCGGAGTCGGATGGTGGGGATTTCGCTTCGAGTCGTCCGCAGAACAGGTGAGAAACAACGGGAGAACTGGTGTGTAGATGATGTTGAGCTGGTTTCTGTCTGGTTCCCAGCGGGGAGTCTCCACGCCTCCAGCCCGCCAGCAGAGCGAGCAGCCCGACAGCAAGCCGCAAGCCGGCAGCTCCAGCCCAGGAAACGCCGAGGATCTCTGGCCTCTCGGCTGGGTTTCTGTCGGTAATAAGCAACAGTGGAAAGAAAGTCCGGATGCAAGGAGCAGACCCTCCTAGTCTGCTGCCTTGTAGCAGGTGAAGCTCTACAAGGACTGACGTCATGTTGTGTGGCTACCAGCCCTTTTAGTACATGTGAGGAAAACCATCGCATTTCCCCCCAATTTCTGCCCAAAACATGGCATGCATGTCCCAATTAGTCCATAAGGGGATGAATGCCTTCTGCTATGATTGATAACTGCAGCATCTCATCAATAGGCGTTAACGTTGCCAGTTGTTGATGTCATTCTCATGATTTATTGATAGCCTAGGCTGAAACAGGAAACCTACAGAACACTGTTCAGTGGGCAGTCAGGAATAGGAACAACAACATAACAATAATAATATTGTATAGCACCTTTATTAACAAACTAAGTGTTGTACAATAGTGATGCCGACAACCACATAATGAAGAAACTGTCTTTATTTGCACAGATTTCAAACTATTACAAGTCATTTTGATTAAAATGAGACATATTAGTGATAGATAGTAAACTGAGCCTTGACTTCAGTCAGTCTTGTGACATGTGACAGGTGTTTTTTTTCAGATTTTCACTTGGATTGGATTTCACTCTTGGGTGTTGTATTCATCTGTCTGCCATTTTCAGCTGCCTCTTATTACAGCAACCGACAGTATTTTTTTTTTATTATTAAAGGTCATTTCCTCACTCAGATCAGTTGGAGCAAGCTGCAGTGACTTCCTGTATATTTTTGGTACTTGGTAGGTCTGGAAATAATGGAAAAGTATGAAAATGTATAATTCTCATCTTGAAAAGTTTGTGAATTACACATAAAAAATGGAAAACTATGGAAAATTGCCCAAACTCGTCATCTATTGCAGCCCGACCGTCCTGGTAGGGGGATCCCTCTCTGAGTAGCCCCTCCCTCTCTGAGAAGCCCCTCCCTCTCTGAGTAGCCCCTCCCGAGGTTTCTTCCATTTTTCCCTAAAAGTTTTTTTTGGGGGATGGGGGATGTCATGTACTAACCATTTATTGTTTTCACACGTTGGGCACTGTGAAGCCCTTCGAGATTGGAACGGTGATTAAATAAATGTGATTTGATTTGAACATGACGAGGCCTTTTCTCTTGCAGTATGGCTAACAAGAATAGCACCCTGCGCTGTACATTCTCAGCCCCTAGCCATAGCGCCACCCTCCTGCAGGGCTTGTCGGTGCTGCGAGCCCAGGGCCAGCTACTGGACGTGGTGCTGGCCGTCAACGAGGAGCGCTTCCAGGTCCACAAAGCGGTGCTGGCCTCCTGCAGTGACTACTTCAGGTTAGTCTCCAGAACTTCTCATTACAATTTAGACACTCGTCTGATGTTATCATCCAATGCAACTTACGCTGAGTGCAACATGGAGGTCCAAGAGTCTGCAGGTTTTCATCCCCAACCAAACACTACAGCAGCTGTTTTCACTAATTAACACACCGTCAACCAGAGAGAGGGGAACGAATCATTGAAAACCTGCAGCCTCTTGGTCCTCCAGGAGGCAGGAATATACATATATATATATATATATGTATACAGGAATATACCAGAATGTATTTTACAACTTCATACATTGTTCTGATTAGATGATAGTTTTCAGCCCAGCTGTAGTGGAAACCAGACTTTTAACCCCTTTAGAACTTTTCTGAGTTGGAAAATAACATTAAGGAAGGAATACCTTATTTAGGTCATGGAAGTGCTCTGACATCAGGGCCATGGTGGGAAACCAGTATTTAGATGATATGGAATCCTACATTGTCATTCAATTTAACGGTTTTCTTTCCTACATTGCAGGGCAATGTTTACTGGAGGTATGAGGGAGTCAAACCAGGACACGATTGAGCTGAAGGGCTTGTCAGCCCGAGGGCTCAAACATATCATTGACTTTGCCTACAGTGCAGAAGTAACTCTAGACCTGGACTGCATTCAGGATGTCCTCGGGGCGGCTGTCTTTCTCCAGATGGTCCCCGTCGTGGAGCTCTGCGAGGAGTTCCTCAAGTCGGCGATGAGCGTGGAGACCTGCCTGAACATCGGCCAGATGGCCACCACCTTCAACCTGTCTTCCCTGAAGGAGTCGGTGGATTCCTTCACATTTCGCCATTTCCTCCAAATTGCAGAGGAGGAGGACTTTCTGCATATCCCCATGGAGCGCCTGGTCTTCTTCCTGCAGAGCAACAAGCTGAAGAACTGCAGCGAGATTGATCTCTTTCATGCCGCCATCAGATGGCTTCAGTATGATGAGTCCCGCCGGGCTCAAGCCAACGGGGTGCTCTGTCACGTGCGCTTCCCGCTCATGCGCTCATCAGAGCTGGTGGACAGCGTCCAGACGGTGGACATCATGGTGGAGGATGTGCTGTGCCGGCAATATCTCCTGGAGGCCTTCAACTACCAGATCCTCCCATTCCGACAGCATGAGATGCAGTCCCCCCGGACAGTCATACGGTCCGACGTCATGTCACTCATCACCTTTGGCGGGACGCCATACACGGACAACGACCGCACCGTGAGCACCAAGGTGTACTATCTCCCCGACATTGCTTCCCGCCAGTTCAAAGAGCTGACGGAGATGGAGACGGGCTGCAGCCACGCTTGTGTCGCCGTTCTCGATAACTTTGTCTATGTGGTCGGCGGGCAGCACTTACAGTACCGTAGCGGCGAGGGGGCGGTGGACAGCTGCTTTCGCTACGACCCGCACCTGAGCCAATGGCTGCGCATCCAACCCATGCAGGAGGGACGCATCCAGTTTCAGCTCAACGTGCTGCATGGACAGCTGTATGCCACTGGAGGGCGCAATCGATCTGGCAGTCTGTCGTCAGTGGAGTGCTACTGCCCGAAGAAAAATGAGTGGACGAATGTGGAACCGTTAAAACGCAGGATCTGGGGTCACGCGGGGACTCCCTGTGGAGACAAGCTGTACATCTCAGGGGGTTACGGCGTCTCGCTGGACGACAAGAAAACTCTTCACTGCTACGACCCGGTGTCCGACCAGTGGGACTTCAGAGCTCCCATGAACGAACCCAGAGTTCTCCACGCCATGATTGGCACCAGAGAGCGAGTTTACGCCCTGGGCGGCCGCATGGACCACGTCGACCGCTGTTTCGATGTGCTGGCAGCAGAGTACTACATTCCAGAGAACGACCAGTGGACCACCGTCAGTCCCATGCGAGCAGGGCAGTCCGAGGCAGGCTGTTGCTTACTGGACAAAAAGATCTACATCGTCGGCGGCTACAACTGGCACCTGAACAACGTCACAAGCATTGTGCAGGTGTACAACACAGAGACTGATGAGTGGGAGAGGGATTTGCACTTCCCAGAGTCCTTTGCTGGCATCGCTTGTACACCGATCATACTTCCTCAAACCACCACACAACGCTAAACGTCTGACCCGGCAGCTGTGACCATTTGTTTCCATGTGCTCTTGCTGCTGACTGTTGAGTGAAACAAGGTGTGAACATTACACAACTACTACTGTAGTCGTGTGTGTGTGTGTGTGTGTGTGTGTGTTCATTTAAGCGAATGACTGAAAAGCACTGAACAATGTTCTTCTATACCATGTATTATTTCCCTATCCTTCCTATGGTTGAGGTGTGTATAATGAATCCTACAGCATCATAATGTTTGATTTATGGTCACAACTGTATACATCATTGGAATTTTAAAGTGATCTTTTATGTGAAAATTAATTCTTATCAGTCTTTATGTTGAGACACATTTATGGTGGAGCATTAAGGTCTTAAGTAAAAAGACAAAAACCTGACAAACTTCCAGTGTTGCACCAGTAGGTTGAGAAAATGCTGTGATCATGGAAGCGTGGCTTCAGCTACTCTTGTACGACATGATCATTTCCTGGTTGAGATTAAGAGCTGATTGATTGGTGTGTAATGTCCTGATCTCCAAATGTCCTAAAGCCCCATTCATATTATGTCCAAAGGGAATTATCTCACACTTGCCCAGTAGGACATTTTCAAGCCACGGGCAAATGAGCTGGTCAAACAGAACCTCAGGTAAAAATCATTACCTGAGGTTCATCATTTCATATCTGTAAAATATAAAGAATCCAGACTGTAAAAGTGTTATAACTTTGCCAACCAAGGGCTTAAGTTACCTACTATCCTTTAAAAAGTTTTTTAAATTTTGTTCAAGCATTTTGTCAGAGTAGACGTTACTTTTTACAAATGGTGGAAAACTCATTTTAGAATGAAACTCTTAAATTTCCCAAAGTGTTTGAGTTGAATTTTGCTGTGCAAAGGTCTTAACAGACTCAACCTTTAAATCTTGGACACTTTGATTGTAATGGCTTTTAACTTTTTTTTGTGTGTGTTAGTTAGTTTGCTTCTTTTTGTCTTGTAATATTTAGTTTGATGTTCTTGTTTTACCTTCAAGGAACCAAGAAGAAAATCTCACTGTTTCTCTTTAAGTCTGTTTAACCACAAGTCACATATCAATTTATAGTAATTGTTGCACAAATGGACACAAACGGTTGCTGTGTTTCAACTTGAACTAAGTTATTTTACTATATTATTCCACACTTGTCACTGGGTCGCTCAACGTTCCCTCAACGAAAGCCCTCATTGAAACACTGATTGATCTTCTGGTCAACATGCCAAGCTGGGCCGCTTTAAAAGTACAATTTACAACTCTTTCGGCAGCTACATAGATCTTTAGTGTGTGGGTCCATGAGGATGTCTGTCTCTGCTGCTCTTTTTGTGAAATAAGTGTTATGTCTTGTGTACGACACATGTTTTTCTCTTGACTAACACCTTAACGTGCAACCTTGCAGCAATTGTTGAAAGAAGTGAAGATTTGAGTTCTGAGCTAAAGCTCAAGCTCACAAATGGATAATTTACCTGGCAAAAGTAGCCGACCCATCCATTCGTCAAGGTTAGTACGGGCTGATTTTGACTGCATTGCTGCACTTTTCACAGCAGTATTGATGTGACAGACAATTGGCATTTGCCTACTGATTCTGCTGCTAATGTTTTAGTGGTCAATATGTTTGTAGGGTAGAGGCACGCTTAAAATCCCTATTTGTCCTCTACACATTGATGACGAGGAGTGTCCATTTTAAAACGTGTTCCCTATTTGCCTTAGTGTGTCTTTGTCGTGTTTTATCTGTCCCACTAAAAAGCACATTATCATTGAAGTGCATTATAAAGGAAACCACTGTAATCAAAGCAGAATGTAGGTTTTGTGTAGCTTTATGTGCATCCTTTATTAAAGATGTTTGATGTATTAAAAGTACCCTTCAGGTGAAGTATTTCCAGAACAGATTAACAGAAGTACCTTATTGCTTTATAATAGTATCTTCTATTCTTAGTCATACTCCACAGACACGTAAAGGACAATACCACGATTTATGACACGTATGTCTTATATGTCATTCTCATTTTGATGGGAGGGAATACTTTTGACTGTTCAGGTATATCTACTATTGAGCTAGTTGGTATACTTTTTTTGGTATTACAGTTTTCATTTTAAACACTTAAACCTAATGTAGTGATTTTAAGAGTTATGTGGTTGTGTTCAGTCACCACGCATTATTGTGTAGTGAATAACATGGTGGAAAACACGATGGATAATTGTTTCTGTTCAAAAGATGCCCTGTTAAAGTTATGAATGGGTAGTTTTGCATCACATTTTTAGCTTTTCATTTGTATCAATGGAGGCACGTTTTCCTCTAAACTTTGTCCATTCAATTTTGTCTTTTAGTTTTAAACATGCACTATATTATTTAGACTTGTGTCTGTAATATTCTGCCTCATAAAAGTCAATATAGGACCCACTTGAAGATTCAACTGCATAAAGCAGTAAATATTTTGAGACACTGTAGCTGGTCAGTTTACACATCAGTTATGACCATGTTATTGACACTGGTTTGGTCCCATTCTTTTCTTTAGGTAGGCTATTTCACTACTAAAACATGAACCAGTTAAACATGTTCAAGGACTTCTGTATGTCTCTCATCCTTTCATAACAAAACGGTTTGATCCAGCCACACAATTCCCCTTAAATATAATAATATAATATAATATGGCAATCTGGAATGTGGGCAGTGCATCCAATTGACCCTAATAATTACAAGTGGTAATCTTTCACTTGGCAATTTAAGAGTATTCAAAGTGTGTGTGAAGTGTGTCTTCAGATGATTGCTTTCTGTTGACACCCTGGAGAAAGGCAGTAGGAGGCCAGTTGACCCTTCAGACTCTTCCCCACCCAAACCCCGGATCCCTGTCATGGCTGAACAGGCTGCATACAGACTACAGTAAAGGCCAGAGAGAGTTATTGATTATCTCCTGAGCCAAAATGAAGCTGCAGCCCGAACACAACACACACCTGTGCCGCCGTGCGTGATGACGACAGCAGTCCAGCGCCGTGCATAGCGTTCCATTGAGAAGAAGAGGGAAAGATGGCGTCCTCAAACAATCCTCGCAAATTTAGCGAAAAAATCGCTTTGCATAACCAGAAACAGGCAGAAGAGACGGCTGCATTTGAAGAAGTGATGAAAGACTTAAATATTACCAGAGCAGCGCGGGTAAGACTCCCACACCCCTGTTGTTTACATTTTCCAGCTTCGCTGTCTAGCTAGCGACCAATAGCGAGCAGTTGCTAATCTTAACTAGGTAACGGTAACGTCGTTAGCTGCAGTAGTGAAACACCTTCAAATGACAACTTGTTTTCCGACGGCTCCCCGAAAACCTACAGTGCTTTTGTTTTAATCAAGGTGGAGATGTAGCGTGCTACTCGTGGTAAACACGGTAAACACCCACCAGCTGGTACTAAACTAACGTTAGCTAGCTTGCTGCTGGAGCTGTGAATCATTGGCACCTGTGCTTCGTCCGTATGTGTACGGCTGGTTTGAGTGCGACTGACATTTATTATAATGCCACCAAACCGTCTGGCATGGCTATGTTAGGTAGCCGCTGGGATTTCAGAGAGAGGGCTAAAATTAGCTAGCTACCGTTACTCTAATGTCAACCAGCGCTCTCGGTCCAGCTGTGTTTTTTTTCTTTCTTTCAATGATCACTCGCTGCCTAGCGTTAGCTCGGTTTTAGCCCAACAACATCCATCTGTGACCTGGGAAAGTAAAACCAGCGCAAAACAACACCGCCGTTATTTTACTCGCTCAGGTCTGCATCCGTAGTATGTGCGGCTTTTTCGCGTTAGGTAGCGTTACTGTAACGTTGTTAAGGCAGGGAAGTGACGGGACTCAGCTGTCACTATGGATCAACATGAGCGCACGGGGCAACTTTTGGGCAACTGTGGTGGGCAACAGTGGAAAGGAGTTGCCCCAGCATAGCATAGTTGCTTTAATCGCATAAGAAGGAGCATCTTGTTGGCAGGAAACATTTAGACAGATTCTTGGCCCTGTGGTTCACCTTGTTGCCTGTTGCTGGGAACGATGTATATATATATATATAGGGTATATTGCTTAGTGTAAGACAGACGTGTATTTTGCCAATTGATGCAAAACGTTAACCGGAGCTAGTAAGCTGTTTGGCCTCTGCCAGATCTCCTTGTCTTGCCATTCCAACATACATCCATTGCATCCGTTCAGAGCACCTGTCACACTACCACCATTCATTATTGGTAGAAGTAGAGGACTCCCATCATGTGAAATAGTTTTTTAGTAGCATGCATGATCATTCTTTGTGATTTTGTTTTTAAAAAATATATATATATTTTTTATTTTTTTATTTTGGATAACAGACATGAGACTGTAAACCTGATTGGTCCCAGTTGTCAGGTGTCACTCACATCTGCTGAAAATTGTTTGCAGTCAGTGATTTTGTCTGCCTTTTGATTGTACATGAAATGGCCACACCCACTCCATCGTTTTAAACACTTCAGTTAATACGTTAATTTTTCATTTTATTGTGGACTGACAGGCCTCATTCATTTTCACCAACACTTTTTCATGTATCAGATCAATCATTCACTCATGCTTTCATGCAATTTTACTTTGCACAGTTGCAGTTACAGAAGACCCAGTATTTGCAACTAGGGCAGAATCGTGGACAGTACTATGGAGGCTCACTGCCCAATGTCAATCAGATTGGAAATGGCAACATTGACCTGCCTTTTCAGGTGAGCCCCTAGCTTCTCTCGGCTGGTAAATCGTTGTTGTATTCTCGACCAATGGAACTTTCTTAGCTGTTGGGGATCATCTCAGACATGTATAGGCTACAGTTATCTTCAGTATTGGTGAATGATTGGCCTTAGAATTACTAATATACCAGTTTAGGAAGGTCTTCAGGCTTGGCTCAAGGCAGGATGGCAGTAATCTATGTAGAAATTACCTGCTGGTCAGCACTGCACAGTCTTACCAAGGTATATCATGGTCCAGGAGCAAAAGGAAGCCAGAACTGGAGGCTATATCAGACATACCAATTCTACACTGAAATGTAAATTTGGATCCTAAATTTAAGAGTATATCATTGCTTGTCATGGCTTTCCATCTTTAAATACATTTGCCAACTCGAGCATCAGTATTGGGGCCCATAGCTTGACTCATTTTGAAATGAACACATTTGCACCATTGATACCAAAACATTTTGGGTGTAATTTTGTTGGGTAAGTGAGCTGGTCTGCTCGCCTCATTGACTTGGTGTGTTCACCTCAGAACTCAGTGCTGGATACCAGTCGGACAACCCGGCACCACGGGCTGGTGGAGCGTGTTTACCGAGACCGGAACCGCATCTCCTCGCCCCACCGCCGGCCCCTATCTGTTGACAAACATGGACGCCAGATATCCTTCTGAAAAATCCTTTTGGTGTTGAAGATCTGCTGTTTTTATCACTTGATTTGTTTGTTGATTTGATCTAAATAACATTTGTTTGTGGGTATCTATTGTTATATAGTACCTCATTTGGTCTGATTATCTAAGGAACATGATAATATGGGAAGCGCCGATCCATATCTCATTCCCACTACATTATTACCCTTAACTGAGGTTCACATTGACAGCTGTCCCTACGGCTCAGTTTACCTCTCACCCCCGCCAGACACCAGTTGGAGAAGGTGAGCCACCTCTTTTCCATTTGCCAAAATAAAGGCCTGGCTACAATTGGGTACCTTTTTAGATTTCCAAAATAGAATTTACATGGCTTCCCAAACCCTTGCAGCTGTAAGATTTCCAAACTCAACCAACGCAAAGAAGGCTAACAGGCAATACCACAGCAAATAATAGCCTGTAGCAGAGTGTGACTTAATTCTTGAGCGATAAGATTCTGGGGAATGGGCACAAGGCAAACATTGGGGGGGGGGGGGGGGGAGTTGGCAGGGTTATATTGCTGATGTCTCTTCTTTCCAACATGTGCAGGACAAATTCAGACTCTGCTTTACACCAGAGCACCATGAATCCTAAACCCCAGGAGGTCTTTGCAGGGGGGTCGCAAGAGCTCCAGCCTAAACGAGGTAATGACAGATCTGGTTACACCGACACGGAGCAGCCATTATTTATTTATGCACAATGCCCTCATGCAGGCAGCAAGCCTTAAATGCCATAATTGTGTTGGCATCATAAAGAAAGTTGCACTCTCTGTTTGAAAATCTAGATCTCTATCTTAGTGAAATATTAATGTACAAAGTGGATACTGATGGCTGGCAAAGAACTGGTAGACGCTGGTAGACGCTGCCACTAAGCCTGCTCAGGGGATCTAACTGGTCCAGTTGGAGCTCGTCTCTCAATGGACCTGACTCAAGATGACTCAGTGAGGCCGATCAATAATTCACTGATTATCCGTAGATTTTGTCTCTGAATGTCTATGGCTTTGATGTAATCAAACCTAGAATGGGTGGCATCCAGTCTGCCTGTCTGGTGGTCGCCTTGCTATTTTTAGGCACGCTTGAATCTAGTGCACAGGACTATATTCTGCTTGCCTGGCTGGGATATTGATGACTCATTTCTTCATCCATTCTAATGATGAATTGTTATGTACTTTGTCATAGCAAGCAACTGTCTCTTGCTGTTTTACTAATTAGTACTGCTGCTAACAGTACCTGGGACGGAGGACTCTGAGTCTACTGCAGACGAGGACACACAGAAACAGATGTGGGATGACAAGAAGGTACTGATGGGAAGGAAAGGGCTACAAGGAGCATTCTTATACCTATACACGGTACACCACTTGAGTATTTGCTCATATTTATGTTTCAGGATGATTCATCAAAACCCAAGGTGTGTGACGTCCCTGGAATCAAGTGAGTAGATTTAATTTATTGGTTTGTTTATTTGTTAGTGGGTGAACAACTACTGGGTGGGAGCATCCTAACCTTTACACACCCTGCCACCTATTCCAACAAGAGACAATTGTGTTTTTTCCAATGCATAAGTGTACCCCGCTGTATCCACACTGTGTTCTTTTGTGAGTGTGCTGGAAAAGTGCCCAAACGTATGATGGCTATAACCGACTAGCAGCGGATGCTGGCAGGTCATTATATAAGGGATAATGTACCGTGAGCAGGTCATTATTGTAAAATAAGTCCCAACAGGGCGAGTCAAGACTCTGAAACTAAGTGGAGACATTAATCATTTGAGGGGTCTTAGTCACCTTGAAGGCTTCTTCTGCAATAATGACCGGCTGCCTGTACTTTACCTACCTACCTGCTTATTACATGGCTCCTCACCAGAGACATTCATCATTTGACACAAAATATTGATTTAAAATGATTTTATTACAAGAATAATAATAAATAATTTATAAGCTGCCACCACAAATTGTTCCATCAGGACCGTAACTATAGAAACAATTGTAGCCAGCATCCATGGCTAAACTGTAGCAGAACTGTAACCATAGAAACAACTGTAGCTAGCATCCATGGCTACACTGTAGCAGAACTGTACCCATAGAAACAACTGTAGCTAGCATCCATGGCTACACTGTAGCAGAACTGTAACCATAGAAACAACTGTAGCTAGCATCCATGGCTACACTGTAGCAGAACTGTTCCCATAGAAACAACTGTAGCTAGCATCCATGGCTACACTGTAGCAGAACTGTACCCATAGAAACAACTGTAGCTAGCATCCATGGCTACACTGTAGCAGAACTGTACCCATAGAAACATCTGTAGCTAGCATCCATGGCTACACTGTAGCAGAACTGTAACCATAGAAACAACTGTAGCTAGCATCCATGGCTACACTGTAGCAGAACTGTACCCATAGAAACATCTGTAGCTAGCATCCATGGCTACACTGTAGCAGAACTGTTCCCATAGAAACAACTGTAGCTAGCATCCATGGCTACACTGTAGCAGAACTGTTCCCATAGAAACAACTGTAGCTAGCATCCATGGCTACACTGTAGCAGAACTGTTCCCATAGAAACAACTGTAGCTAGCATCCATGGCTACACTGTAGCAGAATTGTACCCATAGAAACAACTGTAGCTAGCATCCATGGCTACACTGTAGCAGAACTGTTCCCATAGAAACAACTGTAGCTAGCATCCATGGCTACACTGTAGCAGAACTGTACCCATAGAAACATCTGTAGCTAGCATCCATGGCTACACTGTAGCAGAACTGTTCCCATAGAAACAACTGTAGCTAGCATCCATGGCTACACTGTAGCAGAACTGTTCCCATAGAAACAACTGTAGCTAGCATCCATGGCTACACTGTAGCAGAACTGTTCCCATAGAAACAACTGTAGCTAGCATCCATGGCTACACTGTAGCAGAATTGTACCCATAGAAACAACTGTAGCTAGCATCCATGGCTACACTGTAGCAGAACTGTACCCATAGAAACAACTGTAGCTAGCATCCATGGCTACACTGTAGCAGAACTGTAACATAAACAAAACTGGTAAGTTTCTTGTTCTGTTCTCTAATACTGTAAAAATCAGTTTCTAAGCTCGATTAGCTGAATGTTTGTCTGCAGTAACCAAGTAGTAACGTGTTTTTGACACAAGGTGTCACCAGTGGGCTTCATGCCTGCAGAGTGACATGATAAGCAGGGGAAAAGCGGTGTGTTATTTTATATAACAGGCCTCAAAATGCCCTCATTGGCCAATCAGAACTGAATATTCAACACAGTGTAATAATATGGTAATACACAACTGTGCAATGGAAACACTCTTATCACCTCAGTAGGGAGACGTCATAGTAGCGTTTGATCGATCTTGTGTCTTCTAGCATATTCCCATCACCAGACCAGGAAGTGAACCCATCCGTTCTGCCGGCTGCGCACAACACTGGTGGTTCACTGCCTGATCTGACCAACATCCAGTTCCCTCCACCGCTGTCCACCCCTCTGGACCCCGAGGACACCGTTGCCTTCCCAGCCCTCAGCTCGTCCAACAGCACGAGCAGCCTGACCACCAACCTCACCCACCTGGGCATCAGCGCCGCCAGCCATGGTAACAACTACTGAAAAGTCATTGTTATGAACTTGCTTTTGTAGCATTGTTCATCAGTTTGTTGGGAATCCGATATTGTTCTGAGTTTTGCTGAGTTGGCCTTAAGCTCTGGCCTGGAGTCAGTAGTGCAAGTCTTCCCAGTGTCATAGCTGATTGTTGCTGTTTGTTTCAACCTTTTATTTTACACCACTTTGTAGCCTAAGAAAAGTGTTATATCAAGGTATGTTGTTGTTTTTTTCTTACCAGGAATCCCCACCTCCTCTCAGCCCACCATGACAGTAACAGCGCAGCGCCGGCAACAGCCGGCCGTGGTGCCGCTCACCCTCAGCGCTGACCTCCACCTTCAACAGTCCCCACAGCAGCTCTCCCCCACCCTGTCCTCACCCGTTAACATCACCCAGGTAAGGCCTTGTTGGCAGTGCTTAAGGCTAATTTAAAGGTGTGTTCACACCCAGCGTGTTCTGATCAGTGTATTTGCACTCTGCGTTTCCTCCTGTAGTTGGGTTCGTTTGGCCAGGTGAGAACAACGCCATTCCAACTGTGGTGACACCAAATAACCGAGCGAGACGCCTGAAAATGTCTCAGTCCTCTTCCAAGAGAACTGTGGTGGTTCGTTAGGAGAGAGAACGTAATCCAACAAACTACAGGAAACAACCCCAAAACGCAAGGGATTATGGGTATAAGGAGACAGATGCTGACATCTGATAGCCAGCAGTTCCTCATCTTGGAAAGCCTAGCATAATAAAATGAAGCGAGGGCAAACCGCAGTCTGGACTGATGCTCATGTTTCTTCATGTGTTCTTAACTGGTATGAACACCAGAGAAGAGCAGACAAGTCCATCATGGTAGATCAAGTTACAGACTGGAATTGGATTTGTTTTGACTTCTTAGAGAAATGCTGTTGACCTGGACAGATCACAAGTACAGAGATGGGGTTTCACAGTACATAGGCAGCTGGCAGTTTACTACTACAACAACAACAACCAGAATGAACATGGAGAAATTATCTGTTGAAAACAGTGGAAATACACTAGAGGAGAATCTGGTCGGTTTGTTCAGAGAATCGGGCCGGCTCCCCGATCTCAGGCTTCGTCAGGATTAGCAAGGATTATCTGGTAGTGGGAAGCACTACAGACTAAATCTGAACCCTCCCAGTCTATTTGCAAGCTGATCGGGGGCGCCCCAATAATATCAAACATGTTTGATATTTATGACTCGATGGTCCTGTAGTTTGTGGGTATTTAAGATCCACTCAGGCTGTTCTGTCTGCCACCATTGTTTTGATTAAATGAACTAGTCCATGTTGGTTAGTGAGAGTTCCTGTGAGACTAGAGGTCCTGACAGGAGTGTTAATCATATTGTTTACTGTGAGACGTCTAGTGTGCATTTTAGTGACTTGAGGCGGACAAATCTGTCAGCTCCCTCGGTATGGGTGGGATACATGCATTTTCATGATCGTTTGGATTTTAAAAGTTGTCTAGTGTGCTGCTAGCTTTACTCTGATCATAAAGAGTGAGTATGGAGCACACTGGCTGATGGTGGCAGCTGGTGCATATTGTGCAACCTGCCTTTTCAAATTATCAGAACAAAATATGGTTCTGCAAAAAAAACGTAACGGTGTGAGTGCACCCTAAGGAGGCAGAGAGCTGAGATCACAATTGACTAGGGCTTTATACCCTAAAGGGACTGTACAGAATTTGTGCTTGTCTTTTCTCAGGCGGTGCCCATGGAGGCCTTGACCCTGGAGCAGCAGCTCGCCCAGTACCCCCTGTTCAACCAGCTGACGGCTCAGGCCCAGGCTCAGCTGCTCAGCGACCTCCAGAAGCAGCAGGCCCTGCCTCAGGGCATCCGGCTCATCACCCTGCCCACCCAGGCCACCACCGGCACCGTCACCAACCCCTCCCCAGACAGCCAGATCCAGACCTCCGCCAGCATCAACATGAGCTCGGTAAGGTGACGAGAAGGGGAACAAGAATGGTCTGACTTAAATGGCTGGGACCGTTTTGCTTATTCTTAAGTTTCTATTCATTTATTTTTTCCCATGTGCAGAGTGAATTTCCCTTTAGGCACTTAGTCTATCCAGTCTGCAACCTAATGACTGTGTCCTGTTTATGCTACTGGGCAGCTTTGATATCGAGTTGTCGTTTTCTATGATAACTTACGTAATTAATAGTAACACATCTTCGCTCTTGACAGCTGCCAGGAAATGATTTCAGTCATGAGAATTATTTTGGCTGCCATGACTAATCAGTCACCTTCAAAACAACAGATTTCATTAGTCAGTGTGATGTTACGTAGATAAGATGCTTGAAGGTCCTGTAAGCTGACAGAGATGAACCATTTGGCACCAGCAGTTTTACCTAGAATCTTCTTGGGGTTAAGACATTTTGAGACCTAGTAAGCCCAAAGTAGTAAGGCCACCTTCCGAAATAGACCAGCCACTGTCAGTATCTTACCATTCAACTAGATGTGTAGAAGAAGAACAGGACCACCAAATGGTTGTTGACATGTAGATAAACTCACCAAGTTGGCCCACATTTTGTTTGGTGGCTGCTGTTAATTTCCTACCCTGGACATACCTAACCTGGCGAGTAGAGCCTTGGCTGACCCCATCTCACCCTTCCTATGAGATTTCTGTGTGACTCATGGAGCTCCGTGCTAGCTAACGCTCTTCCCTCCAACAGTACCGCAATCAGACTGGCTCACCAGCCAATCAGTCTCCAACCTCCCCAGTCTCCAATCAAGGCTTCTCCCCCGGCGGCTCGCCTCAAGTAAGGGCCCACCCACCGAGCTAGCTGCTTTTTGCGGAAGGGCTTTGCGCCTGGGGAAAGCTGATTCTAGATCAGTTAGACTGCTTCTCATTATTACCTGCAGTTAACCATTCATGGTGTCAACAGCCGCATAACCCATTTCTTCTTCACCACTGTCACCACTGGGATGGAGCCCTTCGTATTTGTTGCTCTGAAAAAGATCTTCATCTTTGAGCTACTGAAATTCAGTTCTTCTCAGTACTTGCTATACACGATTTAAAATAAAGCAGTAATGCCAGAGAGGGCGTTCTTACTGGGATGATGGGTACGATGATGCAGAAGGTACGAGGTGGAGCCGAGCTTTAATACAATGCATGTGCACTATCTGGAAAGTTCTTCAAAGTAGGACACATACATAGTGATAAAAATGAGTAAACGAGTAAGCTAACTAGCTTACCACAAGAGTTGGTATGAAGCATGACTGGCTTCATCTCGCCTCTTTAGGGGAACTGTCAGCACAGTTGGAACATCTTAGACGAACCAGCTTGGTTGGCCAAAACTACATGTTGTATAATCTTGTAACTACCGACAGTTCTGGTTTCAAATGATACAGACAGTCTGACGTCATGGTCACATCAGAGCTGTAGGCAGGCAAGTGCTTTCTATATATTTTGGTATTTTTTTGTAGGATTAGTTTTGGCTTTTTTGCGTTTATATGATAGTTTACAGTGAGAGAGACAGGAAGGGGGGAGAGAGCATGGGCATGCAACAGAGGTCCCAGTCTGGATTTGAACCTGGCCATCATGGGTACATGGTGTTTGCCTTAGCCAACTGAGCCACAGGGACACCCAGTCAAGTGCTTTCTAGCATCTTGTGTATAGAGGACTGTGCTTTGAGCCTTTTAATGCAAGCCTCAGTCTCTGAAAATTCAAAACATATTCAAAGGCAAAGGCAGCACCATGTGTTTTGAATTTTCAAGTCCAGCCAATCTCATAAAACATGCTCCACGCTACTTTAGTGTTAAAGCCTCTAGGGTATAAAAGATATCAGACCAAATATAAACCTCACTGAACCCTGGGCTTGCATGTTGGCCCCTGATGAGCACTGACTCGCCTCGCTACATCCATGGGTAAGAGGCTAATGCAACATTGGGAATGTTTAGGCGGCTCGGGGACTCCACCTCCAAAGAAAACCTACCGGTGTCGAGTCTTCATGTTCAGTGGTGCTTTCATCATTGCAAGTGTATTTGAACAAGTTGATTTTGTGTTTGTGCTGTCATGAAACCCATCTGCTTCGGTCAGTGCTGACTCTGCCCGTTCTTTGACTTTGCCTCCAGCTTGTGTTTTCTGTCATTGCATCGCTGAAACGTCTGCTTGAGGGACCGGATAACTCGCCTCGTAGCTGAGTTTGTGTTTTTTAATCTTAGATGCCGTCATGGCATTTGAGTTAAATTCTTAACATTTTTATTTTTCTTCAGCACATTCCTGTTGTGGGCAGTATATTTGGCGATTCCTTCTACGATCAGCAGCTAGCGTCAAGACAGACCAACGCTCTTTCTCACCAGGTGACACAAAGCCGCACAAACAATGAGCAGCAAAAATAAAATAAACTTTTCCTCAAGTGGTACCTGACTGGTCTCCCCTTCTGTGCTGTCTAGCTGGAGCAGTTCAACATGATCGAGAACCCCATCAGCTCCACCAGCCTCTACAACCAGTGCTCCACCCTCAACTACACACAGGCAGCCATGATGGGCCTTACTGGGAGCAGCCTGCAAGACTCTCAGCAGCTAGGCTACAGTAGCCATGGCAACATCCCCAACATCATCCTCACAGGTACCCAGAGCTTGACACTCGTACACTACTGTTCCGCAAAGTGTATTGTTAGCCCCGCCCTCCTCCCCCTCAGTTGGTCAAGTTCTCGCCCCAACACCTGTCACTCATCTTGATGAGCGGGACGGAGAAGCAGACGATCTGAGATTTAAAAAAAAAAAAAAAAAAATCTACGCTAATGTTCACTGTGAAATTTAGCTTCGTTGTTCTTTCTTTTCTTCCCGCTTTCCTCCATTGTTGCTGTGACTTCCTGCTCAGTGGCCACTAGCCTCACTTTGATAGCCACAACCAGCTCACCACTGGCCACGCCCCTATGACACACCCACACCAAATGGTATACGCCACCAAACATCCCCAACATGATTGAAAAGCCAATTTCAGGCAAATGGGAATTTAGGCCTGAACACATGGTGTCACAGACAGTAGAATATAGCCTATTTATTGTTTCTTTAATGTAATGTTGCGTATTGCCACTTTAACTAGTCTTGGTCTTTCTCCAAAGTCAATAACGTCTTTTGACTTCCACGTCTTCAGTCACAGGGGAATCTCCGCCCAGCCTCTCCAAGGAGCTGACCAACTCGCTGGCGGGCGTCGGGGATGTCAGCTTCGACGCAGACTCTCAGTTCCCATTGGACGAGCTGAAGATCGACCCCCTCACCTTGGACGGACTGCACATGCTCAATGACCCCGACATGGTGCTCGCCGACCCTGCCACCGAAGACACCTTCAGGATGGACCGGCTGTAACGTGGCATGCTGACCGTGGCCAAGAAACGCAAGAAGTTACTAAAAAAAAAAAGAAAAAACACACTTAACTTGTGAATGGAGGGAAACAAAGGGCGGGGCGAAACCTCTCCCTCGTTGCATGGCCGTTCAGCTGTCCGACCTCGCCCTCGACTCCGTAAAGCCCTTTGAAACGATGCGCCGCCAAAAGACAACAGGGAAAAGAGACATCCAGTGGCTTGCCGGGGAATGGCCTCGCTGTCGTTTTGAATGAGATTGGTCGCTCAGCGCTTTCGCTAGCCTGCTGTGTTTACAGTGTAACATTACATGCCACATATATTCCAATGACGCACATTTGACAATTTTTTTTTCTTTTCATAACCACTTTAAAATGTCCTTTTTTATTTATATTTGCTCGTAGCAGGAAGCTGCTAGGACCGTGGGCTAAACCGTACCCATTCTGAATGCTGTGGGGAAACACCAAGACGCCACAGCCGAGCCGATTCTACCCTGCAGTCAAATGAATCGGTTTTCCCATCATGCCATAACGGCTTTCTATTTCACACTCGAAGCTTTATTTTTGACAACCAAATGTTTATATTTTCATCATGTACTGTGTGTTTTGATGCTTTATCTATTTATACATGTTTTATTTATCTATTTATTTGTTTGAAGATTTTATATTCCATTTCATAATTTGAGTTTGATGCCAAAATGCTCTCTGTAGTCATAGTGTGAAATTGCACTGATGTAATTTGTGTCTATTTATTAATTACTGACATATTTATATATGTGTTTGCTACTTGGTTAATGAAGGAGTGCAAAACCTCCCCATAGTTGCTCTTTGGCGTTCAATGTGCCATTCTCTGACGTAGGACTTGGTAGACGTTGCCATGCTGCAGCCCAGAGTGAATGGTCTGATCAAAATCAAGAGATATTAGCTTTTAGCACCAGTCCAGAAAATGCTACGTGCTCTAGAAATGGGTTGGTTTTACGCCACTTTAATTCACTTTTTCAGAAAAAAAATCATCAGGTACTTCTATTTATCTAGCTTGCCGTATAAAGCGAGCTTTCAAAATAAAGCAAGAAAAAAATCCAAATTCCTTTTCTGCTAGTGAAAAGCCAATACATCCAGACTGATCTTCCTTTCAAGGGAGGAAGCTGGCTATTTTTAAACCAGAGAACATTAAAATCTTAAATCTTTTGAAGTCGTCACTGTGAAATCACCTGATTTTGCCTTACATGAGTATTCTACTGTTCTACTTTAGTGTCTAATGTGACAATGTATTTTCGTAACTTATCGTAACATTTTCTTGTATTTGAAAGGAATTTAACTCTTGGTCAGTGATATTTGTGGTTATGTAGTGTAAGGTTTGACAAATCAATGTACTGTATTTTGTACCGGTACAGTTTATAGCCAAATTCTTGATGTTTTATAAGCAGGGAAAAAATTTCAAAATGTTGGGTTCCAAGTGTTTGAGAAGGAGTGCAAATATGGGGAGGCTTTCTGCTTCTTGACAGGGAAGCTCTAACAAAAATGCAATTGAAAAACATTTTTTTTAACCTTTGCCACAGGGGCTGAGTATCAAATGTTCAGTACCATACAGAGTATAGGTACTGATATCGATTTTTAGATATTGAACGGTATCAAAACTTCAGAATGGTTTCATACAACAGGAACTCAAATTTTCTTGTAGTTTATGGATATTTTTCTGAGGGAAATTAGATGTGCTCTGCTTCTATTTAGAAAAGCAGGTGGCATTTATAAAGGTTGGACACTAATTTACTCTGATAACATAAAATGTGCTTTTATTTAAGAAAGCTGAGGGAGAAAAAGTACTGCGAAATTTCCATCAATTCCCAGCCCAGATTGAGACATTCTCGAAATATCTATATACGTATTTTTTCTATTTTAAAAAAAAGTGTTTCTGACTATTTGACAGTATCAACAGCCAATCCCCTTCCATTCCACGTTGTACGCAGCAAAAATGGTCACAGAAACTTGCTGTTACACAATCAGGGATGTAGTCTAAAATTGTTTGCGCCACCTTTTCGTCGGTGGTCAGTGTTTACACGGTTTCTATACCGATGTCATCTCGCCCCACGTCCATGACACAACCCCTCTTGATTCAACGGTCAACTAACGCGTTACAACTGACCTGATGCATGGTCACTTAAGATTTGGTACATAACAATCTGCCTCGGCCTTTTGTCAGAGTTTCCCTGGGAACTGTTGCTAGATCTGTGGGATCATGTTTGGTCTATTGTAATGTTTATGTACAGACGTGTAAATCATTGCTCACCTGAAGCCCTGATGGGAAGACTTCCCAACCCCTCACAAGGAATCACGGTTGGTTTACTGCAAACCTCTGGAGTTCTACCAAGGTTTAAGTTTACATGTCCATCGTCTACTGTACATCTAGTGTACATCTACTACATGCGTCAAAGGTTTTTGTTTGCCTTCAACAGATTTGTGATTCCTATGCAACTGAACTAAAAAAAAGAAAATCTGACCCTTAAAGGAAAAATCCCCCTCAGATCCTCTTCCTGTTAGAGCTCATCAGTCTGCAGTGTTGAGTTGTTTTGTGTTCGAGTGTTATAATTTACTTTTTTGGTGTTTCCACTTTCCCTCAACCTGCCTCGTCTACTTCTAATGCTGTTAGTGATTTCCTACATTTCCCAGAATGATCGGCACCCCTTACTCAAAAGCCAACCTGTCTTGTGGCTGCATTGCATTCTGGTCTATCTCAGCTACTGCATTGCATTCTGGTCTATCTACTGTCGGTGGAGAAATTGGTCTCTCTCTCCTCTGATAGATTTCTCCTGTATGATTGTTGATCGTCGGTCTAGAAAGAAGCCCTTGCTCTTTGATTCTGATTGGCTGACACCAAAACCTGACGGTTACCGTTGATGGTTTAGATCATGAAACATTTTCTGATATCAGACTGGAAACATCTCAACGTGACGTCACGCCGTCTATGATCGGAGGAAGAACAAAACACCAAACACCTAAACAGACCCAGGAATGCAACGTACATCACCAGTAGATGTTTCTGACGGTGTTAAAGTATTTCAGGGTGATTTTTCCTTTAGGCCGCTGAAACATGTAAAGAATGCATTCTATAGATTATTGTATAAATGTATCCAAATGTTTTTATTCCTAAATGAGGATCTTGTTTGAGCCAAACTTGGGTGGCATACCGTTCTGCTCTGATGCCAGTGGTTTGCTCTCTCCCGTTCCATTTCCTTTTGTCATGTTGAAGAGTAGTCATTCAGATTTACCTTGTACATACGCTATAGCTGAAACAAGATGCATGTCCAAACCTCTGAATGAAGGCCTTCTATAGCTACGCAGGTTTGATTCGTGTAAGATAACGCTATCACCAAGTCTAAAGGATGCATGTATGGGTTGTTCCTGTGCGACAATTGACTCAGTTTCTTGTCAAGTGACTCTGTTACCTCCATGTCTGCATAATGCTAGTTGACGTTGATAAAAGAATGTATTTTGTGTGGCGACGTCCTGGTTGAATCTGTTACGCCAAACGACCTGACCTTTTCAATTCTTGGCCAGACTCGTCTCGGTTGTCCCGCCTCCCCTGGGAATCCGACTGTTGCTTGTTGCTCTCTTCCCACTGTAGCATCTCGAGTGTTAACGGTCGTTTCTCGTACAAAAAGAACCCACACTGATCCAGCCCTCCTTTATGTTGGCACAACCTTTTTCTTTACACCTGAGAAAATGGTTCTCTCTTGCATTGATTGAAGATTGGCACTTGCACTGATCGTTTGCCTACGTGGACTTGAACCGAATCTTCTGACGTTCCAGTCAAGCATGACATGATAGACACACGAGCAGATTCTCCCCAAGCTTTGATCTAAGTGGAGTGTTGTAAAGACATCACAAATGGTTTTGTGTTGCTGCCTATCATGTCAGGGTTTAGACTGGGTCAAGTGTAATTCTGTTTTTTATTGTGCAATGTTTAGTCTGCTAGTTGCTTCGCACTTTATTTGTGACTTCCTGTTTTTGGAACAGGGACTGTTCTGCCCTATGTGAATGCTGACTGTTTCACACCAGATGTATACTCCGGAGATATTTTCATGTCAAAGAAAAGAAAATGTATTCTCTATTTTCCTTTGTAAACTCTATTTTGGCTTGTCTTGTTTTTTTATCTGTGAAGATTTTGGGGGATGCAAAACTAGAAAGGGCTTACTCCAGTGCAGCTTGCTCTCTCGATGTGTTGGAAAGGAATGGCGCTCCGAATGTATTTCTTTGTCGGCCATTTTCCCCCTTAGAGATGGTATTAAATTTGAACATGTCGACCTCATGGTTGATGTCTGCCCGTGAAGCGATGGTAGAATTGCGATAGTAATGTTAGTCAGTATGTGCTCACCTGAGCATTCGTCTTGACTTGCACTATACTGCCACTACCAGAGGACTGTACAGTGCTGCAACAGTCTCAAACTTTTGTGAAACGAGCACAAACTCTGAAATGTTTGTGTTGTGGACATGAAAAATGTGAGGATTATGTTCCTCCAGCAGGAAAAGATGATGTGCCGATAGCAGGAATTGGAGAAAGGTTAGCTAAAGGTTCCAGTTAGGCAACTAAAACAATTTGCTGAGGGTTTTGGTCAGAATGAAATAAAAACTAGTCACAGTGGAAAACATCAACCCGGGTCGCCTGAGTTGAAGGTAAATGTCTCCACCCCAAGACCTCCACACCCTTACTTTCCACCGTCAAACTACTTCCTGTTTCTCGTCGTGGCTCCTCCCTCTGATCCTTTCCTGTTGGGGAAACGGGTTTCTCTCACTTTTCGTGCACAAAGCATGTATTCGCATTTTAAGACGTCGTGCTCATTTAACGAAATTTGGTGAGACCAGGCTGAACTCTGACGAGGGAAGACACCAAGTACTGGACATTCATGCTCATGGAAGCTGGAAGTCCATTTCCAGACTAAAGGGACGGTTCACACCAGATTATAGTTCATACGTCTTCAGACCACAAGAGTCTTTAAAAGGAGCTTGAGCCAGCACTCACTTGTTAGGTTTCAACACAGTATATGTCAGTATTATGTTGAAAAGTAAAGATAAATACTAAAACTAATTACACAGATGTGTTGAAAATGAAACTCCATTAAAGGTGCCGTGTTTAAAGGTGTCTTCCTCAGTGCTGGATTAGATGGAGAGGAGCTGCTCGGTTTCTTCAGGGCTGCTTGTTCCCCAGAGGGTGTTCGGTCTGATAAAATGTCCCTTTAATAGCATGGGGTTTTCTAAATGACTCGAATGGAAATATGTGTGAGGCCCTGGAAAACACACTTTAAGTTACACTTTCAGCTTATAGTGAGAATAGCATTATATCACTGTTGTCCTGTATGTCCTAGTAAAAGATCTGTAGTATTTATTTGTTGCTGTGTGATTCTCCTTATGTGAAGCATTTGTTTATAAGATAAAAGAAAATGTCAATTAAATCGAATGTGGAAGACAGATTTTCCTGTACAGTCTTGATTCGCAGAATATACTGATTAAAACTGTCGCGGTGTGTTGAATGTGGACATGCATGATGTTCCAGTCCTGCTGTATATCGTCTGTTATGGTTTCTATTTTGTAACCTGTATTTCCATGTGCGTTTTTAAAAGATTATTTTGGATATGTGCATGCTCGTGACCCGGTATTCATTTCCGTATTTGGAATATTTGTATTCAGAAAATTGATTTCCACTAAAAGCTGTTCAGTGTAACAAAAAAAAAATCACTTGTTAAAATAAAAAATAGGCCTTGTTTTAACGTCTAGTGTGAGATAGAGCTGCACCATTATGGTTCAGATGATGATCCCAATTTTTGAGAAATTGTAATTATGATTATCAATCCTGAATTTTTATCTTGAGTTGAGAAACAAAATTATTTCATTGCACTTTTGCATCTTCTGTCACTTATGTGTTTTATAAATGAGATATTTAGGTATTGCTGATGATAATATCCTGTGATTAACTAAAATCACGTTATATGATTATAGATGATCATTTGATCATTAGAGATCCGGTCATCAAGAATTGAGATTCCATAAGATTCATAACAATTTACCAAAATCCGCATTTATTCATTTGTGACCAGTTCCATCTTTGAAATCTTTCTTTCATCAGAAATTAAAGGTATAATATTTGGTTATATATTAAGTTAGGGACACACCTCATCGCCAGTGACCTCTAGAGATTTTACAGAGTTGTAGAATTCCCTCTGTTGGATTTTGGAGCGCAATCCATCAGTTTCTATCTTAAAACGGGAGAGATTTCAGAGACTTCATTCAGGGGTTTTCACCAGGAGTTTGGACATTGTTGAAGTTTCTGAGACCCAGGTGTGCGTCGGAATGTATTCCCAGAATTCCCTGGGCTCGTTCGCTGTTCTTGTTTCATTAGGACACCAGCTGGACCTGCTGGACCCTGTATGTCTCAAAGTCCTCAGGAAGAGTATCTGGACAGAGAAAGACAATAAGAGGTAAGATGGCTTTAGGTTTTCTCTCTGCTTGATCGTTCTTAACTGATCTGATTCTTGACATTCATGGAAAATCAAAACTTTAAAATGAAACTAGTCACTTCCTCTGTTATGCATTTTACATTTGGCTATTTACAGTTACATGGCTTTGTAATAACTAAGGGTAACGGGCCTTTTGTGACACTTCTGTATGTGTCAGCTGACGTAACACATTCTGGCAGCCATGTTGGAAGTCCTCAGCACCAACAGCTTATTGTGTTTCTAAACATATGACCTGACCATCTACGGGATAGACGTGGTTCATTTGGAAAATGTGGGTGAGGAAAGTAAATGAGTACCATTCTCCCCTCCCTCAACCACTACTGTCGACGTACCCTTGAGCAAGGCCCTGAACCCCCAACTGCTCAGTGGCCGACAGCAGAAGCCTGTGGTTGTACCAGTGTGAATATGAATCAAGGCGAATAGAGCAAGCAAGCTCAGTCGACTTTCCCGGATAAATAAAGGTTAAAAAATAAATAAAGAAGTAGCAGTTGAGGGAAAGGAGAGCGTAACTCATTCACTTCCCGAGGCTACTGCCGCCGCCATAATCAGCGCTCACCATTGCAGCGGTAACGCAGGTTGGCCCAGATGATGTTCTCCTGGGAAAAGCAGAAGACGCCCAGTCGGCCTCCTCTCATCGTGGTGTCGATGATGATGCCTGTGTCCGCCACCATCTGAGGACCCTCGTAGAAACGCACCCTGCATACCAACAGAGAACATACTGAGATCATACAGCAAAACATATTTTATACATACAGAGACTCTGGCATCTTAATGTGGTGATTTATTGTTAAAATGCTACATGTAGCACCGTTAGCTAAGTCAGTACCTGATGTAGCCGTCAGCAGGCCGGTGCTGGAGGAACCAGCGGTAGGAAGTCTTGTCCTTCCAGCCGACGTTCCTGGCGTCTTTCCACAGAAGCTTCACCTGGTCGCTGGTGTCGCCGGTGTGCCACAGGGAGTTCCTCAGGTTTTCGCCTGGTCCCGTGTTCGACTTGACAGCCTGGTCAAAGCCACAGATCACGAGAAGTCTGAATCTAATTGCTAACATGATATATTTCTCACTGCTTTGGTCCGATGATGGCAGCAGGTCAGTGAGGCTTCTACAGCAGCTTCTGAATGAGATGTTTGTGCATGTCTTTTGTGAATAACCTGGGCGTGAATAACCTGTGGTTCTTTGGCTCCGCCCACTGAGATTTAACTCAACCAATGAAAATATTTCTGCCTCTGAGAAATGTCTGTATAACTAGAGGTTTGACCCCTGCACCAGCCAATATGTGTCCATCAACAGCCATGTATCCTGTCATAGGACACTACTGAGCTACTGAGTTACTCTGGATAAGAAAGTCAGCTATGTCTGAAATGTAAATATCACTTCAAGCGTTTCTTTTTCGTCTTGGGTTGAGGTCCTGGAATGGTACCTTAAGTTGGATGCCTGGTTCTGCTACGGCCCTGAAGGGGTTGGCCTGCCAGTAGATCTGTTCAATCTGCTTCCACATCACCACGTAGAAGCTGGAGCTGTCCTGGTAGCCAAAGATAAAACCTGCGTAGTCGTCGTCCGTCACTGTGTTTACATGAAACGTCCCTTCAAAATCCACGCCGCTGAAAGCAGTGTAACCTAGGTGGAGAAAATATCACACAGGAGTCTTTTGAATGAAATCTCCCCCAAAAGCTAAGATATAAGGGTTTCTTTGAATGGATCAAGGGAAGTTCATCAACAAATACATCTGATAATAAATAGGATACTGAGTTTGTGGACTGATATAATCGATACATAAGATTGCATCAGTTACACAGTCCTGTAGATTCCTACTCTACAGCATCAGCAGTAACACCACTATAGATGTCCTGTTTCCTCCCATGCTAAAAATGGATGCGCCCATGATAATGCAAGGCACTCTGGATAAAAGCCTCCACCAAGGGGCAGAGGTAAAGCTCTTACCTACAGCCAGCCCAGGGTCACTGTTCATAGTTTGGACAATCTCTCTTCCCTGCAGAAGAAATTAGTTGATTTGAGGGAAAAGATGAAAGAATAAAAGGACAAAGGACATAATGCAGAGAAAAAAGAGATAAAAACAGGAAAGAACAGGTACCAGGCGTTTTGTGATTGGTCACCTGATACATACCTGGTTCAACACCACCCAGTTGGGATCGATCTGTGCATCTCCCTCTGGATCTAAAACGACGGTCTGGTATTCCCTGAAGTCGGTGAGGGTGACCTCGGCGTTCTCTGGACAAACGTCGATAGTGTCGACAATCGTGTCGTTGTCAAAGTCCTTCTCACATACGTTGCCCACACCGTTGCCTGGGACAGGAAAGAGAATTTTTAGATACAAAACTACAGAAACTCAAACTTCAACAGAAAATCCAAGGAGAAAGACGTCACAGTACTGGACACACTGTTTGATTGACAGGTGATCTCTGGGAAGAGCAGTGAGGAACACCTACAGTGAGGAACACCACAGTGAGGAACACCACAGTGAGGAACACTACAGTGAGGAACACCACAGTGAGGAACACCACCAGTGAGGGAAACCACAGTGAGGCTAAGAGACCAAGTAAAAAATAAGGATTTCGAAGATTTCTCGAGGACTTTAAGACAACCCTTGAGACTCGGCTTGACCGCCGTAGTGGGGTAGCGCTACCCACCGTCAGAGTCCTCCTGCAGAGGGTTGGGGATCAGACGGCAGTTATCAGGACCTGGCGGCAGCAGGTCAGGGATGCCGTCATTGTCGTCATCATCATCACACTCATCCCCCTTGCCGTCCTTGTCAGTGTCCAACTGGGAGCTGTTGATGACGGCTGGACAGTTGTCCCGAGAGTCTTGGTGACCATCGCCATCACTGGACAAGACAGACTTTATTAGTACATGCAGATTTAGGTGTACAGCACGCTAATTCCAGCATTAATAATGATGATTGTGGGTGACATTGATGATATTGATTGATTAGTTAACTCAATACCTGTCTTTGTTGGTGTCACAGGGGTCTCCAATCAAGTCATTGTCCACATCCAGCTGAGGAAGATGATATGAGTTAATATCAGCATGTAAATGTATCAAGGCCCATGTTACAGGTGTCACTCAAGGACAATGACTTTTATTGTATCATGCTGCAAAAGCATGCTCTTGGTTTAGAGGAAGGAAAGTGTTTCGACCACATTGGTGACTTAAACCTTCTTTAACCCTGTAATCCATGCAAGTAAGTAGTATGTGCTCAGGCCACCTTTGCAAAGGGATTTCTCACCTGGTCAGGGTTGGGAACATAAGGACAACTGTCGCAGGCGTCTCCCACTTTGTCCCCATCACGATCTTTCTGGTCGGCATTGGGAACCCTTTTGCAGTTATCCATGTGATTGGGGATTCCTGAGATTGAGGTGGGCCTTTAACATTCAGCAATGCCTCATAGTAATACAGTAATACACTCATTGTAGCACTCATCTGGTCTTAAAACCCCAATGAATTTTTAATACACCCAGAGTGCATACTAACCATCCCCATCGATATCTTCATCACACTCATCGCCGAGTCTGTCCACGTCTGTGTCCTTCTGGTCGTTGTTTTTGACAGCGCGGCAGTTATCGCAGGCATCGCCAAAGTCATCCTCATCAATGTTCCTTTGGTCCACATTGGGCACCAGCACGCAGTTGTCCTGTCAAAACAGTAGCTTTATTCTCTACAGGTCTGGTGACATAATACACAGTATGTACCTAGCATTTTCATTCATTTTCTCTATCCCTTTTAATCTTTTTCAGGGTCACAGTCTAGCCTTTTTCATTTAAAAGTGCTGCATTAGCGTGTAGCATTTTAACATAAATAAATCATTACTGCATTCATTTTGAGACATAAGTGTAATTATTGTAAACAGACAAGACCATCACTGATAAGACTCGCATCCTCTACCAGCCTTCACTCAACATTTTACACTGTGGCCACCAGGTCGGATTTTAGAGGGAAATCGGCTGGATTGCAATACAGGAAGAGGGCGCTGTTCTTCCAGCGCTAACAGACCTAAAGCTTTCAGAGTTTCTGGCAATGGCAGATGGTGGAAAGAGTGAAAGGTCAATGGAAAAATCCCTTCCAACATGTTGATCCTGTTTAGTAAAGACAAAGACCCCAGGGACGGAGAGGGGGAAATGTAATTAATTTGGAGAAACACTAGCACTAACAATAACAATAATAGAGGCAACCAATCATCTCCACCATGGTCTCATTTGTGTATGGTAATTATACAAGATATTACAATTGGTGTTTAAAATACTACATGTAGCACATTTAATCATTTCTTTTCAGAAGTTTTAGCCTAGCACAATATGTTTCACTAAGGAAAGGTGGTGCTGAACCTGCATGTTGAGGATTCCATCCCCATCTGCATCCTCATCACAGGCGTCTCCTAGTCCATCATTGTCTGCATCTTCTTGACCAGAGTTGGGCACAGTAAGGCAGTTATCCTGAAAAGAAAAGCACTCACTATTAGAGCAGACTAAAAGAGACTATTATCAAAATCTATATAATCACAAGGTCCAATAAATGTACATGAATTTGTCTTGGTGACATTGGTGCGTGTGTGTGTGCTAACCAGAAAATAATTTAATTAATTTGGGTTTCAATGGAGTTATAGTGTAAATGTTGTTTCAGAGGCTTTTCCAACCGACCATATTTCACTCTTTGCAGATGACTCAATTCTGTTATGTCTTTGCCTCTTTGACATATTATCATTAGTTTTAAGGGACATAAAAGTGACTCACCTTGGCACAGTTCCTCTCAGGACATTGCAGCTTCTCATCAGGGAAACCATCAATATCAATATCAGCCCCACATAGGTAGCCGTTGCCAGCCCATCCGACTCCACACTGTAAGGATGGGAAATGTTTGATAAACTGTACAGATCAGCTCAGTTTTGTGAATGAATACAACAGTAGAATAAGCTTCAGTTCCTCAATTTCCAATATTACAAACAACCAATAGTAAGGAGTTATCCCTCGTTGCCACTTGGGGCCGCCAAAGTGTAAAATTGCCTCATACAGCCTTAAAAGTTCAGAACTGAGGAGAAAAGGTAGACAGGGTTTTATTTCTTCACCTGACACTCAATTTTCCCCTCGCGATGGACGATACAGTCGGCGCTGGCATGGCAGGGGTTGGGTTGGCCGTTCCCACAGGCTCTCTCAGGCTTACAGCCACGCCGCTGATCCCCAACATAGCCTGTCTTACATGGACCACACCTGAACGAGCCCTGGTAACACACAGAGGTATCACATCTATCACAGCACTGATAGGGGCACAGCTAGCGATGCACATACGTATGTCAGCTACATCTGTAAATTGAATATATTGCTATAGTCTTTCACAATGCCTTGGCCAAACAAATGCTATGGTTATGAATGAATGAAGAAAGAAGTCATTGATATCTATATTTTTATTTTTACCACAGTTCCTTTTCCTTTTCCATTCAAGTTTACCAGTTAGCTAACTTGTGCACTTTGGCTCTGCCCATTGAGGTTTAACTCAACCAATGAGATTATTTCTGTCTCCAGAGCAGTGCTGCCTCCAATAAATGTTTGTAGAATTAAAACCAATCTGAAAAAACTCAAAATTTTAAGTTTGTGGAAGTCATTTTCTTATGGGCTTACGGGCTCATATCCAGCACCTTTGGCTATGTACATTTCCTACATGAAACCTAACTGTAGATTTGGACTGTGTTTATACTCACAGGGGTGTTCATACAGACAGAGTTCGCCACACAGCCTCCAGTCTTGGGGCCTTCACACTCGTTGATGTCCTTGCAGACCTTGATAGGATGAAAAAAAAACACGAAGGACATCCAAGGACTGCACATCAACAAGCTTGTAAGATTCTCATATTAACACCGGAGTAATATGAGTTAGGGTGCAACCGAGTGAAGTCAGTCTCTGATTGCACATTAAGTTTGTGTTGAAACACCAAACACTGTGTTTGAGAAAACGACAAAGGAGGATGGGGAGGAGATGGTGATGTGACTTTGGAGGAGGCTGGAGGTTGGAACCGATTTGTAGAGTTTAATTCATGTCATTTTATTATTTTGTATATTCTGCACAATTTTCTTTTTCCTTTTGCTTTTATTACAGATTGCTTAGTGTAATCTCTTATTGTAGGTGACTGAATGTTGATCTAATACATAATTAATTGTCCTTCAAGGACAATAAAGACCACAGTAAAGCAACAGACACAAATCTTCTATTTAATATAGCAAATGCATATGATATCATATGATATGATGTTTTCCTTTCTTTATTTTAAGAAGCGTTATACAAATATAATACTAATACTAATACTATTACTACTACTACCACCACTACTAATAATAAGAATAATATTAATAATGATGAAGATAAATTATAATTATTAATTTTCATTTTTTAATTATTCTTATTCTTATTCCATAAGATCAGCAGGGAGTGTGTTGTTCATGCTTACCTGTTTGTTGGAGGTGGCGTAGGCGAGGCCGACCCCCTGGACCTGGGGGCCGGTGTATCCAGCAGGGCAGGGGCCACAGCGGAAACCTGGGGAGGTGTTGATGCAGCGGACACCCATGTGACAGGGCATCACAGTGCACTGCAGACAGAGTCACAGGGATCAGGACATAACCTACGATCCTTCCAAGTTCAAACCAGCCATACTAGCCCACAGCTATCTAGGTTAGCGAGTTAGCTAGCTTGTATGGCGTACCATCGTACTGTGACGTGTCGTGTCGTGTCGTGTCGTGTCGTGACATGTCGTGTCGTGTCGTGTCATGACGTGACGTGTCGTGTCGTGTCGTGTCGTGACGTGTCGTGACGTGACGTGTCGTGTCGTGACGTGACGTGACGTGACGTGACGTGCCGTGACGTGTCGTGTCGTGTCGTGTCGTGTCGTGACGTGTCGTGTCGTGTCGTGTCGTGACGTGACGTGACGTGTCGTGTCGTGTCGTGTCATGACGTGTCATGACGTTAGGTTAAACAAGTTCACACCTGCAGAACCACGGAGAACATTTGAACAGTTTCCACTCTAATCTATGCTCACCTCATCCACATCAGTGCAGTGGGTCCCGTTGCCCACCATGCCGTCAGGGCAGGACCCACACTTGACACCCTGGGGTGTCTCAATGCACTTCACCCCTGGGTGGCAGGGGTTGGGCACACAGGAAGGACGAGGCTGCACCCCTCCCATCCCTGAGGAGAGAGAGACATGGTCAGTAACTCAACTGTCTTCTGTTTCCAAGCAGCTCTGAAACTTCTTTTAACCTGATGTTTATTTTAAGAGGCTCTGTGGAGTTTATTATGTCATCCATTATGATTCATGTGTACTACATCTAGATACATATACAGCATGATATGAAACTCCTGAAACATGAAACATTACATGTATATGCTGTTGTATTTTCAGTACAAGTATATGAAGAAGCGTTGTGGGTTTCTACTCACCACAGGCTTCACACTCCATCACTGTGTTCTTCAGGAATACGATCTCTTTTATCTGCAAAGTATCATTGATTAAAGAATACAGTTTCCATGGTACCCAGACCTTATGGGTTTATTCCAGTTATCAAACAGATACAACATTCACAGCCAGTGAAGCGTTTCACTCCATGACAACTCACACCTGAAATGACTACTGGCATGAAAGCAAAATTCATTTTGGATACACTTTTAAATTGATTTTAAGACCTTTGCCAATACCAAAGAGAAATATTTGATTTTTGATCATCTACATATTTGAAATAATCTGAGATTAATTAAAGGAAACTTTTTCTTCTCAAAACAGACATATAGAGGTTTTGGGATCAGAGCCCTCCAGTAAACATACGGAAATATGAAGGGGTTCATTTAAAATTCTCTATATCCTTTTTGGAAAAGTGTATCTGATTTTTATCATTTGTTCTAACCCTTTTTCAGAAATACAACTGATTATATCATCTAATATTTGACTATTTTGTAAGCAAACGTCTTTAGTTAGCTTATAACCTCTGTAATAATTCATAGTGAGTTTCAGTTCAATGATCATTTTGTAAAAGTCGGTGTCAAACACCTTGAAGTACACAGCAACTGATGTTGCATTAACTTGTCAAAATGTGATAAAATCTCCTTCCAAATGAGTCAGAAATGTAATAAAACATGTTAATGACACAAATTGTCAGATAATGTAATAAAATCACATTATTGCATTAACCAGATGATGTACTCATACTATTGACTAATAATGTAATAACTTGAGTAATTACTTTATTTTTATTCTTAAAAAATAATATATTAGTGAATATTATTATTTTATCATCAGTTAATATCAATTTATTACATTATCAGGTTTTATTACATTTACATTCCAATATGAGCAACATTTCATTACATCTTGAGAAGTTACTTTATCAGTTTGTCTATGACCTGCCGTACAGGCGTGTTGAGGAACATGATCAGTGGTATCAACACATGTTGGTTCACCTGTTGTTTCAGAAGTTCTTTAATCTCAGCCAAGGCGAGGTTGGTCCCTTTGATCTGATTGATAATTTCTCCATCTGGATTTGGAAAAAAAAAACATTGATCCATCAGCAATGAATCAATCATCAATTATAACTAAGGCGATCCATACACACAACCATGCTGATTCTATGTAACTGACACTTTCCTAACCAAAACCTGTGTTAGCTCTGTTGTCATTTCTCATTGAAACTAATGGGGAATGTTACTGTTAGCTGCAAGTTGCTTTATCTTGCAGCTTTTCATACCTATTGGTTTCAATGAGGAATGCTAACGGTGCTAAAAAATTGTATCAGCTGATACAAAAGGCTGATAAAATGAGTGAAAAAGATCAAGACGACAAGTATCCAAAGATTGTGTGTGTGTGTGTGTGTGTGTGTGTGTGTGTGTGTGTGTGTGTGTGTGTGTACAGGGACATTCCTAATGTGAAGGTATGCCGTTAAGTAAACAGAGCAACTTGTCTCATCTGACCACAAAACAAACTGATCTTCCTTCCAGAAGCTTCTCGTCAGTCCAGCAGGTCACATGACGCCTCGTCTCACCTCATCGGTCTTCCTGGTGACGCTCTGTTGGCTGTACATCTGTTAACTGCTCTTGCGGAGCATGTATGGTGGGGGGGGTCTTACTATGAAACAACATGATCCAACGCCGGTCCATTTAAATCATTTTCAACCCCCCCCCCCCCCCCCCCACCCCATCCCAGACCTGGCACTCTACAACCACCACAAGAATTAATTACACCCAGCATCCGCCCCCCCAGCAGCCCTGATGCTGAGCAGAGATATTTGAGTCAGTGTGTTTTTGATGCGGCCACACAACCGATTTTCCAGATATGGAACGATAAAATGTTTTTCCATTTTTCAAGCTTGTGTGCTAAAGGGAGCTAAAGCCCCTGGCGGCTCGGTGGGCGGAGGCGAGGTCCATGTGGGTCCATAGGGTCCAGCCTGGATTTGTCCCATGGTATTCTTCTCTTTCACTCATCTTTCCTGTCTCACTCTCCTGTCAACCATCCAATAAAGCAGACGGTTCATTTCACTAGATACTGTATCTGTTCAGGACATGGCGCAGCGACGAAAGCTGGAAACTCTGTGCCATGGCAGGAAGCAACTTAAAGCATGTTCACACAACCAAAGACAAAAATACAACAAAGTCAACTTCTCCACTTTGGTTCGTGTAGCTGTGATCAGATCAGCAGCATCACATCTCGTCAGGAAACCCAGAATTCATCTGGAGGTCAGATTTATGGGTCTGTTTGGAGGTTGGCTGCTAGCTGGATAGGGTGCTGTGCTGTGGTCAGACACCCCGCTGCTTGTACTAACTGCCCTAACACCCCCCCACCCCCACCCCAGGGAGCCGTATAGGGGCAGAAGTCTCCTGAGCGTGAAGCAGAGGAAGAAATGTGGTCTTCCCATTAGCAGCATCTCTGTTTACTGAATGATTTCCACAGAAAAACAGAAAAAAAAAGATCTGCAGAGTTGAAAGATCCTGGAGGCAAATCAGAGACGAACCCCGTCTGGTTTTCAAATCCTTCAGCAACAACGATGAGCTTTTCAGATTTCTGCATCATGGCCGTCATCAACTTCAATACTCTTTAAATATCTCTGATCGTGTAAAAATGATATAATATACTTTATATTATTAGGAAAACAATGCAGGACTTTTTACTCAAAATCAAAGGATTTATCTTTTTCTTTTTCATTTTCATTTCACATTTTATCACACCTCTTCCTTCTACATTTTACCATTCCATTAAAAGCTTGATATTCAGTATCTAGTACCAACTCATATGTTTATACATATATTTATATATACTTATATATTTACTTATATTTATATATACTTACATATTTACTTATATTTATATATATCACATATTTCATTTTTAGTAATCCATATTAAAGTAATTGACTGTCTGTCAGTCCATCAGTAATCCATACTCTCCCAGTCTTACCGTCTCAGTGTTTCCAGAGCCCCACAATCCTTTCTATTCTATTTTTATTGTTTTTCTATTTTATATCCTGTGTGTCTCTTCTCTCACTGCTGCCTCATTTCCCCACAGGGATCAATAATCATCCCATGTTATCTTAATGCCACATCACCAATCAGAAACAGGAACATGGTCTCACCTCTCTGGCCGGCTGCCGTCCGCCCCCCCATGCAGAAGGCGCCGATCAACACCAGAAACAGCAGCATGTTTGAATCTGAAGCCCAACGAAGCTCCAGCCTGAAGGTGCAGCAGAGCCTCTTCCTCCTCCTTCCTGACCTGGAGGCCAACTGGTGTTTGAAGCCTTTCCTCCTCTGCTGTGGGTTTTATACCCCCCCCCCCCCACGCCCCCCACCCCCTCGCTGGCTTACACCCCCTGAAAACCACTTTGGTGGAAAGTCCAATGAACTGGAAGCAGTGGTGCTGAGGTTTGTGATTGCGCAACACTATCCTCCCCCACGTACTTACAGTGCTGGTGGGTGGGAGGGAGGGAGGGAGGGGGGGGGGGGGGGTGTAATACCAATTCAGTTGATACAAGAGTCAAAGGTGACGCACACATAGAAAATCAGTGTTAATTTAACTGAAAATCATCACCATCAGTCCAAACACATCAGTTCATTTATCGTTACGTGAGCTTTGAGTTCTGAGGATCTGCAGGTCATCAAAGACGGGACGTCCCATCTGGAAAAACTGTTTCTAACAGTGTTGAACCCAGAAGGTTTTTAAATAACACCACACAAGGTGAAGTAGCACTCACAGATCATGAATGTGAGTATAACTCAGTTTTCATATCAGCCATCAAAGTCAGAGTCAGAGTCGGAGTCGGAGTCGGAGTCGGAGTCGGAGTCGGAATCGGAATCGGAATCGGAGTCAGAATCAGAATCAGAATCAGAGTCAGAGTCTGAGTCCCTTGCTGGCCATTAACCATTGCATAATCTCTTTAACAACACAATACAAAAACAAAGTCAGAAATGGGATTCAGATCCAGTCCGGATTTTACGGGAACCCTGTTTTGCCACTGGATGATGATTTCATTTGAAGTTGTGTGTGTGTGGTTTGTCATGTTTGCCAGTAATGTGACCAGCAGATGCTGTAACATTCCTTGCAGGGACCCAGGAGGTTTTGGTCCAGAGCACCTTGACAAGCTCTCGCTGCCTTGCCCAGTGGAGCAGGGAAGCCTCGCTCTGGAAAAACAGATGCCTTCCTGCTTCGGGTTTGGATGAAATTACACAATGATACTACCGTCTTCCCTATTTGACTTGAAACTGTTGTCAACAGGAAATGAAGAGGATGATGAACTTGGATCAGAGAGTGAATTTGTTCTTAACTAGCCTCGATAATGTGCCTATAATGTACAGGGAAAGCTCCATGATCTCTTCTACTGCTGTGGGGACTGTAAGGGCAAAGGTCAAGTGTCACCACCTCCTGGAAAGTTCATTAGCTGTAGTTTATTGCCTGGACGGGGGGTTTCAAACTTTCTCAGGACGTGAACCCAAGCTGACCTCAGGCCTTTCCTGTGACCCCAAAGCAGCTTCAGATTATGTAATGGGAGGTTTATGTTTGCATTCTCCTGATTCCCAGCCAGTTCCTGGACTCCTGGTTCCTGGACTCCTGGTTCCTGGACTCCTGGTTCCTGGACTCTGGCATTTTCACTCAAATTACTTGAAGAGATATTCAATACTAAATCAGGTTTTTGGAGCTGTAAACATATTTTCATGACTTCTATATGTGAAACTGATCAATACTGGACTGAAATTCAACATTGCAGATATTGTATACATTTGTCTCGCCCTCCTTGGGTTGAAATTCCTGCTCCGCCAGCATCGGTGACAAAATATCGAAGATTTCGGGGCAGTATGACCTGAGTGGCAGAAAAATAAAACTATTGCTCCGCCCCCGACTGGAGATGGGCGGAGCCACTGTGGAGAGGAAACCCTCCGTCACCTAAATTGCCCTGAGACTCAGCATCACTCTCCGTTGTGTAACATTAGCTAGCTAGCAGGCTAATCTCCAATATGTTGTCAGATGATGTCAGAGGTTTTACAGACACGCCCCCTTCGCCCCTCGCTCTCCAACACTCAAATTGGTGTTTCTGCTGGGAGACAGACTGAAAACATGTATTTCATTACTCTCACTTAAGCACTAAAACTTCTATAGTCACTGCAAACAATGTGACAAAAGGAGAGTAAAAGTAAAGCCACCAGGTTGTTTTTATCACAACTTTATTATAAGACGTGAAGTTGCCTTCATCTTGGTGTAAAAAGCAGCAATGTTTCCTCACATATATTGCTTGATTCACATTTGATTTTCTGATAAAGAGTCAGATTGTGTTTTGTTTTTTTTCAACTTCTTTCTGTACTAAAACAAGGTTCGATGGACTAACTGGTAGTGGAAGGACTTCCTAAACCAGGGGTGTCCAATCATGTGCCATGGAGGGCCGAATGTATGCAGGTTTTCACTCCAACCAAAGACTAGAGCAGGTGATTTCACTGGTTAGTCCCTCCTCTCTGGTTGAGGGTGATAACCAGTAGAATCACCTGCTGTATTGTTCAGTTGGAAGGAAACCTGCATGCACTCGGCCCTCCATGGCACATGAGTGGACACCCCTGTGCTAAACCAACTGTGTGCCTGCTACATCATGGATCGCCACAAACTGTTGCAGAAGCAGATATTCACTGATGAAACATGAACACATAAATAAATAGGTGAAAACGTCCTGGCCGGGTTGTGAAACGCTTGCTGTGGTGTTCACAGAGTCCTCGTACTATGTAAAGTGCAGAAAGCACCATTTTGCTTGAATAGAAAGGGTAAACAAACTGCCCCTTTCCCTCGCAAGGAATGGGAGAGTCCGTCATGTCGATGCCATGAGGGGAGGTCAGATGCAGTTTGCGGATGGGGGCGGGTCTTTCACCGCCCCGTCACTGGTGGAGTGTGGCGTCCTACTCTGCTTTCTTGGACTTCCTCTTGCGAGTGCCTTCGCTCAACTCCTCCTTGGTTTTGACTGGTGAACCTTGGCCGGCGGGGGCGTGGTGGTCCTCCTCGCCGCCACCCAGGGGTGAGCCGAACAGCACATGGGAAACCCAGGACTCGATGAGGGCGAAGGGAGAGCCGTGAGAGTGGCGGGCGGTCATCACCACCTGGGAGGAGGAGGAGACGATGACGGTTAGATGTGTTTGGTCTGTCTTAGCAAGACTTTATTTCACCCCGGAGAGCATGATGTCTTAAACAACAAATACACGCTCCATCTACGAAAAGTGACATGAATCTGTTTCCCCACCAGGAAAGGATCAGGTGGAGGAGACACGACTAGAAACAGGAAGTAGTTTGACACTGAAGTGAGCCAATGTGTCCTGTCAAAGTAAAGCAAGACACTGAACTAGAGAGACAGACAGACAGACAGACAGACAGACAGACTGACTGACTGACTGACTGACTGACTGACTGACTGACTGACTGACTGATTGATTGATTGATTGATTGATTGATTGATTGATTGATTGATCCCCGGGGGGAAATTCTGGAGAGGACCATCAGCTAAATACCTAAAATTGAAATGCACTTTGAGGGAATTTGAGCCAGACTCTGATCCGGTCGGTGCTGAGCTTACCTTGAATGTGACCATGAAGAGAGTGAAGAGGAGGATGAGGGTGCCCTTGGATACTGGCAGCCAATGAGCCTCCTGAAGGGTGAACAGGATGGCTCCGTACAGACTGGCTTTGGTCGGGCTGGAGGGATAAAGCACTGTCAGTCCCACTGCAGCAGACAGCATCACACCATGGAGAGGATAACGGAGGATCAGGGATTCTTTAACTGTATTAGCAGTGATGCAACTACAACACAGTAATAATACACAACATTTTCATGTAAAGAAATTCTCTGGAGACAGGAAGTGATGCGTTCTACGTTTCAACAGAAGAAGAGCTGGGTAGTTAGCATGAGCAGCGATAGCCACCGTGGCTGAACAGACAAAGAAAAGAGCGCCACCTACAGTAGGCTGTTGAATGACGGTGGAAACCCAATATGCTCTGGCAACTGAGCAGCTGCCAGTCAAATCAATCAATACACTTCTACTGCCAAGCAACTGTTGCTCAACTTCAAAGACCGAAGACTTCAATGTGAACTGGAAAGATCCAAACATTTGTCAGGCGCCTCAGAGAGCAGCAGTGGATGGAAACAGGTTTCAGGAAACAGAAAATCCCTTGCCAGGTGTTTCAAGTCACTTTAATCATTTATTGCACTCAACAGAAAGGAGGTTTGAGGTTTTCATACCTGATGTGCTGTGAAACCAAAGTAGGCAATCACATTCATCAATAAAGTTTCAACAATTGGAGTTATAAATTATAGATTTGATTGTAGCGATCTTCGATGTTTTTGGGGGAAACCAAAAGCCCCCAAATGATTTTCAGACCTTCTACTGCAAATCTCAACGTCAACATTTAACGGCCGCAGGGTAGGGTGTGGGTATCAGATTTAATCACATTTACCTCCAAGTCTCTTCTTCACGCTGTGACTGCACTACGTTTCTTACTATCGCAGTGTTTCAACCTCGGGTTCCACCGATATGAGTTTTGTCATTTTTAGTATTCAGTGTTTCCCAGAGAATTGTCTTCTCATGAAAAACCTCTGAAACAGCAATTAGACCATCATGGACACTAAAACTCTCCACTGAAACCAGACTGATCAATTATTTTAGTGTTAAGGCTAAAATATTCAATGGTAGACATTACTGACTTTAGATGAAGAATTCATTTAGCAAAAAAACATTATTAAACTTTTAAATGAATAAATAAAATGTGCTAAGGAAATGTGATTGTATTGCAGGTCCTCCATCCTATCAGAGGTGGACGACGATATCCGAATTTAATAAAATGTTAATATTGACCCGATATATCAGTCTAACCCTATTATTAGATTTTATACACTTTCTCTACGAACCCCTCCTTGAAACCAGACGGTAGGTTTTGGTTACACGCCGGTCTAAACCCCCACATGCCGAGGAGGCAGTGACAAGCTGCCAACACACTTACAATGACATGTTGAGGATCTCGTTGGTCTCGGGCCTCCACACCCCACGCAGCAGCTGCTCAAAGTTGGAAATGAGAGCCACTCCAGATCCTGGGAGGGTAAAAATAGAAAGTGGAAATAATGAGGACAAAGAGTCGGTGTCTCGCCTCACTGCTCTTATCTGTTTTTTTGCTTTTCGCCCCCGTTTTCAAAATGGACGCCTGCAGGGCCCTGACTCGATGTTGTAGCTGGGGCGGGAGAGAGGAAGACAACCAACCGTTCGGGTAGTTTCACAGTGAAGAGAGACAGGAAAGATGGCAGACAGACAGGGTCGTGTCGTGGTATGTGCCTGACGGTACATGCATGACCACAGTGAACAAACGACGACTTTTGATAAAGCGACCACTGTCGCTTTTCTGGGGTTTTTTCTGGGTTTTCTGGCGTCAAGCATCAGAGCTAATTAACTGTTTATTTGTTTATGTACGTACTTTGTATTTTACCATTTTCTTCATTTCAATTTACCCAAATATAATCCATGAAATTGTGCTTTACTCTAGAGAGCGAGCTAGCTAAGGGGCTCCAGCTGTTTGAATGTGATGAGATTGTCATGCTAGCACGCTAGCTTTACTTGTTTAGCCTACCAGAGCTAAAGTTAGCAGCTGAAATATTTGAGGCTACTTCAGGTGAAGAATGAAGATCTCTGTCACTTTCCTCCATACGTTATTTTGTTTGTCAAGATCTTTATAAGCTGATTCAGGAAATCCAGACAGATGTAATCATTTTATCTTCCATCTTACAGTCAAGGACGAAGTGGAACTATGTACAAAAACTGAATGACCAGGAGGATTTGAGGCATCATGGGCCTGGTTCATGTCACCGCATCTCCCATCATGCCATGTGCGTGCGGTTACTCACTTCTCATCGACAATGAATGGAGGTGAACTGTTCACCTGGTGAAATCATCGTTAGCCAACTGAGGGTGGCACACCGACCTTTGACGTAGCCGACGATCACCATGATGAAGAAACCGTGGTGGTAGGCGTGGTGGGCGTGGTGGACGCCGGCGGCGATCTTACGAGTGCGGACGACCTCCTTCAGGGCAACCAACACCAGCTTGACGGGCAGGAAAGCCACGCATTTGTAGAAGAGGTTCAGCGGGCAGTAAAAGATGAGGTACCTGTGTTGGTATTTGGGACAGAGAGAGGGAAGGATCTAAAAGCCTGTTTCCTGTTACTAGGATGTGGAAACACCTTTGAACACCTTTGAACTTTCTTTTAGCTCTGATCCATTCAACGCTACATTTTCCAAAGTACAATCCTGAAACATCCCACTGAGCACTAGACGTGTTTTCAACGTCACGTCTCTGTTTTATGTCTCATTTCGGCCAGGATCTTTTTAACTGTTCATTTCCCAGTTTTAGACCAGGCAGTAAATACATTATTACATTTTTCAACGATGCATAAAAACCTGTAAATGGATGTGGATGTGTTTGCCCCAGGGCCCCCAGGGCCCCCAGGTGGGTTAATCCGGCCATGTTGTGAGCCATTTAGACATCTTTTAACCATCAATGTAACACTGCTCAGTAGGATCGTCTCTTCTCTAATCAGGACGAGAAATCATGTGTTCTGTCCACAGCTACAACAGGAGGGAAATCCATGTAAGCCAACTAACTCACTTTAGCTAATTTACCAGCCAGATTAGTTTTTAGATTAGGAAAAGTGTCCCCCCACTGTCATACAATCTGTGGACGTTAGTGATTATAACAACCACAAAGCAACAAACAGCTTTGATGGTAACATTTCCCGTCCATTCAAACCATCTCGGCCAAACTTTCCATTGTAAAACCTTGAAACTTCATCTGTTCCTCGGTGAAGGGCAAAACCGTTCGGAGGACTTTCTCACCAAACAGCTGAGGCCAGGAGGATGTGACTGTTGTGTTGGAAATAGTCGAGGGGGCTGCTCCCAAGCATGGCGTCTGCCAGGATGTAGCTACCGAAGCAGTAGAGCATGGCACAGAGCCAGGAGGCCACGGGACTCCGGCGAGAAACCTCCACCGACCCTGCAAAACAGACAGGGACCGGTTGGGGGTCGTCCTTCATGTGCAGTGAAGCCGATGTACAGTAAAACAAACTATTTGGAGATGAAAAGATCTCTCTACATATGAACAGAGGAAATTTGCTGTAATGTGCATCATCTCGTGAAGGGTTGGGGTGTTTGGTGAAAGTGTGTGTCATCATGCCGTCCACCACCCACATGGTTCCTCCCTGATATGAAGGAGGTTCCTCCCTGATATGAAGGAGGTTCCTCCCCACAGCTACATAGAAGCAGTCTGGAAAACCTGCAGTGACATTTTATTTACTCGTTTAATTCAAATTTTAAAATGTTTTTTTGTGAATTCATTCTTCATTTAAAGTCACCCTGCCTTAATATTTCCTCCCATGATGGTCTGAATGCTTCAGAGGCTTTTCCACCCTGATAAGAATACAACTCTGGGGGAAAACGTACTATACAATAGTTTCTGGGTATAAAAATGGTCAAATTTAAAGATACTGAATAGTGTCACAAGATATCAGCTCAGTATCAACCTTCAAAAACCCACTCAGTCAAACCCTTAGTCTTTCTGAAGCCTGGTTGACTATTTCAGCTCACACCCTGATAATACGCCATATTATCATAACCCAATATTGACTCAGCAGTTATCAACTCAGCAAACGGCCGGTTCTTTACAGGATACAGAACTGAGCTCAGCATAAAAACACATCCCAAAGAGTTGCCAACTTCACCACGAAGACCTTTACGGCCAGGTTGTTGTTAGTGACATGAATGTTAGCCTGTGAGTGGGCGGGGCCTGGCCGCTGCACTGTAGAGATCTCCAACAACAGGTGGGTATCAGTGTCGCGGCGCGATTAGCACAGTTAGAAAGCAATCTGATCCCGAGACATGCCACCCTATAAATACATGCCGCTCAAAGGCTTCTTCTGCCTTGCAACTGTCGGGCCTGACTTAACCTTTGACCCCCCAACACCCTCCTCCAATGTCCGCCCCAAACGCATTCATGTGCTCTTCCACCATGCAGTGTGAACCAGGAAACTCCAGTCAGATGTGTGTAAGGAACGCTGAACATGAGTTTCTCTTGCAGAACAAACCAATTTGACTGAATTTACACTTTAAACTATTTTCTACAATAAAAGTAAAGAACTAATAAAGTCCTTCATCAAGGTGATCACACCCTGATGGAGGCTTTGGTAGCTGTAGCATGTGGCCACAGCAAGAAGGATTTGAATGCCTGAGTGCCAAAGAAATAAAGTAACCCAATAAAACCTCAGTGCCTTGGACTTCATGACTTTCATTGACTACTCTGATCTCTTCACAGGAAGCTTTGGTCATACCAGACACCCAAGACTAGACTAGTATCTCCAGGATACATTTTATGTGAAGACTATCCATGTCAATTTAATACAATACAATAAGTAATGTAGACGTAAAGTGTAGTGAGACCCCGACCTCTACAGCTCCCCCAACTACGATTACATGAAGAGATTTGAGCGCTAGCATGGTGTAACCTAGCGTTTCTGATCCCTTCAAATTTTATAATTGTGTATAACTTTCTGCATATGCATTCTTATTGAAGTTACCAACTGCTGCTATTGTGACTTCTAAGGATAATATGATAGGGTGAGGTAGGAAGGTCACTGCACACGACCAGAGCTTTGTCAGTGATGAAAATCTACATTACATTACATTACATTACATTACAGTCATTTAGCAGACGCTTTTATCCAAAGCGACTTACAATAAGTGCATTCAACATAGGTAGGCAAGAAAACTACTAGTCACCAGAAATCGTAAGTGCATTTCCTTCCTAAACAAGCAACTAAGAGCATAACTAGTGTTAAGGTAAGAGTGCAATAAGTTAGCAACCTACTATATCTTAAACAAATGAGACAAATAAGAGAATCAAATAACAAGAGCTAAGACAAATAAGTGAACCAAATAAGCAAGAGCTAAGACAAATAAGTGTATCAAATGAACAAGAGCCAATAAACAAGAGCTCAGACACATAATTGACGACAAATAGGCAAGGCTAAGAGGAAGAGTCAGGGTAGTGTTTCCTGAAGAGGTGGGTTTTCAGCCTGCGGCGAAAGATGGGCAGCGACTCTGCTGTCCTGACATCAGTGGGGAGTTCATTCCACCACTGCGGGGCCAGGACAGAGAAAAGCCGTGACCGTGTAGATCGGCCGCAGGGCCCTCTGAGCGACGGGACAACCAGTCGCCTCGAGGCAGCAGAGCGAAGTGGTCGGGCGGGGGTGTAAGGCTTGACCATAGCCTGGAGGTAAGAAGGAGCTGTTCCTTTCACTGCCCTATAGGCTAGCACCAGGGTCTTGAACTGGATGCGAGCCGCTACAGGGAGCCAGTGTAGAGAACGGAGAAGGGTAGTTGTATGGGAGAACTTGGGGCGGTTGAACACCAGACGAGCTGCAGCTTTCTGAACAAGCTCCAGAGGTCTGATGGCAAACGCCGGGGCACCAGCAAGGAGGGAGTTGCAGTAGTCCAGGCGGGAGATGACAAGAGCCTGGATGAGCACCTGCGCTGCCTTGTCAGTGAGGAAGGGGCGAATCCTCCTGATGTTGTAGAGGAGGAATCTGCAGGAGCGCGTCACCGATGCGATGTTTGCCGAGAACGACAGTCGGTCGTCCAGGGTCACACCCAGATTCCTCGCAGTCCGAGTTGACGTCACCACAGCATTATCAATGGTGATGGCCAGGTCTCGGTGCGGACAGCCCTTCCCCGGGAGGAACATCAGCTCCGTTTTGTCCAGGTTGAGCTTCAGGTGGTGCATCGACATCCACTCCGAGATGTCTGCCAGACACGCAGCAATGCGTGCCTCCACTTGTGTGTCAGAGGGGGGAAATGACAGGATCAGCTGGGTGTCATCTGCATAGCAGTGGTAGGAAAAGTCATGTGAATGGATAACAGAACCAAGAGATGTTGTGTAGAGGGAAAAGAGGAGAGGGCCTAGAACCGAGCCTTGCGGAACCCCAGTAGCGAGCCTGCGTGGTTCTGACACAGACCCTCTCAGCGTCACCTGGTAGGAGCGATCCGTTAGGTAGGATGCAAACATGGAGAGTGCAGAGCCTGAGACACCCATCCCCTCAAGGGTGGAGAGGAGGATCATGGATCTAGGACATGATGAGGTAAATATTGGACCTTTGGCAATCGGTCAGCTACAAAACACATGGATTACGCTGCATGAGCTGCTTGGAGAGGTTTCATTGACGTTTTATGCTTTTTGGATAAAGATGTTAACTTCAGCAGTTTGGGTGAAAGTTCAGGGGCTAACTCGCTGTTTGTTTGGTTTTCCTACCAACTTCAGAGGAGTTTCCACTGACATGAGGGTGAGTAGATCATTTTGGGGTGAACTATTCCTTTAAGATGAGGTAATTGCATTGTGAATAACATGGGAGCTACACACTGAGGAACTTTAAAGGTCCCTACAGTCCCAATCACACAAGGTGATGCTTGCTCAACATCTTATTCCATGCTCATTCAGTGTAAATAGCATGCTGTTAGCCCACCAAGCTTGAGTCTTACATTCTCCTCTACAAGTGTCAGTGAAGCAGAGGGGCTGACATCTATTTCAGGACCTTCTATTTATTGCCTAAGCTTTTGGCATGCACCGGCCCTCTATCAGATTTCATACTCCGCTGGCTCTGCTGGTTAAAAGAGTTCAATCTTAGAAAATGTCAGGCATTAAACAAAGCTGAGTGGCTTAATCTGCTCTGGTTCTCAGTGATTTCCTAAAAGAAAATGAGGTCAGGTTGCTGCAAGAACACACACTCCCTTACCAATAGAATAGAATAGAATAGAATAGAATAGAACTTTATTGTAGAACCTAGGTTGTAAATGTGTCTCTAGTGATCCTATAATAGTTTTAGAAGGATACTATATGGGTCTCAGCAACAAGTGCCTATAGTAATATTATAGGAACATATAGTGATGAAGTCAAATAAGGTCTATAAACTCACTATTGTAATATTATAGGAATGTTAGAGTCTTTATTCGTTCGGGTTATAACTGCTAAGTTGTTAAGGTTAGTTGTTATGACTGAACCTGACAAATGACGTACAGCATTGACAATAAGCCAAGTTATCAAATAATAAATCGCATTGTTAATGTTTTATGAAAAGTAACTGCCAGACTGGAGCGGCTCGAGCTCACCTGGTTCATACTTGAGGTAGAGGATGGACACGATGTAATAAGCCAGATCAAACACCGGAAACATTCCCATCTTGGAGAAAGCCTGGGCAAAATCGCCCAAATTAAGAACTCCCAGCACGTCCATGTTTGATGCGAGTGTCTGTCTGTCCTTACTGCATGTATTTTATTCTAACTGCGCAGTTAGAATTAGAAAGCCCCCCTTGTCCGGCGCCGCTCCGCCAAGCCCCCCAGTCCTGACAGTGAAAGCCTGTGACACTCAAGCCTTCCTATTAATACTCCTCATCTCAGCCTGCTGATCCCGCTCCCTCCCCGGGCTGCCATGGCAGCGGCTTGAAATGAAACAGGAGGGAAAAGGCTTTTGTCCTCAATTCATCCTCATCATCTCAGGCTCCGGGAAGGTGCTGGACGTTGACTTTTATCTTAAAAGCAAAACCCGCTTCTAGTGTTTTCACCCCCGCCCCCCTCTAATAAAGATGCATCATTCCACCTGATCACATCCTCCACCGTTGCTGAATCACGGCCAAAGGATCGGGTCTAATGATCCTATGCGTAAAGGATCCGTGTGTAATGAGCCTATTGGGCTGTCAAAGCTATTCTTCCACATGATGAAATAAACGGCATCATTAAAGGCGCAGTAATACTATTATTTCTCACTGTAATGTGCACTGCTGGCAGCTTTAATAAGCTTTAATAAGACCAATGAGCAGAGCATCACTGCAGGTTTTTAATATTGTCATTTATTACTTACAATTAATTGTTTATATAACTACAAAATGATATGCTGTCTGCACCCTTTTATATGCAAAGGCAAACATCAGTATCGTGAATGGGGTGGGTGGTATAATAGCATATAGACTATTTTATTATAGATTCTTAAAGAAATCCATTGATATTAAATCATTAGAAGGATCCATCAGTCATTGTCAGTTTGCAAATGGTCCAGGCTTAAACATAAAATCATATAATATAGGAATCTAAACATAACAGATATAAAAGGATATAACAAAAAGAAAATAGGTTAATGATTGTATCTGCTCTTCTACACATTGTGAATTTTGGAAGCTAAACCAGGTAATAAGGTCTGTCTCACTTCAACTTCACCAACCTCCTATAGAAACTAACAGAGTTGACGTGGTGACCTCTGGGAAATGTAGGCAGGGCCAAAGACTCCACTCTTACGTCATTAATGTTTATTTGACTCCAGCCTCCATGGAAATCTCTACTAGACGTTTATAGTCCTATTCTCTGATTCAGCAATGAAATTACTAGTATTATCGATTTTAAAGAGGTAATCTACAGGATCCTAGATCCTACAGGAGCTCATCGTTGCAGCAAGGGCTGGATCAAATCGTGGCAGTGGCAGCTAGCAGTGGCACTTCCGGTGGCAGGACCTGCCACGGCAGCTGCCACTGACCTGCCACGGTAGGTGCCGCTGTTTATATGGCACATATTTTTTATTTTATTATTTTCTTCATTATTGATTTTTTTATTTTCATTATTCTTTATTCATTATCTGCCACGTTAGGTGCCGCTGTTTGTGGCATCTGCCACTGACCTGCCATGGGCTGCATAGCCTAAACTTTCTTTCACTGTTTGTCCTGTCTGTCTCAACAGCACACTTGTTTGGGAGAGGCAGTAGTAAGAAGAACCTGATCATGTAAAGCTTGATCTTCATCATTCCAGCTGTTGTAAACTACAGATGACCAATCACAGATATAGACCCCAAACGTGTATATATAGCCTACTAGTCTAGGTGACCTCTACATTTCTCAGTGCATCACAGGATTCTAATTTAAAATCATGTACTAAGGGCTTTCTATCAGTGAATATATATTTATTTAAAAATCTGTTATTCAGTTAATACAGTCATGACTTTCAGATGGTGCACTACATGGGAAAAAGGTCACAGTAATGAAGACACTATTCAGCCGTTGTTGTTCACTCTTTATTCACCCCTTTATTAAATATTTCACGAGGATGAGTCAGGCTTCCTCAAATCTTGTGAAAACTTTGTAATTTATTTTGTCCACAAGTTCTGAGCAGAACTTCTCACAGTCCTTTTGTTTTTCAAAAACAAAAGTTAAAAGTCCCGCTGGAGAATCCTCATCATCACCATCACAGCTTTGCAGGTCCTGTAGGGTTTATTTTTCCTCCTCTTTGTCCATCGAAAGGACAGCGGGAAGTTGAAGTCCTCCTTCAAATTTTGTGTTGCGGCACCAGTCAGCTGCCGCCCTGGTATCTCTCAAAATAATGTTTTCCTGCAGTAAAGAATAAAATGTGGTCAAAGTATTTAGTGTATATGATGTTGTTCCCAACTAATGCTTCAAACTTGTAGAGTACATTTACAGTATATCATTAACAAATACATTATATTTTGTAACTGCGAATGTTGTCTTTATCAACATTTGTGTCATTCAACACCTTAAAGTCAAATCTCTATTTACAGAAATAAGCAATGGGTATGTGACTGAATGAACAAACAGTAACACTAAGTGGATTCCATCGAGAGCCTTTCAAACTAAATGCCAGTATATAATCAGATCTACCTTCATTGTTAATGTAAATGAATACTTAAAGCAAATGGTTGCAACAAATCTCTAGCCAGAGCTTGATCAATACGCACCAAGTACCACTGTTATTAATTGTGTCCTAGGAGTGCACAAAAGCTGCTTCATGTTACAGTAGTGAAGTGATGCTGTATTGTCTAATGATCAAGCAACAGACAATACCTTCATATGATACATCTTATGTGAAAGGCTAAATTACATTCATAAGGGTCTTTATGTTCACTGTTTTTTTATTTCCTGCTGTGAACTGTTTTGTGTTGTTTATCTGGGACAATTTAAAAAAAAAATATATATATATATATAATTCATTCATGTACCAGGTTTATATTCAGCTCCATTGTTATTCCTTTACATGCAAGCAATGCATATTAAATCATTTATCTGCCAAAATTTACAGATGTCTATCTAAGCCTCAAGGGTCATAATTTCATATTTAGGAAGTTCTGATGTTTGTGAATGTGGTGTATGGCTCCCGCCATTAGGTGTCGCCCTTGAGCTTGGGTTTGAAAATGTCTTACCTGTTCTGTGCTTTCTGTGTCACCTGTTGTCATCTCTGCAGCTCTGGAAAAAAAGAAAATCATCTGTAAATGAACCGGTGCCACATTCCATCATTACAGTTATGTAAACTTGACCTGCAAAACCACTATATGCCACGACTGGCAGAATGGATTTAGTGATGTTGCACATAGGCATGCACAGCCACAACGCAAACAATGTCCTGTACCTTTTCTTTTCCTTGGAAGATGTGCTCTTCAGAAGCACAGATTCTGCTTGGTATCGGACACATGTTGCTGTTGCTTTGCAACCACAGAATCAAAACCTACAAAAAATAACCTTTTAAGGAAACATTGGAAGAAACCTCTGGAGGGGCTACTCAGAGAGGGATCCCCTACCAGGACGGTTGGGTGTGCAATAGATGCCGAGTTTGGGCAAGCAGCGTATACACAATGTATAAACGTTTATTATGGTGGGACATCCAGATCTGATGTGGGGCATCACAGCAAATGGCAACTCAGTCAGTGTCATCATAGGACTGGGGACCATGCAGGCGCCAACACTGCCCAGATAGGAGAACACAGGATTATATTAAAGAGTTTAAGTCCAAAAATGCAGAAGGCGGGTTCCCAGTTGGTCTGATGTGTTGTCATTGTGAGAAGTAAGTCTCTGGATATGAGGACTCTACAAGAAACATATTTTGGCAGCATATCAATTATAAAGCCTGGGGGAATGTGCTTGACTTAAAGACATATAGTAATATCTTAAAATATATACTCAGACTAACTGGAAGCCAAAGCAGAGACTTCATATAGAACTGGTGTGTGCTCTTGTCCTTGCTCCAGTTAAAACTGTAGTAGCATGATTCTGTACCACTTGTAACTAGTAACCTTGGAGGAGACCTACTTGAAATTACTTTTAAAAAATTAACCCGTTAACTAGTTAGCCAGAGAAGCGCAAAATTGTAAATCACAGTTTAGATAATTGCTTCAATTTCAGTACAATTTACTTTATTTGAACAGGATAATCCACCCAGTATCAATATTGCTTTCCATGGAGTCATGGTCAGTTAACTGAATTCATGTAAAGAGTGAAGACACCCACTTTTCCTGGTTCCAGCTTTTCAGATTTGTTCATTATTTCTCAATCACAGCACTGTAAATTAATACCCTTAGGATTTTTAGACTCTTGGTCAGAGTAAATAAGGAGTTCGAAAACATATGAGAATGGGTGCTCAATTAAAATAAGAGTAATTGGTCATGGAAAGAGTTATTAGTTTGAGCCCTACCTGTCAAAAAAGAATGCAAATGCCTCTCAGCAACTAGGGGAGTAACATTAAGTCATTTTTTTTAAATGTTAGAATGCTGTTAAACTGAAAATGCCAATGAAATCCTGTCACAAGGAAACCACTTGGGCCCAGGTCTACTTCATGATACTAAATAAAACTGTTTTATATGCATTTGGAAAGTAAGATTGCAGTCACTGATGACAACCAATTTCCTTACCTGCAGTTAACTGGGAGCACAGTCTGTCTTTGCTGTCTTAACACATAAATAAAGCTTCTGTTTCATCCTAACTGTAAATACTCCTCATAACAGCTGCAAAGCCTAAAGCTTCTCACGCCCTGTCATTTTGCACTCTGCAGCTAATGTACCTGTAGATGGTGCTGCAGGTTGTGGCCCTAGACCTGCTTGTGTTCTGCTGATCAGGGTCTGAAAATAAAAGTACAATAATGTGAAGATTGAAAAACTAAAGGGCATAGCATTAATATAGATCCCCTAATGTGATCATGCTTTAAACTCTGAGAAGTAATAGCATTTCAAAGACAAGTAATCACAGTAGTATTACACTGCATTTGTTATTTAAAAAGATGTCAACCTATACGTATGCCATTTATTTATTTCCTCAGCATTGCAACATAACAAACTGTGATATAAATCAAATGGTGTTATCAGCACACACTTTATTTAATTGACTTTGACTTGAGTGAATGTCACATCCGACATTCATTATCTTCGCACTTGAAAAACGAATTTTAGAATAACATTGTAGTACAACTGTATGAACGTCTTGCTTAAAAAACATCGATAAAGAACACCAAATAGTTCACCTTCAGAAATATTGAGAGATTAATCAAGGAAACATTGCAAATTAATGCAAAAAGCCCGTCATGGAAATGCTAATTCTAGCGAGTCTAATACAACATTGACGACTGTTAATATTCATAAACTATGAACTTCAGAATCTCACTGGCAAACAGCGGCACCTACCGTGGCAGATAATAAATACATAATAAAGAATAATATTGAAAATAAAAAAATCAATAATAAAGTAAAGAATAATAATAACAATAAAATAAAAAGAATATGTGCCATATATACAGCGGCACCTACCGTGGCAGGTCAATGGCAGCTGCCACAAACAGCGGCAGGTCAGTGGCAGCTGCCACTATAGTATATGTATATCTAGTAGTACATGTAGATCTAGTATATGTATATCTAGACTTGCTGAGGATAAGTCCAGTGCAAAGATCCATGAAACAACTTTTTAAAGTTGAAATTGTATAGTAATAAGTGCTGCTTGGCGTATCGGATGTACGCCGAATTGAAGTGTATTGTAACGTTTTGTGTACGATTAAAGTCACGTTCAACGAGGTTTGTACTTTCAGCGGTACGGAAGGCCACATTCAATTTCCAGATTTTTGAACGGAGTATTGAAACACCGGGGTTATAAACTACCTAGCTTGCTCCCCCTTCTGTCTGATCTCTGCCGCTCTCTGTCCTCGCTCTTCTTGTGTTTCAAGGTACGAAACTCCTATTGGTCAGATTCCCCCATTGCGTGAACGGATACGGAAGTAAAGCGGCTCTGTGCTGTTATGTGGACAAAATGATCGGAGATCTTTTGATATTCGGGTAACTTGTTTGATTTGTAACGGTGAACACACACCTAGACATTTTAATGCAGTGATATTTTTTAGAGTGCTAGTGTCCGCTGTGTTGTTAGCTTGATAACTCACGAGCTAGCCAAATAACTAGCTAGCTCCGTGCTACTGCCAGCTCACCAGCTAGCTTAGCAGGAAACACTTAACTTGTCAACAAATGCTCCTTTTCCCCGAATTTATGTCTCTTTGTTTTCTAGGACCTTACTTGTAAATGCAGGAGCTGTGCTGAATTTCAAGCTGTGAGTATAATCATTACAATAATAAACTTTGTCATTTTAACTTGAACACTTTTCAAACTCAAAACTACAAATTGCTGTGCAGATTTCAGTGTGATGCTAAGTTAATCAAATCAATAGGAAGTTAATAGTAGATTTTTTTTGCAGCAAGAGGAAGGAGTCGCAAGGATTTGGAGATGAGTCTATAGCGAGACCGAGAACAGGTGTGTGTGTGGGTGTGAGTGAGTGAGTGAGTGAGTGAGTGAGTGAGTGAATAAAAAATAAAAGGAAATAGTGAGTGACAGATGTATTAACTTTTTCCACCCTGCATTGTCTAGTTAACTCATCAAAGTTTGTCTTTTAGGTGATAATATCAGAGAGTTTCTGCTCAGCCTGCGATACTTTAGGATCTTCATTGCATTGTGGAACATCTTCATAATGTTCTGCATGATCTTGTGAGTAAGACTGTACCTTCTGCATTGAGGATTGGGATGTTGTGGGAATCTTAATGTGCATATCTGATGGCAAATACACTCACTGTTTTTATTCAAGGTCAAAGTTAGTCATGATATGTGTCGCTCTGTCTTCCTTTGGATGGGAGAGAATATCATCAAACTTCATGCTGGAATTTGGCAGTTGAATGTTTCCTTCCTCACCAGCATACATGCCTCATAGAGCACAACCTCGGATCCTCTCCCACTGTTATATATCATCTGTGATGTTCAACACATTCCAGGAGTTATTTTGTGATTAAGTATTTTTTTTGTAATAATTCAACCTGCCTCGTCTACTTCAGTTAGTGAGTTCCTCCTTAGGGATGATTCTTCCTTTTTAAGAGTTTTTCTGAATTGTTACGGTCCAGTCCTCATTTTGACATACATCCAATCCACAAAAGCAGACTGGCCTGCACTGCTCACCACGTCCTCCCACAGTGTCTTTTAGTGGAAGAGGATGAAGGAATAACTTAGACCAGTTTGAGCAAGTAGTTTGAGATGACGTTCTCTCCCATACAAAGAGAGCGAGAAGGACGTGTATCAGGGCTTCCTCCATAGTAAAACTGAAACCATTACATTCTCTTTAATCTTCACAGGTTGTTTGGTTCATGATCTCCCTGCTGGCGCCCACAAGGACGAAGCTCACACACATCAAACCTTTTCAAGACATTTCTCTAAGCTTCACCTTTGCTTTCCTTCAGGCCTTTAACTGTATTTCCTTTCCATTTTCTTTGCCACCCACTTTAGTGATTTATGAATCAATATATTTATTTTTTTCTTACGTTTTACATTTTTGTAAAACAGACTCGTAGTATTTGTTACATTCAGACTTCACTTTGTTGTTTAAGCTGTAAATATACAATTATCCCTTCATATGTGTTGTCTTGCGCCCTTCTGGTTCTTTTTAGAATAGGAGTGTTTATCTCCGCTACATTGGTTTGCTTCTTCAAGAGATGTGAGGGTTGGAAATTATCACCAGCTCTCAATAAAATGCTGGTAAATGTTTGTGTGTGGCTGGTAAGTTGTCTACCAGCCGTCATTTAAAGGTCCTGTTCTATCTGAAAAACCTAGCATGCTGGTGAAGTAGTCAAAGTGGTTGGTGAACCTTTGTGGTTCACCACCACTGTGGCCAGAGGACAAGCAGGTGGGGACTCCTTCACATTGTGAATATTAGTTATGCTGTTTTTCTTTTTGTTTTCTTTTTCAGTTAGCTACCCCTTGCTTCCAGTGAGAAATGCTATCAATACTAACAGGCCATTTTTGGAAAAGTGAAGAAGAAATGTATTGAACTTTTTCCCAAAATGTGATCTGAGTCTGATGAAGAAAGGCAACCTTCTAAAACTTAAACTGTCAGGACCCTTCAGGTCGTAGTCCAGCTCATGTAATCTCAATCAGCATTGCTGAGTTTTTCTTTTATGGGCAGGCTTACTGGAACTTATCAATGTCTGGTGGCTTGTTATTATTGTTTGGTTCGGGCCTACTGTTGAACTTTTAAAATAACTCTAAATCTGCACGTAAAATGAAATAACACCTAAGATATTGGCCTTTATGTCTGGGATCTATGTATATCTTTTATCCAGTTTTATAATAAAGATTTAAACATTTATTATTCAGTGAATATAAGAGTTGATAGAAAATATTTCAATATACTACTGGTCATATTTTTACATGGGTAACCTGTTTGTCTCTGAACTTTGGCTGTGGGTACTGGAGGTAGACAATACTCCATAGAAAAGAACAACAAAATGTCATCAGTCATGGCTGATCTGTTTAATAAAGACAAACACTGACTGAATCTCCAGTTTTGTTTCAATAGAACGAGGCAACAAAGGATTTAAAGGCTTTGAAATATTAGAGACAATGGAGCCTTGCCCCCAATTTTCACCGATGTCAAAGTACAAAAGCCTGAAGGGTGGCAGTTTCACTCCTACGTTAACGTGATCAACTGTGAACCAAGACAAGCAAAAAACAAATCATGCTGCTGAATGTGTCAGAAATCCCTCGGGCCCCAGAGTCACATGGCTGGAGTTACATGTCTGTTGCAGCAGACTTTCAGTGTATTATTGTGGTTATCCGATTGTTCAAAACGCTTAAGGACCCACAAATTTGCTGACATTTTTATCTTAAGAGTATTGCAATACTGGTAGCGAAATACTTTCAAGTTGTACAGTAAGCGAATGGTTAGGTTTCTTTTTTATTTATTTTTATGAACAAATATACATCCATACACTACAAATATTACCATAGGAAGAAAAACAAAAAACTACCAAAGGTACATATGCATTATAATACTAATGGAATAATTACAATATTACAAATTCCAATATACATATAATACAATATTATAAGATTTGATAATAGTTGATATTTTTTACATCTCTCTCTCTATCATCTATCTATTTATCTATCTATCACAATGTAATAGATTGTTTACGCAACATCCGCCATCCCTCTGACAATCGCGTGCGCAAGTGTGCGTCTTGGTTGCGCACGGGGGACAAAACGCTGTCACGTAAAATTTCCCATCATGCTTTTCCTGAACGCTTCAGAAAAGCCCGATGTGAAGGCCGGAGAGGAGGCTACCATCCGAGGGGTAGCCGATCCCAAAGAGGATTTTGTATTTTTGACATTTGAATTACCAAATACGTGACGGCGGCATCGAGAACAAAGAAGTAAGCATCATAAACATGGTGCTCATCCTCACAGGACATGTTTTATTAGGCCTGTGAGTGTCGGCAGGTTTCCCTCCGCCGCCTCTTCGGGGACTCTCCTGTCTAGTGTGCTGGACCCGCGACACCGCCAGGCAATGACAGCGGCTACAGCGACTCCGCAGCTATTGAGAGACCGGCTGCTGCAGGCCATCGACGGCCAGAGCAATGTGAGTAACGGTTAGCCTCCTACTTAATGAGAACCGGAACGGAATGACACAGAAGGGCCGGGAACAGGGCTGTGCCGACCCCAAATCCCCAAAAGGGTTGACGAAGTTGCGGCAACAAGTAAATACATATTATTTGCTAGCTAATTAGCTCGCTAGTAGCACTAGTTATCAGAAGTAATGTCAGACACACCAGTAGCTAACTAGCTACTGTTAGCCAGTTAGGCAGCTAAGTTAGCTTGTCTAACGATATTGAAATGTACAGGACGGGAGACTTGCTAACGTGAGCTACCAGACAACAAGTCAACAACTAAAAGATTATTAGATTAATGTCGTTGGTTATAGCTGTCTTTGGAGTTGCTGGCAAAACACTGTTAAACTAAAGCTATCCAGATTGCTGCACCGTGGGCATTGCCAATCTTTGAAAAGTGTTATGCAAGTATAAACTCAAAGGTCTCAGCAACTAGGGACGTTAGCTGCCAACTTATTGATCTGTCGTTATTCCAACGTAAGTAATTAAGACAAACGTGTCAAAACTACTGTCGAGCTACTGCCTACATTCTTACAAAGTTAGCTAGCTGATGAGTTGGCTTCTAGTTAGTCAACTGCTCTGTAATGTCGGTCTTCCAGCCAGAAAGCTCAGTGTCCAATGGAGAGCTGGTCACTAGACCCAGAGCACAATGAATGGATGGTGACAGTCTTCCCCATTCTTTAGTGTTTAAATAAATGGCCTCATCTCAGGGCAGTGCTCAATATAATGCATGTTTTGTACAATCCTGTGTGTCGCACTGGGTAAGACACGTTGGGCGGGATGCGCTTTTCCTCCTGTCATACTAAATGGAATCTAATTTAGTCTACTTGTGGGTAAAAGGGTACATTTGCATGCAATCTTAGTTTGTCATAGTGAGCCTGAAACCATCTGTGGCAACGTGCTTTTCATTGTACAGGTGCACTTTTGAAAGTGCATTCAAATGATTCTTTACCCCTTCTAGCAGTCCCTCCCTCTCTCTGTCTTTGGCGGTAGAAGTTGAACATTAGCCTGTCCAGACACTACAGTACTTCTCTCTGGAGGCCTCAGGACTTGTATTTATAATGCCATGTGTCTTTTCAGCAGATATGCAACATGGTGGCAGTTATGGAGGTGATCTCTCTTTTGGAGAAATATCCTATCACCAAAGAGGCGCTGGAGGTAGGTTATGCTATGAATCACGTGCAGTCAAAATATAATCAAATTGTGTATCCGCTTTTCAAAAGTCAAGTCAGGGCCGCTCTTAAACACCCCCCTTCTCTCCGTAAAGGAAACCCGCCTTGGCAAGCTGATCAACGATGTACGGAAGAAGACCAAGAATGAAGACCTAGCTAAGAGGGCGAAGAAGCTCCTGCGTAACTGGCAGAAGTTGATAGAGCCGGGGCAGAATGAGATCTTGTCCAAGGGGCACACCGGTACATCTGGGTCTTCCAATGGTGGCGCTCATCCCTGCAGAGCTGACATCTCCACTCCAGCTGCCACCACGCCATCAGGTAAAATGGTTCCAGAGTTGAAGAACAGAAACGACTTCAACAACTGTTACTCCCCGAGGGTGGAGAAATTCGGGCAACCGAAAACGTAAAGGCGAAGAACAGCACGTACCAGCCAAGATAGCCAAAAAGACTGCCTATGATAAAACACAAACTTCCACACGGCTGCCAACCAATGGGATTGGTGGCGGCCCTGACGTTTTTACAGATGCGTTGGACTCTCGTGGACATCAGCCTTCAGACAGGGAGGTTTCTGAGCATCTGGACAGTGACAGACTCAATAAAATCCCTGTCAACGCTGTCAAACCTCACCCAAGTTCCCCAGGATACAGCAAACCCCCTAGCACTTCTTCGTTGCTAAAAACATCGGTGTTGCAACAGCATGCCAGACTGGAGCAGGCGGCCTCTGGAGGGCAGTCTCAACCCAGAAGCCCTCGCTGCTCCTCTCATAGTCCTCGAACTCCAAAGCAGGAAGCAGTTGTCAAACAAACTGTACCAAAAGCATCAGCTCTTTCGAGCCCCGCCGGGAGTCCGAGGCCTACGGATAGCTCTGGGCTGGGGCCCTCCACTTTGCCTTCCTCACAGCCTTTAAATGTTTGTGTTCAGGGTTTGCACGCCGATGGCTCGTGGTCTGCAGACTTGGACTCTCAGAGCAGCTGGTTATCCAAGCCTCCCAGCACGTCTCTGCACAACTCAAACGCCTCCTCCATCAGTGAGGGGGTTAGTTTGGAAGATGCCAGCGCTGTTGGCAATGCAGGGAGAAAGAAAAGACAGAAATACAGGCCTAAGGATTACATGGTAAATTTAGACGGACAGACCACAGAGGACAGCACGAAACCAGTCAGGTTAAAAGACAGGAGACTGACCTTTGACCCTGTAACAGGGCAGATCAAAGCCTCCTTCCACAAGGAGACTCGGGAGGCAGAGGTCAGGTCGGTACACAGACCTGAACCTCCACGGACAGAGCTGCTGAAGCAGAACCCCCCAGTTGCTCCCAGTCCCTTCCAGCAGACAAACTGGAAGGAGCTGTCAAGGAACGAAATCATCCAGTCTTACCTAAGCCAGCAAAGCAATGTGCTGACGTCGTCGGGCGCCCAGAGCTCCGGGGCGCACTTTTTCATGAACGAGTACTTGAAACAAGAGGAACATCATATCAAAGAGGGTAGGAAAACACACGTGCTGGCATCTAATCTCCCAGTCACGGACTTACCAGGGGTTAGCAGAGAGGTCACGAAGGACGACATTGACCGATTACACACAAAGCACTGGCCCGGAGTTAACGGTTGCTATGACACCAAGGACAGCTGGTATGATTGGACAGAGTGCATATCGTTAGACCCGCATGGAGATGAGAGCAAGTTGAACATACTGCCATACGTCTGTCTGGACTGAGAGCCGAGGGTGGCTTCCTAAATCACAAGGCGTGAGTAGCATCCACCGAGCATATCTCCGTGAGAGAGCAAGGTCGGGGTGTGTAGCGCCAGTTCAGTCAAGCCTACACTGCTGCTTTGCACAGTAGGTGAAAACGGCTTAAGTCGATGTGCTGCCTGTTTCGGGGGAGAGCGGTTACTGAGTGTATGAGGGGAGGAACCTTAGCTGTACCATCACTGAACGTCCTGCGAGGGGAGAGCGAAGGGAAAAGGCTGTGTACAATCTGCCACTTCAAGAGTCGGTGTCCCGTATCTCAGTTTAACAGGCAGGAACCACTCTAGCCAATACACGCCGTTCTTTACATGGGAGGGAACATCACAGTAAACCGCACGCCAAACGTCAGGTTGCTTGCTTAGCGGCCGACGCCTGCCTCGTAGAGAATGACTTTTTCCGAGTTGTTAGGGTCCACTCACTGCATCCAGTCCACTGAAAGGATTTTCAATAAAATCTCAGCGTTTAAAAGGGCACTAAGTAATTTATGACTTGACCTGTCAGCGACAAACACCAACATGCCTCTGGCGCTTATGGTGGCCTGCAATGGACAGAAATATAGAAGTCACATTTTCATAGTGGAGCCGAGTAAGCTAACTTGTTAGAGCAGCGTCTAGTGAAGAGGCTAAGGTATCACCTGTTAAATACTGGAATAATAAAACTACTTTGTCACTTGTGGCTTCAACGAGGCGTTGTAGCCGTCGGGCTGGTTCAACACCGGTTGCTCGTTTGTAGCACCGACAGTAAAACGACTTATTGACTCTACAACTCTGAGCGCCTCCCACGGTGACTTACGGTGGAAGGAGTAATTGGCAAAGCAGTATTATTAATAAGTTTTTCTTGAAGTAAATCCTGTTTGGTGAACCGTATGGAGGCAGGAAGGACGAGCGCCCCGTAATGATTCAGGAAAAGGTGTTAGTTGATCTACGAGGTTTGAAGTTTGGCCGGTGAGCAAAGTGACATCAACCTGACAGATTTGATTGGACAGTTTGAAGTGACGTTCTCTCTCACGCAGAGACAGAAAAGCTGGTGATGATAAAGAGGTGTGTCCCATCATGTATGAATTTATTTATCTTTACATATTCTCTTCATTTTTGGATTTCCATCCGTGTTCAGACGACACGGCATCGTTTCTGTTTATTAAACCTGTTGAGATTTGGTTCAATGATGCAACAGCGACATTCCAAACTGTTCCCTCGCTGACACGCCAACCTCTCTGACAGGGAAACCATGTCCAAAATGACACATTTTGATAATGTGAACTTTATTTTATACTTTCCTTTTCCTGTGTATTTAGGTTGTAAAATATGAATTGAAACGAAACGGCAAAGCAGATTATGCTACAACTTTGCATCCTTGTACTGTGAGGAAAAAAAACTGAAAAATAAATTAACATGCTGGATAATGTACTTAATACCATTCCTTTAGATATTGTTTGCCTTATGGAAACCTGTGTTTTCCCTAAAAACAGAGCCTTAGTGAATGTACAGAAATTAGCCTTTTGTGTTCAGTTGAATGCAGAAGAGGACATATTTGCTACTTAGTCCTTTTAAGTGGACATGTTGATATGTGTTAATAAAAAATGCAGAAATTGTGATGATCTTGTCCCTGTTCAGTGTGTATGAACCCTTTTGCTTATTGCCTTTTTTTTTTTCATGTCCATACATGAATCTCTGAAACATAACCCCCCCAGTGCAGGATCTCTACATGCATGTGAACCTCAGGGTATTCACACTTTTTGGACATCATTCCCATTCTGATGAGGAAATACCCGTACCCGCTTTTTACCCGTCAGCGTATCGTTGGCCAATTCCAGATGCACACGCTTTGATGCAGTTTCCAGTCTTTCAGTGCACGGAGAGGCGAAAAGCAACATGAAATCATACATATTGGAGAAGCTGAAAATTTAATTTAAAATCGGAGCGTTTGATTTGATTTTGGTGTCGGTCATGGATTTTCTGGAAGATCATGGAATTTTGAGACGTATATTCCAGGATGGGGAAAGTCAGGGGAATTCTCTGGGGAATATGAGAATTTTACAAATGGGGTCCCTTTACAGGAGTATAGTGTATTGTATAGTGTGTGTGTGTGTGTATTTATTTTCCAACTTGTTTCACACTTCAATTCCAACCAGTTCTGCCCTGTAGAACTCCTGAGCTGAAAAACATTAACAAAGCAGGGAGGAATCACATGTTTAGCTGTGGAAGCACTCCAACTTGGTTATGGGAAGTCATGGGGAAAGTGTTGGAGTTGTACATCAGGGCCGCTGTGGGAGCCCTGGACTTCATTACCTCAAATCTGTTTTGCATTGTTTCTATCGCATCACTGCTTTTCAACTGACCCAAGCGGTATGAATGCAAAAACAAAGGGGATTGACTTCTTTCTATATATAACTAACATTTGCATGCTGTATATTTAGCGATGTAGCGGAGGGTAAACGTGCAGACTCTTGTTTACTCTTGTTTTTGACATGACATGACATGATCTTGATGTCAAATAAATGTGCATCATACAATGTAGTATCAAATTTGGTGTACGTGATAGGATCAAAATAGGATCTAAACGGGGGGGGAAAGCATAAATTAATGCTTTTCAGAATTTATAATTGATCTTTTGGTGGTTGGTTGTCTCATAATCACCGACAGCAGGTCATACTATACCCACTTTTTATTTACCGCTACATTAATCCATGTATTAAATTAAATATAGTTATGATTAATAGTATGGTTAATGGGGTGCTTGTTAAAACCAGACTGTGACTGGAGTGCTGTAGCTGGACAGCGGACGTGACGTACAGCTGTCTCCACGTCTCACTTTTTACAGGTGCGTCAAGTCAGGTGGAGTTAGTTAACAAGACCGGAAGTACGGTGATTTTTTTTCCCTCCACAATAAAAGCGCAATAGTCACTCCTGGAATAAAAATAATTATTCGTACTGAATATCAAAATCATATTAAAACAGTCAATGTTTTATTTATTTATTTATTTAGTACAGGTTCCTCATTAAATGTATTTTATGTTTTCACTTCCGACATCCAGCAGAAAGTTAATATTCCTCCTTCCTGTGATGAACCCAAATGGGGTGTTTTGGTTTTTGCAGATGTCCAGACTAGTTTCTGGCAGAATGCTGACATTATAAACACTGAACTTTCCTTGCACTTCAATTTTTTATTTTTTATTTTTATTTTTTTAACATAGATGTAGATGATAATGTTTTACTTTTTCTTTTGCTGGTCGCTTGTAAAACTTGACTTCCCCAGCACTGCATACTCAGAAAGGCCTTGAAATACATACGCGTCAATAAGGGTTTTATTTTGAAGGTGATGACAGGAAGTCGTATGCTACATTGTAGTTAGCAGGACAGCACCACTTCAACAGTGTTGCTCCCAGTGCCACCGCACACCGCCGGTGACTGCGAGCTGGAAGATGGCTGCGGTGGAGCGTCCCCCAGTCAAGGAAGGGATCCGGATATTTTTCTTGTGTGTGTGTTGGTACACGGTCAGCTCGGGAGGCAACATCGTCAACAAAATAATCCTCAATGGATTCCCGTATCCCGTGACAGTCTCTCTCTTTCACATATTCTCAATCGTCGTCTTCCTGCCACCGTTGCTGCGGGCATGGGGAGTCCCCAAAACAGAACTGCCTAGCAGTTACTACCGGTGGTACATCCTGCCCCTAGCCTTCGGAAAATACTTTGCATCTGTATCGGCCCACTTCAGTATATGGAAAGTGCCTGTTTCATATGCTCACACTGGTAAGTAAAGTGGATTTGAGTGAAATGTGAGGCCAGCTGGAGCGTGCACGCCAGGTTAACTGATGATGTGTCTGTGCCTTCCTAATGCGCCAGCAGATGTTAGCTAGCTCGGCTAAAGCTAAGTAGCCTAGATTGCCTGGTCACCTAAGCTCGCCAGCAACGATTCGTGTGGTGTCCTGTACATCGTAAATGGAGACATGTTTTGATGGGACAAATTCCCTTTGCCTTGGCCCCAATTAGCCTCCAACCGGACAGCTCGTGACGGCCTTTAAAGACGACCAGCTACCCTTAGCTAACGTAGCAAACTGAACTAACGCTACCGTTATGTCAGGGGGAGGGTCCGCGGCTCCAAACCTGTCCTGTGGTACTAATGGAGTGTCACGGAGCCTCGTGTCATTGGGTTTCTCTTCATGTGGGAAGAGATTTGTTGTTGGATATTGTTTGTTAGGGAATAACACAACTGTCGACACTGCTGTCCAGACATTGGGGCGATAACTGTAAATAATGACTCTTAATAATGACTCATTATCCGCTGTCTTCACTTCAACTAGAATTAAAGAACAGGGGCACTAAACTATTGTAGACATGCTTGGGGCAGCCTGGAGACTCAAGGACCCCTGGAGCTCCCTGGACCCCAATTTGGAAACCACTGCTGTAGTGTTGCAAATGGTCAGTGAACTCCTCACATAGATAGATCGATAGATACTTTATTGATCCCCGGGGGGCAATTCTTGGGTTGCAGCAGCATAACAGTATCAAAGAGTGCACAAAATGCAAAGGCAAGGTACAAAAAACAAAAGTCCTTGCTAGACAACACTTTGCTGCTCGATGAGTTTTCATCATCACAGCATCTTTTTATCACCAGCATAGCGGCGTCCTCATCTGTGCTGTGTTCATCCAATTGACTGAGTTTATGAACCACCAGGGTGCCACCACCGTTGGGTAGCGCTGTGTTTTATTGTTGGTGACGCACACACACACACACACCAGTGTTACGACCGGCTCGCAGGCCACAACAAAGGACGCCAAACTCAGCAATAACAAACTGAAATGTATTAAAGTAACTTACAGTGACGTCAGGATCAGGGGTGTATGAGAGTGCATGTTGTCAGTGTAAAACCAAAGAAGGCACCGCAAAAGAAGCAATTCGATTTGGTGAAGGGTGAAGGGACCGACACGCTGGCGTCTGGGCAGCCGGGCTTAAGTCACTTGGTGTTCCCAGTTAACCCAGTTAATGGCACCTCAGCTCCACCCAGCCAAGGACCTGCAAGACACACCCAGCACACAACAGGACCAAGGCCAACCTGATGGCATTTTTCTCAGCATCAACATGACTCAGAGCCATGGAGGCATGTGACCGGCGTAGTGTTTGACAAGGGTGTGTGTGTGTGTGTGTGTGTGTGTGGTGACCTGGAGGGTTGGAAACCTAAACCTGCAGTGGGCTTTGTTGTATAACTTGAAGTGTATTGTTCATGTTACAGTTGCAGCCAATTAAATCCTGCCCACGTCCTTCACACTGCTTTTAGTCAAGTAAACAAACCGGCTGTTGTACATTTCACTCTGACGTTGTCCCTTCCCCTGTTGCTCCACAGTCAAAGCCACGATGCCGATATGGGTTGTGCTGTTATCAAGAGTTATCATGCGGGAGAAGCAGACGACAAGGGTGAGTAGGCTCAACACCGCAAATAAGGCATAAGGCCGGCTCCGTTTTAGCCCTTCGTAAGTGTTTGGGCCTGAACAGCGGTGATGTGGCATAATGTGAGACGGCACCGCGTCTCGTATTACTGCCATCAGCCGGGGCTTTTGTCTAAGGTGACCAGACTCCCTGGGAAGGGATGGAAACAAGCCTTTTCCCTCACAGTTCATAGTAAAGCCCCAAGTCCACATGCCTCTTTCAGACAAATAGGTTTTGGTATAGAGTAGGACTTCCACATGATGATGATGATGATGATGATGATGAGAAGTTCCCAGCTGGCAGGTTGTAATTCCACTGTGTGTTCCAGTGGTGCAGCTTGGAAAAAACAAGGTTGAAAAAGTCCAACTTTACACTTCAAATGTACATTTAATCATTTACCACGCAGGGTATTAGATGTAAGGTCACGTGATGCTGCTGTTGCCTGGAGCAACCACCGAGGTAGTCGACTAGCGACATGGTTAAACCTTTCTGCACATTGAAGAAGTTTAATTCCAAAATTTACTCTTAACAAAACAACACCTGAAAATAAAACTCCTTACTGAATATTAGTGAAGTTCTTCGCTATCTTGAGCCCTTTACTTATAAATCACAATCATTTCTGTCTTACATATCGAGCAATAAACATCAGCTGACTCTTTTTACAAGAGCTGAATAAATCCTTTTACTTTCACTTGAACTGTGAGCCAAACTTGACTGCAGTAGTTGGAGGAGTTGTACTAGAACAGCATCCAGACCTGGTCTAGGAGGACTGAGGGCAGGATGGATGTGGTCTGCCTCTACTACATCCTGTAAAAGCTTTCTGTCCTGCCGTCTCACTGGCTGGCATTCAGCCTGTCCAAACGGGGTTTGCTCACCCTTCTGTCTAACCAGTGGTTCTCAACCTGGTCCTCTTAGGGCCTCAGCTCAGCTCTCCCCTTCTTGTTGTACCACATTTGTTCCTCTTACTGACTTTCACAACTTCCCATTAGTGCCGTCAGGTTCAACCACATGCATGCTGAACAGAAAAGAGACAGTTATTCTTTACTACTTTCTTGGTATACTAGGTCGAAAAGAGACACATCCCCTCAATCTCTACTTTAAGAATACTACTCTTAATAGTTTTCTGTTTAATAAGACCTACCGGAGCAACATTAGTCCAAAACTAATTCTGGCGTCGCTCCAGTGAAGGTCCAACGAGCAGTAAGGAGGATAAGAGCCGATCTCCATCTCCCACCACCAGAAACTCTGAAGGCTTGAGCTCCTGTTTTGTGCCGTAAAGCAACCCAGCAGATCTCTGTTATTGAACTGGAGAGGGAATCTGAAACAGCTGGGTTGCAGTCGGCGTCTCGTTTTGTCCTGATTTCTCGGGCTCGTTTTTAATATCATTTACTTTGTTCTGACATTTTGGAGCCTAAAGCAATGAATGGGTTTCTGTCACTTTGCTGCACTGCAGTGTGCACTAGATTTAGACTCCTTAACTTGGGGATGTTATTTGTATTGTCGCTGCTGCTGCTGACTTTGGCCTACTTTCCCTGCGCGGTCCCTTATCCTAGGTGTACATATCCCTCATCCCCATCATCGGAGGAGTGCTGCTGGCCACGGCGACTGAGCTGTCCTTCGACGTGTTGGGCCTGGTCAGCGCCCTGGCCGCCACGCTCTGCTTCTCGCTGCAGAACATCTTCTCCAAGAAGGTAGGAAATCCTGATGAACACTGAAGGATTGTGGGGCATTTTAGCCGTTTAATAAAAGGCAACGTATTGGTGGAGCAAGGCACCAGCGCTGCCAGGGTCGGGGGTTTGATTCCCACCAGGGCTGTCCAGTCATGCTACTGTGATGAACACGTCCGTTTTAATTTTGAAGAATGAAATTAGTGAAATTTTAAAATGACTTAAAAAAACACAGTGATGAATTACAAATCTAAAACAAACAAAGTGACAACGTGGTTTATGGGGTCGTGTTTATGAAAATGAGAGAGAGCAACTGATTTTCAATTTAATCTATTATTTCTATTATATTTTCTCAGTGTGTTTAATGAATCAAATTGTGTAAACGATGTCCTTGATTAAAGATAACACCAATTTATTTAACCGGTATAATTCTATATTTATTGTAAAGAAGCATTTTCACTCATCGTCTTGAAGACTTTGTCGATGAACTGTAGGCAATAGCAGAACGTTGTAACCAGCACAACCTTTCACAGCTTCACGTTCAGCTGTCACACACACGTATGTCCTTGTATAGATATTTTTCACACTCTTTAAAGTCTCGCGTCTTATTTATTCACTACATACGCTAAACCAGACGCTGCTGTAATCTCCTGTTGGGGCTTCCAGGGGCTTCGGTTCTTAAAGATGGATTGTTGCTATTTTTAATGCACCGTCATAATGCAACTACGTATTAAACATCCAAAATTAACTTTTTGCTCACCTGCCAAGCGGTGATGAACTGAAAAAATGTACCTGCCAAGAGTAATGTCTTACCCGTCAGAATAATAGCTTTCCTGTAGACAATCAGATACCGGGTGGTGATTAAGAAACATGCTGACTCACTTATAGAACGGATCAAGTTTGTAATTCATCATGAAGTGCAACAGAATTCAAATTACGAGAGCATGTTTACACACACACACACACACACACACACACACACACACACACACACACACCACTGAAGTAAGAGCGTTTCACAGTTTTAATCCCCAACTAACGTCAGGCAGAGGAGCAACAGGAGGAAACGGTTGGAGAAGAGCAGTGTAACAGGCAGCCAATCAGGAGCCTGTTTGATACAGCGTTAGCGTTTTCCTGCGGTTTGATTGGCTCACAGTCAGAGAGCGTGGCCAGTGGCCAGCAAGGGCAGAGGTTGAGAACAGGCAAAGACCATTGAAATGTTAGCGTCTCCAAAGGTTAGCGATCAGTGGGCGGGTGCCTCTTGTTGATTGGTCAAGACAAACCAAAGACCCTGTACCTGCTGCTGCTTTAAAGGTGTTGCGGGACACACGGATCCACCACCTGAGGCTGCTCAACATCCTGGGCTTCAACGCCGTGCTCTTCATGGTGCCTACCTGGGTTCTGGTGGACCTCTCGGTGTTCCTGGTGGACGGAGACCTGGTGAGTAGCGGGGGAACGACCCAGACTTCATCAGGGCAGGAAACCAACTGTGTAGTAGGACAGGACCTTCAAACGACGATTACATGGCTTGTAGAGTCAAAGCCAAAACACCAGCGTTCGACTGGTGGCTGGTTATTGTGTATGTACAGCTTCATGCTGTCACTTGTCAGGGGAACAGATGATTTTCTACCTTTTGACACGGTTGAGATGTTTATATTACCAAGTCAATGAAATCTGCAATTCATCTCAACCATGCCAGGAAAGTAACTTTGGCTGTTGAAAGCCACAAGCCACTATTTATTCTACCAGAGGAAATGATCTTCTCAGAACAGGAACTGCGGCTGTTAGACTAGACAAACTTGACACATCAGGTTTGGCTTGAGGCTGCCGGTAGTTTGTCTCCCTGAGCGTTGCCTGACTGTGTCCTCGCTGTGGTCCTTCCAGTCGGACGTGTCGGGCTGGACCGGTACCTTACTCCTGCTGCTGGTCAGCGGCTTCTGCAACTTCGCCCAGAACGTCATCGCCTTCAGCGTGCTCAACCTGGTCAGCCCGCTCAGCTACGCCGTTGCCAACGCCACCAAGAGGATCATGGTCATCAGCATCTCGTTGCTGATGCTGCGCAACCCCGTCTCCTCCACCAACATCCTGGGCATGATGACGGCCATAGTCGGGGTCTTCCTCTACAACAAGGTGAGTCGCCCTGACCGCCGGATGGTAGGAGGGCAGGGAGGGATGGAGGGAAGGGAGGAGGGGGTAAAGGCAGGAAGGGCAAATTCCCTGAGATGGAGGGAGAGACAGGGAAATCTTGAAATATTAAGGCAAGTACTTTCTGTTTCAAATCCTCCACTCCTCCTCAGACCCCGCCCCCTTCTCTGTAAATGGCCACTCATGACGTAGACGCTACGTGTCGCCAAGTACCGAGGGGAAGTCGAGGTCGGCCTGTTAAAGAGTAATAAAACAGGGCCAGTGTCTTGCTTAACTTCCACCCTGCTGGCCAACCTCCAGTCTACGGTCATAAATCATGTCCTGTTGTACCCTCTGTGTTTAAGGGTGCACTGTTGTGTAGAAAAGGCTTCAGTTGCATTTTGAAAAAGCTGGTCAAAGCAAAATACACACTTTGTTTCAGTAGCGACCAGCTGCCACTATCAGCCAACAGTACTGATGTCCAGCTGTCAAACGCTTGGCAGAAACTTTTCTCATTCTAGTTGTAAACTGCAGCCTACAAGCCCCGCCTCTTGTGGTCAACACTCTAACACGTTGAACTGTTCCCAGTTTAAGTAAGCGCTAAAAAGACACTACCACCTCCCCATAGTCTCTTCCTGTCCCCGTCGCTCCCTGACTTTAATATGGGTGTTGGTGGTGTGATGAAGCAGAACATAGATGTACCTTAACTTCCACACGTCTTCTAAACCCATTTGCCGCCCCCCCTCTGCCAACAGGCTAAGTACGACACCAACAAGGAGAAGAAGCTGCTGCCCAGCGCCAAGCAGGACCTGGTGTCCTTCGACAACCCGGGGCTGGAGAAGATCCAGGCCAACGGGTCAGTGCCTTTCTCCCACGGCTCGGTGCTGACCGACCACTTCCAGTACAGCCGGCAGGCCTACACGACGAACTACAGCGGCAACCACCAGTACGTGGTCTAGGCCAGGAGTCTCCATCCTGTCAGAGACATTGCTGTATGTAGCCCCCCCCCCCCGCCCCCGGCAGCCCCCGCTCCACCAAACTGAAGGCAAGTGCTGTTTTTTGAGGGGGGAATGAGATGCGTTAGTCGTGAAAAGGCCAGTGTCTTGACCTCCCACGCCCCTCCTCCTCTAAACGTCACTTTCTTACGGCTTTGCTGCATATCGTAGTTTATTTATTACTTTGGTACCGACCGTTTGAGCCCAGACAAAATGTGTATCAGGCGTTTTCAGGCATCCCGGTGGCGGATTAAGCCATGTTACCTACAGGCAGCTATGTGCCACAGTTTTGGGGGGCTGGAAGGAAATGGCGTGCACCTTATTGTCTGGAAACGTCTGACTCCGTTTTGTTCTCCCAGTCAGAGATAAAGTGTTATTGGCTGTTTTCTGTTCGGTCAGAGGAGAGGATGTCAGCTGTAACTAATTACTGAGTCTGTCATGGTTCATTTTGTCCTGAACAAAACTTAGAAGGATATTTGGATTTCTAGTCAAGTCGTTTCTCTTCAGCAGGCACTTCAGGCACAGAAACCCTCCCAGAAAGAAACCACCTACATTCTGTGAGCTTGGAAATCAAATTAAAGGTTCTCTGACTTTTTCATCAAAATCAAGTTGTCCACAAATTCATGATGTGGTGTTTTTGTTTTTTAAAGAACCTTTTGGGCTTTAATATTTAAAGACATAGGGAGTACGCACCAGTTTTGACAGATGGTTTGTCAAATGTTTAATATCTCAGAACGGCAGCCAGATAGAAGTTCATCACTCCAGGTTTACAGTTTGTCCTTCGGCCTTTCGTACAGCAGTTTGTTTGAGTTGGTCTCAGCCTGCAGGTGGAAAGCTAACAATACTAAGACAGGTGACAGAACAGGGAAAGGAAGTTGTCAGTTGGTGCTTTTAGGTTTGTCGACTATCTTCTATGGAAGAGCTGTTGTGAGGGCGAATCTGAATTTGGCTGAAAAGTTACTGAAAAAGTTACTGAAGAAACAGTTACACTAAAAAAGTGTAACTTGTAAAATGTTTGCTTCCACTTTCTCCCCCCCCCCCCCCCAGAAGTGCCTGGTGAAGAAAAACCACTGACTAAAAATGTAAACTCAACTCTTACTGGGGAGAATATCCACATGACTACAATTTGATGTTTCAGTCATACTTGCTATCAGCGAGGGTCTTTATCTGCCACATTAATGAAAATGCTTTTTTGGAAATGTACTTTTCCTAAAACGAACACTTGGAGGCTTCAGGAAATGGAGCTCAGGTCTTTGACTTGAGGCAGCGAGACGAGTCCTGTTGTCCAGAACAGTCCATGACCTGCATATGTTGCTGTCCCGGAAACAAAGAAAAAATTTGATATCATGGAGTCCAAATGTAAAGAATTAAACTGAGATTCACCAAAATAAAGCACCCTTGTAATACGCACTAGGACATCTGCACAGGACAAGGACGTTTTGTTTCATTTCTCTTGATGTTGATGGATTATGCTGTTATACACTAGTTAGAAATTAACTTTATTTTTTATTTTTTTTGAATCCGTTGTTAGTATGTATATGTCGGACTATTTCATGAGTAATTCTGCATAGCTTCACCTTCTGGGGGGGGTCGTCTCTCCTGTCAGATGATTTTAGGCCTTTACAGTGAACCAAAGCTGCTCTGTACCGCCGGTGTGTTCAGCCGAGGCCCTCCACCCAAGCTTTCACATCACCAATCAACTAAATTAGTTCTGCAGATAGAACTGTGACTGTCTTCCCAGTGTCTTTGTAGAGTCCTGGTGTTTGATTTAAAGTCTAGACGCAATCAGGTGTAACATTGGTATCAACCCGACTCAAAACGAGGCGTGCATGAAATCATCAGTATGGTTTGTGCATTTAAAGATTCAGCTCTGAGGACTGGATGCCTGATTGTAATTATTGATTATACTGTTAACAAAGTTGGTAGCCTCAAGCGTTACCACAGAACACTGTATTGATCTCATCCCTGTCAGAAGTGTATTAATGATGATGATGATGAAGTTATACTGCTTGAAGAATTGTACTAACACATACTAAGCCTCTGCATATCACGCTGCAGCAATATCAAGTACGATTCAGGTTTCAAGACTGTACTTTGTTATCTGTCTTATATAAAAATTGTTTCTACACACATCTTTTTTTTGTGTGATCAGTATGAGTGTTGAATGGTCCATTAGACGTTTGAGGATGAGCCAGAGAGGAGGGAGGGGCCATCCTCTACTCGGTGGGCTTCTCAGCATCATAGCATCTATAATCATCTTTATTCCATTCAAGTCAATGGAACAAATCGGATTGTTCCAGGAAACCCAGACCTGTTGTTTCCACCGGCCAAATCTGAAGCTGTGGCTGCTTGGCCACAATATCAGCTGCTCTGGTTGGTGCCCAAATACCAAGAGGTCCTGTTCTATTCTACCATCTGGTTGGATGGGAAGACGCTGCAAGTGGCAGGTCGGTTTTGGGATGCACTGGTTACTGTAGCTGGTGGCGGGGCTTCCAGCCGACTGGACTGGACTGGACTGGACTAGACTGGACTGGACTGGACTGTCTCGAACCTTGGCATCCACGCTTCTCACGACAACTACATGCCTGAAGACTTTAGTGGCGCTGTAAGAAAATTCAGCCCCCCAACAGGAAAAAAAAACCACAGGAATCAGCCAGTAGTTCTGGTTCCTCCTTGTTCAGCCAATCCTGGCCGTTCGTGTTGCGCAACATCGCACGTGACTCCCCACGTACCCGCAATTACATGAATGAACTCCATCGCATCCATTTCCGCATGAAGCATGAACCAGGTGTAAGGATGGGCTGGATAAATTTACACTACGATAATGTTTTATTTTTGTTAACATATCTGATGTCTGATTGATTCTTGTGGGATTTTTCTGTTTCTGTCTATTTCAAATGTATTTTTCGAGATGAATCAGGTCTTATGCAGGGAGATATTTTAGGACCTATACGAGGTTTTACTGATAGAACAAATCACGTTTCAGCCAGTTTGATCGTCACACTGTCCGGTACCACCGTTAGTATGTTTTAATGTCTACCATTCGTTCCATGTCGTTCCTCATGTTGCCAAACGGGAAAAAAAGAAGAGGCGGTGATCTTTCTGTGGCTGATGCACCGCAGGATGGGAGCAGATTGAAATCTGCTGTGTATTTAATTTAATGTCATCTGGTGTTTGCTGTGTGTACAGAAACTGGCATCACTCAGAAACTGTCTTTGGGTCTGGATAGATTTGGGATGTTGGCTGTAAAGCTCTTAACTGGAATGTAAATGTTGGGGGGGCGGGGGGGGGGGGGGCTGCTTTGTAAAAGTTGTACAAATTCAATTTTGTGTGTTTGAAGAATCTTGAGAGACAGAATTTTTACTGAACCGATGTTTCTAAATTTTTATTTATGGCGTCAAGGTACAAAAACATTGTACAGAGGTGCAGCCGTGCACGGTCTCGTCCGCTTATGTTTAGTAAACGCTATTTTTAAATGTCGGGAAAGAATAAATGCATTGTGGAATACTGATCATGTTGAACTGATTTTGTGAACTGATTCTCTCATTCAGGGTTAGGGGTTCAGTGTCTTGCTCAAAGGCACTTTAACAGGACAGGGTGTTGATGGAAACATTTGCGGTTCAAATCACATTTTGAATTTTACAGAAAGTCATCCTCAGTTAATATAATAGTTTGATTTGATTTTGAGGTGATTTGATGAAGGATTATTAAACATTAGGGTTCAAAGCCAAACCAGGTGTTCCAGTTTCTACTCGTCCTGCCCTCAAGCTAAAGAACCGTCTGAGTCATAAAACAGAAATGACCCTGCCAGGAGCTTTTCAACCCTGCAACCAAACGAGTTATTTCAAGCAGCTTCACGCTCTTGTGCAAATGAACATTTACTCAACTTGTCTAGCCAAACGTCTTAAAAACGACCTGCCATGAGTCGTTGGTTACCCTCCGTTCAGTTCCTTATCTCCAGGAGGACGTAGCTCCTGAGGTCAGAGCAGCTTGAAACGAACGTCAGTCCATCTTCAAGAGTTAGAAAGAATTTCCTGAATACTTCATGTTTGTTTTACAAGCAACGTCCACGTGGAGCGTAAACGAACCCTTAGCCAGTAGTATATCGTCTCCTAGCCCTCGTCAACAGAAACCTGCATTGCAATTGCAAAAGTTCACTTTCTAAACCCAAGTAGTGCATCTTGCTTTGAGGGAGGAAAGAAGAACTGAGCTTCACAGAAGGGAAGAAGAGAACGTCCTGTAGATGGCGCTCACTTACTGCCCTCTTTCTGCTTTTGGAGGAAAGGCAGCTGTCTCGGTGACCCTGCTACAGGACGGACGGTATGTACGAGTATGATGGAAGTGTCCTGGTACTGGCAGCCTGTTGCCCTGCTGGCAGCATTACAGGCTGCTTTCTGCTGCTGTCTAACACAAACAAGACCAGACCTGTTCAGTATTTCATCCCATAACCACAACAAGCCAGACACAATGATACTGGTGAAATAGAAAACATGGACAGTGAATTATTACCAAAGAACGATTTCTCTGATCATCACAACACAAATGACTTGACTTTATTTCATACCAATGCAGGCAGTGTCTTTTAATATTTATTATAAGAAATAGATTGCTCTTTACAGTCCAAAGTTGATTTCATAGAGTCCAAACGGGGAGCAAGAGGTGCAACTCTCTGTGAAGCTTTAATAGTTGATCAGGCCTGTAGTCAAGACCGCCTCAGTCCAGTCTAAGTCACTTACAAGACCAGATCCAGTCGAGTTCAGGTGATGACCAGGTCAGGACCAAACTAGGCAGTCAAGTCTATTTGTATAGCCCTTAATCACGGTTACAGTCTCAAAGGGCTTCACAACGCCGCAGGATGAAAACAACCTTGGACCCTCTCAGAGGAACAACAGTGTACAGGTTTTTCCAAACAATAATGCTTAAGGGTGAACAGATGTAGGGCCACCTACAGGAGCTCTGTACTAGACCCTTCACAGAGAGTGTTGCACCTCATGGTCACACCTCTCCTTCTGGTTGCTCGAGTCTTTTCACAGTCTAGACGTTCATAAAATCTCACCCAAGTCCCCATAAATCCATTCATTTCCTGTAGAGCTGAGCGATGTGCGGACGCTCAACAAGCTTGCCGGGCGAGAAGAAGTTCGACATGGCTGACCTGTTCATGGCCATCGGCCCTCAACAGCCAATCAGATTCCTGCACCCTTTGTGATTTAGTTCCATGAACAATAGTTCCTGCTGGCAAGTGCAAAACGGATGTGAAGTTGATTCCAACCATTCAAAGCTTTGCAGTTCTCCACAACTTTTATTTTGAAAGTCTACAGGAATAAAAGTCGTTGGGGTCGATGATGGTGGAAATAATTTAACTGGAGGTCAAATATATTTTATATGATGTTAACATAGCCTATCAAACTACATGGCATAAAACCCTGTCGATGCAACTGGAGCCTCTTGCCCCGCCCACAGTCCGCCCGGACAGCGAGCAGGCCGCTCACAGTGTGAACCAGCGGTGAGACGTTCAGTTTTGCAGGCGCGTCTGGAGGTTTCAGTGCTTTATGTCTGGCGGAGGCTCTCCGTGTCGCAGGGTGTGAATTTGACGGTGGCCGGCAGCTGAGTGATGATGTTGGTGTTGCACAGCAGCTGGGTGAACACGTGGCCGCCCCCCAGGAGCTCGGGGTACAACAGGTTCCTCTGCGGCATGCTTGGGGAGTTTCTTTTGCGAGGAGCTCTTCTGGACAAACTCAATATCCGTCGAAACAGAGACCTTCTCAGGAGGATGTATATCCAGGGGTCGAGGATGGGGTTGACGGCGGCTATCCGGATGGCTGCCAGATCAGCTTTGTAGTCGTATTCCTGCGTCATCTGGTTGGCAAACACGCGCACCTGAAACAGAAGAGCAAGTTACAACTGGGCTCCTGTTTGTCCACAAGGGTTCAATTAAAATGTCCCTCATGAGGAAGATCTGTAGTAATCCTGTGAGCAACTTTAGAAGTGTACTATACAAATGTCACAGCAAAACTAATAGTTCCTAAAGTAATATTAGAGAGGTACCACAGGACATCTACAATAAGGTCACTATAAACTAGTCCCTATAGGAATATTAGTGATTTTTCATATTCATGTCTCAGTATTTCAAAACATACATGACAGCATCATCCAACATGTGTTTCTGTTATGAAAAGTCAATATAGTTGCTCATGACTTCAACAGTATTTCAGAATGAGTTTTAGTCTACTCTTCTTTTATCTTTTCTTTTCACAACGAATTGCTATTTGATATCACTGAAGGTTTGAATAAAAATGAGTTTAAAAACACATAGTTGTGATTGAGTCCAAACCCCTTCCACCCTAATGTTAGCATGCATGACCACATCAACAGTTATGTTAACCATCACTCATAATATGAATGTCTATAATATGATACAGTCCTCTGCAGAAGTCTTCGGCACATGTAAAATAATTCGGTAAAGCAAAGATGCTTTCAAAAATAATGAAAACAATACTATAAAGAGCAGCAATATAAAACACTGATGCAGAAAACAAAAATTAAATAATTAAAAAAAATAAGACCAAATTTATATTACAAACAAGAGTGCCTAAGACTTTTGCACAGTAGTCTACTGTAAATATATACACTCAATATTAATACAATATGAATACTAACACAAATAGGCTATGCGTTTCCCTTAGCAGCCACTTTGTTTAGTTACTGTATATATATCCCATAATATCATTAATAAATGTTTGAACATGTATTAGTCTGTTGCCCCAAAACAAAACTCTCATGGAAACAACAACTACACCACCTCTGAATCAATTAGTGTGTCTCCATTAAAACGCCTTACCACTAAGGGAGCTGAACAGGCCAGAACCACCGCGGAGGTTGTCACCAGCACCGCCATCATCTGGGTCTCTGCGGCCGAGGACAGCGCCCTCCACCGCTCCCGGACGCTGGCTCTGGTGACCGGCCGCTGGACGGTCCTCTGGCGCATCAGCAGCAGAGTCCCGCACACCGCCAGGTTCAGCAGGATGGTGCCCAGGATCAGCAGCAGGCTCACCGCGCCGTACAGGAGGGAGTAGGCGGCGGCCGGCGGCTCCCGCGTCCTCCAGTCGACGAAGCACCAGGTGAGGGACGGCTGCAGCTCACTCCGCGCCATGCCCATCATCGGCAGGCAGCAGAAGAATATGTTACTGATGTAAATACTCAACAGAAACTTTTGCGCAAAGCGTCGGTCCACTCCCCACCTCTGGTAGGTGTACGGGCAGCATATGGCCAGGTAGCGCTCAGCGGACATGGCGCATATGATGCTCAGCCCCGCCACTCCGAAAAACAGCAGCAAAAACGAGAGAAACTCGCAGAGATGCTCGTCCTCCAGCACCTGTTGGTCCAGGTAGTTGGCTATGGTGAGCGGGCTGGCCAGGCAGGTGCCCAGCAGGTCCGTGACCGCCAGACCGCAGACCAAAGTGTAGAAAGCGGACGATTTCCGCTCCTGCCTCGATATTGAAAGAACGACTATCGCGATTAAATTCCCGACGGCCCCGCCAGCAAACATAAAAATCGGTAGAGCGATTGATTTCTTGACATCCGCCGCTTGGGAGGGCTGGATCTGCGTTTCGTTTAAAGGAACAGGCCCGTGCGTAAAATTCGCGTTTTCCATGAATTCGTATTTCTGGTCACTGCGCTGTTTCCTTTGGTTAATTTCTGACTTCAGAGTCTATTCCTTCTTGAAAACCAGAACCGCATCTTCTCTGACAGTCTCATATCTTTCCAACAGTCCGCAAGTCGGTAACCGCAGAGCCCGTTACGCACATTGAGCACCGAGTCGAGGGTCTTGGTAATCAATATCCGCCTGGACACGGGACAGTTTAGATGGATCCTCCGAGATGGAGGAAGGAGAGTATTTTATTTCCTTTTCGTGTCTCATCAGCAAGTGTTCGCGTCACCAAAGCCGTGCGTAATCTTTGTGGTCGGGAGGTCAACTTCTACGAGGCTGTTGAGAAAAGATAGAGCTCTCACTCACACACACACACACACACACACACACACACACGAGGCTTCTGGTGAACAGCCATAACCATTTTTTTACCCAAATGAAAATGACTCATATTTGGATGTTCTTCTTTCTGACATCAAACACATTGAACCTCCTGGTATGTGGCAGATGCAACCTGGTGACTCAAATCTTTCTCTCTATTTTTGTCAGAGTCTGAACACAACAGCTTCAAAGCTGACAGGGATTCAGGTCTCTTCACTATGCCACCAAAATGACCAAATCAGAAAGTCATGCTATTCACTAACCATGCACATGACTGGAAATCTGATTTACTTGGTCATGCACATGGAAATTATATTATATTATTTTGCCAACACAATAGTTACTAGTAGGCGACCTCGACAGGCAGTTTGTCCAATCAGAATGGCTGCTGTCATCATGTGAGAAGACTGTTTCCATCCTAGAAACTAATATACTAGACTAGAAAACTCTAAACAGATCTGTGATCAGAAAGGGGCTTTGGGACAGGGGGGTGCAGCCTTGGTGGAGGTGGTGGAGGTGGTGGAGGACTGTTTGTCCGTCTTTTTGAGGACTTTGCGCCACAACTTGTTCTGCATAGATTTCTTTGTGTATGAAACTCTGCGCTCTCTGCTCAACTGAGGCGTACGGAAATGTGCAATCTTAGTGATCCTCAGTGTTTTGCTCAAGGACACTTCAGCAGGGTGGATGTTTGCAGACAGAGGAGGCTTGAACCCGACTGCTTTCAGCTGAAGGAGGGTCTCCCTGCTCAGTACGACCCCCTGCGGCCCTCAGAGTGAGAAAACACTGGCACTGATCAGACAGGCTTGTGGAACAGAGTCACTACTGATATATGCCAGTATACGAGGCGAGGCAAAAAGCCAGTGGCGAGACCCGGGAAGTTGCTGCAGTTGGTATTTTCCCAGTGACAAGCGAGTGTATCCAAAGCACGGTCCAGAGCTCCGTCCCAAACAGAGATGACTGTAAATGGTTGTGAGAAAGTCGCCTGATGGATGGAGAGAACACAGTGCACTTAACCACTCTGACTTTCCTCCATCACACATGCATTACAGGATGACTAATGTTTACAGTGAGGGCTCTCTGTCTGCAGCCAGCCTCCAGGGACAGAGCAACACCTCCGACTGCTGCAGACGAAAGCAGCTCAGACCCCATAAACACCAACAAAGCACTTAAGCGACGTCAAACGCCAACTGGATTGTTGAGCTTAGAGATGAGGGTTTGTGGTGAATCATGGGATATACGAGCTGTTACGGCCCGTTTTACAGTCTTTTCTTGCATGTCGTGAAGGTAATTGTTGGAAATGCACTTAAAATGTTTAATCTTTGTCTATGATCTCTGTACTAGACTGGTACTAGACTGTACTAGACTGTACTAGACTGGTACTAGACTGCACTAGACTGTACTAGACTGGTATTGTGGTTGCAAAACCGGAACTTGCCCGTAGAAGGTTACAAGCTCTTCTCTTACCCTAACCCATACCTCAGCCTTCACCCGTCTTACCCTAACCCATACCTCAGCCTTCACCCGTCTTACCCTAACCCATACCTCAGCCTTCACCCGTCTTACCCTAACCCATACCTCAGCCTTCACCCGTCTTACCCTAACCCATACCTCAGCCTTCACCCGTCTTACCCTAACCCAAAATAGTCACAAAAAGGTTTTTTTGTGATTAAATAATTCTTAATTATTATTAGGTATTTCTTTTTTTTTAATTTTAATTTTAATTTGTATTGTATTGTATGTATTAAAGTATCCATTCACTAATTATTTATTTGTTTATTTATTTATTAAGTTATTTATTAATTTATTTAGCGAAAAATCCATATTGGCAAAAATATTGTCAGAAAGGAGAGAAAAAGTGACTGATAGTGCAAGTAAGATATCCAACATGGAAGAAAATGGTGAAGCCAAAAGAGAGGAAGAGGAGGTGTAGGAAGAATAAAGCATCAGAGAGAATAGAGTAGAATTAGAATCAGAATAGAAATATGGATAGGAGTTATGAGAGGAGCAAGGCGGGAGTGAAAGGAGTACAAGGGAAATACAACTCTTCTGTCCAGGAAATGAGTCAGGAGGATTTCCTGGGTCTCCGGCAGCGACCCCAGGGGGACCTCTGAAAACAAGCTACTAGTGACTCACCACTATCAGACAGTCCCAGATGGAAACACAGTAAGACCACAAGAGGATCCGGTGGCCATGCATTTGATTCAGGGTTTTATTGTTTTACTACTTTTTTTACTTCTACAAATATTACCCGGCGACAGAGCTCCTTTTGAGGCAGAAATAAACCTCAGTTAAACCTCAGTGGGCGGAGCCAAAGCACCGCAGGGCCTCCATCTCATTCCCCGCTCCCATACCATCAAATTTTTCTCCTCAGCTGTTTATTTCCCAGCTACTTCTCTTTCCTCCGTGAGCATTCAAGATCATTCAAGGGTCACATGAATATTTGTTGCGTCTATCATCGGGGTGCTGTGACCTCTGACCCCTGAGCTCCTGTCTGTCGGTTGCTTGCAATGTGGGTGATCTAGGAGTTGAAGCTTATTCTGCTGTAGTAGTACTCACTGTAAATCACTCTGACGACGTGTAGGTCCCTGCTCATGTTAAGCTGCATGCTGCTCTAATATCTCATGGGAATAACTCCTGTCACATTCCTACACTTACAGGAAGTTATGGGCTGAGACGTGACGCAGTTCATGGTGAAGATGTATGTCCCGTCCTGGAGGAGGGAACTGCCCGCATCCCACCCCTCTCTGGGACCGGTACCTTGAGTTCTCTAGTATTTATCTGGTGTAACTCACTGAGTGATAGATCTGTGGAGTCACAGAAATTTGAGATCTTTGTTTTCTTTATATACTCTCCATCTTCGTCTCTCAGCCTCACTGTAGTGTTCCACACTGTGGTGTTCCTCACTGTGGTGTTCTTCACTGTGGTGTTCCTCACTGTGGTGTTCCACACTGTGGTGTTCCTCACTGTGGTGTTCCTCACTGTAGTGTTCCACACTGTGGTGTTCCTCACTGTGGTGTTCTTCACTGTGGTGTTCTTCACTGTGGTGTTCTTCACTGTAGTGTTCCTCACTGTGGTGTTCCTCACTGTGGTGTTCCTCACTGTGGTGTTCTTCACTGTGGTGTTCCTCACTGTGGTGTTCTTCACTGTAGTGTTCCTCACTGTGGTGTTCCTCACTGTGGTGTTCCTCACTGTGGTGTTCCTCACTGTGGTGTTCTTCACTGTGGTGTTCCTCACTTAGTGTTCTTCACTGTAGTGTTCCTCACTGTGGTGTTCTTCACTGTAGTGTTCCTCACTGTGGTGTTCCTCACTGTGGTGTTCCTCACTGTAGTGTTCTTCACTGTGGTGTTCCTCACTTAGTGTTCTTCACTGTAGTGTTCCTCACTGTGGTGTTCTTCACTGTGGTGTTCCTCACTGTGGTATTCCTCACTGTGGTGTTCCTCACTGTAGTGTTCCTCACTGTGGTGTTCCTCACTGTAGTGTTCCTCACTGTGGTGTTCTTCACTGTGGTGTTCCTCACTGTGGTGTTCTTCACTGTAGTGTTCCTCACTGTGGTGTTCTTCACTGTGGTGTTCTTCACTGTGGTGTTCCTCACTGTGGTGTTCTTCACTGTGGTGTTCCTCACTGTGGTGTTCCTCACTGTGGTGTTCTTCACTGTGGTTTTCCTCACTGTGGTGTTCTTCACTGCTCTTCCCAGAGATCACCTGTCAATCAAACAGTGAGTCCAGTACTGTGACGTCTTTCTCCTTAGTAAGTGCAGTAACACAGCAGCCGGTTTGCTCTGTACATGTCTGTTACTGTATGAATGTAAACTGTATAAAGGACCACAAAATTAAATAAACCCGTCAGCTTTGTTTGGAGATTATACTGATGGGTTTGTTCAGGAGAAGCTTTTGTCCAGAGCGATGCAGAAAGAGTAAGCATACAGGAGTTAAGCGTCTTGCTCATGGACACGTCACTGTTATGGGGATTGAACCTGTGACCTTCCAGTTACAGAGCAGCCTCTCTAACCATCAGGCTGCTGCACCGCGAGGGAGCTGTATGTAAGGGTGAGCTGATTCAGTTATTGTCTGTCAACAGCAGAAGTGCTCAAACATCCGTCTGTCGTCCACGGGCCAAAAGTGAACACAGACCTGATGGATGATCCTGATGGACTCTGGTTATTTGACGATGTGATTCATGTTCCATTTAAAAGAGCAATAGTAGGAAGAGTTCTCCTGTAGCAAGGTGATATTTTATTAGATGTTTCTGTCGATCTCTGCTCTAGTTAGCTAGCTCACTGTTCTCTATGCTCAAATGTGATTTTATTGTTTATGTCAACTACAGGCCACCGTACCTGAAGGGTACACACACAGAGACACACACAGGAGGTGTGTGTGTGTGTGTGTGTGTGTGTGTGTGTGTAGGAGGAGATATAGCTCATCGCCCCGTACCCACCAGACGCTTTTTGCTTTTTCAGAGCACATTATAAAAACAGAAGTAAGCATAGTCTTAATTAATTGAACATATATATATTTGTATACTATAATAAAGAAAAGCATTATAAAAACGTGAATAACTGGTTATATGCAAAATGTATGACTTGATTTAACTTCATTCATCCACAATGGTGATTGTCTCTGTTCCCCTATATTAAAATATAATATGTATTAAAATAATTCATAACACTAGTAAAACTATTAGTAGGTTGAAAAATAATAAGTGGTGTTATGGTGCAGATATTGTGCATATACAATGTATTTCTATGAGATTGTGCATGCGGACACCCAGCTCCCGTCCGCGAGCCGTGTGAACCGCGGCATTCGTTAACATGGGAGCGGAAGTGAAGCGCAGCAGTGCGCTTGTGCGTCTGGTGGGTACGGGGGTATCAATGTTGCTGCCACTCCTACTGGTCACCAGTAGAGGTCAGTAAAGGTCATAGATTACTTACTGCACCTTTAATCAGCTGTTTTTCTTATTAGATGTTATTAAACTAAATCAGAATGGATGAAATACTGAACACTGTGACATTCCTCTGGACACTTTGGGACAAACCTTCTGGGCCAAATGAGGCCTGCGTGCCTCACCTTGGACACCCTGGTGTATACAGTATTATGTCTTTCCATTTAAGGCTGCGTTTCTGTTCGCAGGGCCTTTGGCATTTAGCTGCTTGCATGCTACAGGCCACCTCGTTCCACCTTGGTATTTTTATGGTTCTTTGACAAGAGGATCTGGAACTCCTTCAGAGTTAGTCGGCTGTTAGGGTTAGGGTGTGGAAAGTGTTTGTTTGTGTCGTGTACATGCAAACATATTCCTTTATAATCAACTGAATCACGCTAATAACTATAATGAACGTACAGGAATGTGTCTGGGTGTGATTGGTGCAGAGGCACAGCTGATGTAGTAACACACTTAATGACACAAGGACAACAGCCACTCAGACCTCCTGTGGACGCTGAACCAGGGGCGTAGCTAGGAATTATGGGTCCTATGCACAGGAGGTGACTCTCAGCCCCCCGCCACCAGTATTCCATCGATGACAAACATCGACGTCTACTCCTCCACACATTCAATTCCTGATCAATTACTGGACACGACCCTAATTGAAGGTTTTGGGTGCTAGTGATAACCGGCTGCTATAACCAAACTTTAACCATCATCACCTGTTCAAAAAAGTTTTGTTTTAGTCTGTTGACACAATTTTTATTCCGGCTTGCTCCAGTTTGTGTCAGATCGCACAACAGCTGCTGTATCATATTTATGAGAAAGTTTTATTTGTGTGCAGTTTAGTCGATTTCAACCAAGTCTTAAAAAAACGAATGCGTCACTTTACAGTTCCTGCATCCACCCATTACATGTCAAGTCAAGTCAAGTCAGCTTTATTTATAAAGCACGTTTAAAAACAACAGAGTTGACCAAAGTGCTGTACAAAGCCTAATAAATAATAACAAATTAAAATACGATAAAGCAGGCATACAAAGATCAGTACATATAAGAGACATATACACTATATACAAGCTGCACAAAATCCATTAGGAAGATTCAAACGCTGGTGAGTAGAAGTATGTTTTTAACCGAGATTTGAAAGAATCGACAGATGGGGCGACTGATGGAAGAGGGAAGGCTGTTCCATAGTCTAGGGGCTGTAACTGCGAAAGCGCGGTCGCCTCTGAGTTTGTTTTTTTGGTTTTTTTTTTACATAATTTCACATTGTAGACATTTAGTGATGTGCAATGAGTAGAATCAGCAACATTACACAGGTTCATAAATATGATGAATACGTTCATTGCACAAAATTGTTTTTTTAAAGTGCAGAAAATTTGTACAGTCCTGATGAAACTACACTCTCTGTGGCTTTAGACGCCGACATCTCACATATTCTGATATTTGTCTCTGTGGAGAATAACTTTCATGTAGAGTTAGTAGCGATGAGACGACCATCCTGAACGCCACCCAGAATCTTCAAATCAAATCATAAGGAATCAAGGTCTGGAAAAAGTCAAGCAACCAATAGTAAGGAGGTCAAGGGTCAGAGGTCAGGTCAGAAGTTGACGTGACGGGTAAAGAGATGAGATCCAGGGACAAAAAGTGTGAGAGATTTTTTTTTTTTCAAATGTCAAGACGGAGCGTTCTAATAGGAAAATAAAGGTTCAAGACAAAAGCGTGTTGGAGGAAGTAGAGGAGGGAGGTGTGTGTGTGTGGGGGGGGGGGGGGGGGGGTTATGACGTCTTGAAGAAATTAGTTTTCAATATCAGTATTGGAAAATGTGATCCTGACCGTTATCTTACGCTGCTTATTAAAAAGAAAACCCGAAACCCCGTCAGTTCTCGAAATGATGCCGCTAATCCAAAAGGCCTCTTCCTCTGTTTGACGTTTTCCACAGATCAGCTAGTAAAGTGGATTAGCTTCTGGTATTTCATGTCCTCAGGTTACTAACTTCTTTGTGCCTCTGCCATCTGAACTACATATTCTGGCTTTTCCGTATTATTATATTTTTGAAAGACTCCCTCTCATTTAGAGGAGCTTTTGAGGAAAGCCTCGGTTAATCTAAACTAAAACTCCCTTCCTGCTGCTGGGGGTTCGTACAGATTTGCTACGCTTTCCTGAGAAAAGGGGGTTTCTGCATCAGAGGAGCCTCTCTCTCTGGTAACCCAAATAGTAATATTAATATATTAATATTACTCACCATCTTGTGTTTAGTGTGACAAACATTTACTCTAGAAAGTGTCATGCAGGCCTTTTTAAGTGCTTCTTTCAGAGGCTGCACGGCAGGTTTCCACTTTTAGTTTCAGTATTTTTGGCAGCGGTGGTGTTTTTAGATATAAAGATAGAGGCTCAGAACAGGTACAAACAATAAATCATGATTATTTTATTCACATAGATACTTAAAGTTGAGCAAAATTCTTCCAAAATTCATTCTTTATCCCGCACATGAACAAAAAGAAAACTAAAATCTGTCTATGATCTTTCCCAGGCAATGCAAAAAGCCAGAGAGATCAGAGTTCACTGTGTGATAATGTTGTTACAGACCATGTTGGGCGTTCTAAATGAAATTCATCAAAAACTTTGACCTTCGCAACGCTGACCTCTGCGGCAAGCAATCACAGCACAGTTTGATATCATAGCCACGAAATAAAAAAATAATGGAGGAGAAACTTGTTTTATGTGTAGCAGCATCCTGAACTATACAGCATGACGCTTAAATCATACCACGATCTGACTAAAATGTCTGTGGCGTGGAATGATGTTGGTGATCATGTGAAGGGGTCGCGCCCAGCCTGGCGTAGACGCCGGCGCTTTGTGCGGATGTGAAAGCTCTTTACTTCTTCGGCTTATCTCTTTACTTATCTTCATTTGCGCTTCAGTCGCTGAATTATCATGTCTACTTCGAGAGGAAGTTCGCCCACACAGTCGAGAGTCTCTCTTTCTCTCTCTCTCTCTCTCTCTCTCACTTATGATGTTATTACTTTATGAAGGTATTTCCCTGCCAAAATATTTTCAGATTATGTATCATGATTTGCAAGAGCGAAAAACAATTTGAGCAAGAAAATCTGATTTGTATTCACAAAACTTTTTTCAGTTTCACTTTTACACTTGCAAAGCGGGGGCTAGAACAGAGCGCTATCTGATTGGTGCACGGAGACTGATCACTATGCTCTGTACTGATTGGCTACAGAACGTGGCACCGTTGTGCCAGTCAGAGTGCCGACTGCTCCATTGTGTTAGCGATAGTAGATTTATTTTACTAACTGTAAACAGCCTTGAGTAGAACTAGCTAGCTAGTTATAAGAAACTATACCCGGTTGGTCGGTTTGTATTACTCAGACTATGAACATTAACGGAGCTTCAAATAATATCAGTAGCAGACTCGCTAACCCCGGAGTAGACAGAGACACCGGCAGGATCCCATCCCTCGGCTTCGGGCCGGCGGGCCGGCGGGCCGGCGGTCCTCTTCTGTGCCGTGCCGAGCTGCTTTGTCACTCTTGGCCACCAGCTCCTGGACGTTCAGCTCAGTGGTGGTGGTCATTACTACACTGAACTGAACTGATGAGAAACTGAACTACAGAAACACATTAGTCATGCACTATCAATTCAAGACTGAAGATTTAAAACATTACAGCCCGTTAGTGTGAGCAGAAAATAAAGTTTGGTGCGACAGTCAGCGGCACTTTAAAATAAAATAAAACACATAAACCATAAAGTGCAACGTGCTCTTTCAGATCAATACCACATTTACTATAGCACTTTACTTGAAGTGCTCATAAGGCATTATAAAGCATCAAAAGTGCATTATAAACATATTGTGAGTGCATGATAATTATTAGAATGATATAATAAAATTGAACAATTTATAGGAACGCTGAGTAATCTGATATGAAGTTATAATATAATGTTAATATAATGTTCTGATGTTTGTCTGATGATTTTATTTTAAGAAAGGTTCATGGATGCCTCTAATGGATTTCTCATCTGCCTGTAATGGATCAAAATGCTCTTCAGGTAAAGTTATATTATTGTTATATGAAACTGGTGAGGTGGTTATGGGAGAATAAACCTTTAAAACAGAACAGGACAGGGGAGGCTGCTGCTTCTCAGCCACTCTTCTTTCTTGCTGTGTGGCGGTCAAGGATCTTGATGTGTTGGCAGCCAGTCAGATTTAATTCAACGGTTATTTTAAGAAAATCCCCCCCCCCCTAGGGAAAGCGTCACTTACTGGCTAACCTCAATATCAGACCTCTCCTCTACAAGCGTTCCCATGCCTCCCAGAGGATGTTAATGTATCACCAGTGAATCTCCTGCTTGACCTTTGACCGACCAGTTAATGCGGCTGAGTGGAGCCGAGGACAGGGCTTCCAGTAGGGGAACGTTCCCAGCAGGTGAGGTGGATTAAGCATTTTGTCCTGCCATTTTCAGATCGGAAACCCGTTGAGCGATCGCTCACCGTGCCTTTTCCTCAAGCTGCTGATTGAGCACGTTTTATTTTCAGGTTGTTTCTGAGCCTACGACGCTGCCAGCATGTCTACCTTGTGTTTTATTCCTAACAGGCCTCATCAGGCGCCACATCATCATGGAGACAGACCCAGAAGCGTCGGCCCCAGCTGGGATCCGTCCTGCCCCGGGCCAGGCGGCCATCAGGACCTGGCGGCCCTCCAGCAGAAGAGGTAAGCTGCTGCCTTTCAGGGTTGGGTGGTTTACTTTGAAGCTCCCATATTACATGATTCGATTTATGTGCACATATGATCTAAGTTGTTAAATTTAGATTTTGTTTTAGTGGGTAATTTAATGTTATTGCATTTTCCAGTCAGTTTCAGACCAACTCCAGTAAACGCATCACAACTGGACTTGGTCCTGATTGGCTCCCTCATAAAGACAGTTTGGAGCACTTGCGCTGGAAAGCCTCCACTCAGCAGGTTGACCAATCAGGGTCCAGCCTTGTGACTGCTCAGATTACTTTGCAAAAATGAAAAATTACAAGGATTGCATACAAACAAAAATGTTCTTCTGTGCCACGGAGAACAAACGGCCTTCTGAGTTTCTCGCTTTCACTTCAAAAGTATTCCCAGAAGTAATCCTCTAACTTTTAAAAGTACCTGTAGTCAGAACACATTATTTTTTTAGGTAAGGTGATGGAGAACAGTTATATTCTTTTCTCATGGTTTGTTTTAGTTTTTTCAAACAGTGAAACTCTTCACATAATGACTCGGTGTGTTCCTGAAGACTTGTGGTGAAATATTTCCTCTGCTGGGATCAGAGTCGAGTCCCTAGCAGCCTCTTCCAGGTCAGACTGTCTAGCTCTGGTCTCATCATCCTGCACCACTGATATTTTGTCCCAGAGACACTTTGTTGACGTTCTCTCGTTTAATTATACAGTAGTGTCTTACTGGAAAACCTTTAGGGCTCTTCCAGCCTCTAAAGCTTTCATGTGAAGTGGATCCATGTCTGTTTAGATGTATCTGATCTGCAGAAGAGCTCGCATCGCTCCAAATAAAACACCCTTTCAGATATTTCCATTTTCAAAAACAGTTGTTTTGGGAACAGAGCGACGTCAGAGAAGCCGTCACAATGTAAATGTTATATAATCCTCTTTACAAACTTCTCTGGCATGTTAACGATTAGCCAGCGAGACCAATGATCTTTTTTATAGGAATTTCATTACTTTGGAAGAGTCTGAATTCCAATTCCATGCCTATAAAAATACCAAGGATCCTGCAGTAGTCATACTTTCAAAATAAAACAGGGGCCAAGGATTGTCAGAGCTTAATCTCTTTGGGATCCTGTGGTGTACAAGTGACATAAAAAAAAACCAGGGGAGAGAAACCCTCATCAGCCAGGAATAGATATGTAGAGGATACAGGTCACCTCCAGCCTGACTCTGAATCAGTAGATTTCATTTTATTGAAATAAATTAAATTTAGGACAACGCTAAACATCTGCACCATTCATCACTACCCTCTTAGAAGTACTGCTAGGATGATTTTTATCCGTAGGTGTACAGGAAGTAGTTTGATGGTGGAAAGTAAGGGTGTGGAGGTGCATTTCAGAGTTTGTGCTTATTTCAGGAAATGGTGGTTGTGTGCACATGATCAACACCAACAACATAGCGGATGAAAGCCGTTAAGCAGTTATGCTGTTAAAAACACAACCTTTGTCACAACAACACACAGGACGTCTCTATAGAGTGTCAGTTCAGGAAGTGGGATGAAACATTGACCAAGGATCGGTAAAACGCTGGCTCAGCGTTCTGCATACACACACTCACACTCAGAACACACACACACACACACACACACACACACACACACACACACACACACAGACATACATGATCGTAAACAGACACATACTCACAAGCAGGCATGCATGAATGTACACACACACATGCACACTCACACAAAGACACACAAGCACGCACATTCGCAAACACATACACTCACATATACAAACACACACATACAGATGTAAACACACACACACACACACAGAGTCTCTGTTTGACCCGTCCTCCGCTGCCCATTAACCCCTTTGTTCATGCTTCCCAGGAGCCGCCGCTGCCAAGACGCCTGGCGACACCGCCTCCCGTTTCCATGGAGACGGGGTTCGCTACAAGGCCAAGATCATCGGCATGGACCCGGTACCCGACGCCCAGGGAGACAAGATGAGTTTAGATTCCATGATGAAGCTGAAGGTAGAGCAGCACCCGCTGAAACCTTCCTCTCTTGATTGAAGATGAGATTATGTTCTCGTCTTATCAGAACCGATATTAAAGGAAAACATCTCCGTGTGTCATCAAATCATATGTGAGATGAAAATCTGTCATTATAGTTGTTATGACTTGGAACGGTCCAGGATTCATTTTCAGAGGCAAAGATTACAAGCACAGTCTGACGTTTATCCCATGATGCAAAGTCCCTACAAGGTGCCACATGCAGCATTTTACATTTTTTATTTTTAAATCAACATATTAACAAATTAAAAGGGCTTGTAGAGGCTGGTAGAGGCTGACAGGCTGGTAGAGGCTGGTAGAGGCTGACAGGCTGGTAGAGGCTGGTAGAGGCTGACAGGCTAGTAGAGGCTGGTAGAGGCTGACAGGCTGGTAGAGGCTGGTAGAGGCTGACAGGCTAGTAGAGGCTGGTAGAGGCTCACAGGCTGGTAGAGGCTGGTAGAGGCTGACAGGCTAGTAGAGGCTGGTAGAGGCTGACAGGCTGGTAGAGGCTGGTAGAGGCTGACAGGCTGACAGGCTGGTAGAGGCTGACAGGCTGGTAGAGGCTGATAGAGGCTGACAGGCTGGTAGAGGCTGACAGGCTGGTAGAGGCTGGTAGAGGCTGACAGGCTGACAGGCTGGTAGAGGCTGGTAGAGGCTGACAGGCTGGTAGAGGCTGGTAGAGGCTCACAGGCTGGTAGAGGCTGGTAGAGGCTGACAGGCTAGTAGAGGCTGGTAGAGGCTGACAGGCTGGTAGAGGCTGGTAGAGGCTGACAGGCTGACAGGCTGGTAGAGGCTGACAGGCTGGTAGAGGCTGGTAGAGGCTGACAGGGTGACAGGCTGGTAGAGGCTGACAGGCTGGTAGAGGCTGGTAGAGGCTGACAGGCTGGTAGAGGCTGGTAGAGGCTGACAGGGTGACAGGCTGGTAGAGGCTGACAGGCTGGTAGAGGCTGGTAGAGGCTCACAGGCTGGTAGAGGCTGGTAGAGGCTGACAGGCTAGTAGAGGCTGGTAGAGGCTGACAGGCTAGTAGAGGCTGGTAGAGGCTGACAGGCTGGTAGAGGCTGGTAGAGGCTGACAGGCTGACAGGCTGGTAGAGGCTGACAGGCTGTTAGAGGCTGGTAGAGGCTGACAGGCTGCTGCTGGTGGTCTGGTTTGTTTACGGTAATCATAATAAAGTCTCAAAATGAACATGGTGACGCGTTACTGATGTTAAAATGGAAACCCATTTCTGACAGCAGCGCCTCCTCCAGTAGAGTTTTGGTTTGCAGCCCAGTTACTTCCCAACCCTGTAACCTCTCTTCATGAAGCTTCCTGCAGCGTCCTGCTGGCTCAGCTGGCTGATGTACTTATTCCTATTATTATGGTCTGACTTGTTGCAGTGGTGTAGATCATCACTGTAACACTATTTCCAGTTCATGTGCCACCGTGACAGATGAGCTGGTTCGAGACCGTCCTGTAACTGGAAGGTCCCAGGTTTGAATCCCCGTGAAAACATGCCCTGTGTGTGCTTCTCCCCACTGGTTGTTTCCCACTATGTCCCCTCAGGGCCTCCGTACAACAGACCCCCCCCCCCCCAAGAAAATACAGCAGAAAAACACATGTCCATGTACTTTAGGGTCAATGCAATGCAAAGACAAGGCCTTTCAGGCCGTTTTCACTTGACCTCATATCCTCACTGGAGACTCTGTGTGTGTGTGTGTGTGTGTGTGTGTGTGTGTGTGTGTGTGTGTGTGTGTGTGTGCGTGCGTGCGTGCGTGCATGTGTGTGCGCTCCAAGGGTCTGGCAGCAGCTTCCAGAAGTCAGGGGAAACACAAGCAGCGAGTGTGGTTGAAAGTTTCCACCAGCGGCCTAAAGATCGTCGATGAGAGGACTGGGGTGAGTCCCATAGACTCTCTCTCTCTCTCTCTCTCTCTCTCTTTCTCTCTCTCTCTCTGTAACCGTTACATCACCTTTGTTGACCTGTACTTGCAGCGCCCCCCTTGGGCCTCTGAGTGTAATTTTGAAAATGCATCATTTCCCAACAGTCTCGGCAGAATCCGACTAGCGGTGTCTGAGGTTGATGAACACACAAACAAACAAACAAACAAACCAACAAATGAATCCTGGTTCTACTTTATGTTTATTGTGTATTTTCTTGTATTGTATATTTCTTGTTTTTTGTGATGCTTTTATGCTGCTGCTTAGAATTTCCTCATCAATCAAGATCAATAGATTATCTATCATCTATCTATGTATGAACAAATACGCCAATGAATGAATGAAAGAATGAACTCTGGTAGAAGTTACTGAGCTGAAATGTTGCTTGAGTAGAAGTACGATTACTGTAGTAAAAATCTACTTGAGTATCAGTAAAAAGTTTCCATTACAATTTCCACTTTCCATTACAATTAAAAGAACGAAGGACGGAGGGTCAGAGCCGAGGATCCGTTACCGCGATCTACCGTGATCTACCGCGATCTACCGTGATCTACTGTGATCTACCGTGATCTACCGCGATCTGTGATGTCCTGAAGAGGATTTTAGATGATATTTCGATATTTTTTTATTTTAGCTTTATTTTACCAGGCGAGTCATTAAGAACAGATCCCTGTCTTGATCTCATTCTGCTGACAGGTCAGTGGAAGTCTCAGGGATGTTTCAGGTTGTTTTCCTGCCCTGTGACCAAGCCGATGTCAGACGGCGGTACTCCCACTTCGAGACACTGAAGTTCAGACTGTTTGCATTCCTCCGATTTTGTTATTCCAAAAATAACAACTTTAGATATCCAGATATTCCCTTGGGACGGATCGCGAGGTTGTGCACAACTGACCTGGAGTGTTGCCATAAAACTGCCCCGGTTACTCAGAACGTTTTCTTTGGTCTGCAGTTTCTCCTTTTCTGGTTAAAAGAAAAACCTCCATTGAACCATCACAGAACATTATGATCCCAGAAAGACAGCGCTTCCTTCCATCTTCTTAAAAACAATGTTGGGTAAAAGCTTAAAAAACTCCAATTCTGGTGTTTTTCTTGCTTCAGTTGAAAGTTTACTTGGTTCTCAGTGTGTTGAACATGTGCCATGACCCCCGACATCATGAAAACCATCAAAAACATATTTGACAATTTCCAAAATACACCCGGCCCCCAGTAAGAACATAACAGCTGTTTTCACTACAAGACGTTCATCCAGCGATAACCTATTAAGCCTCAAAAAGTTGAACTGTTCCAGCCACTGTTTGGGGATCATTTAGGTTTTGGTTCCACATCCGTCCCGTTTTGGTCCGCTGCATTTTCTAGATACTTAATAAAACCATAAAAACATTATTGGTTTTTTTTTGTATTTTAGAGAAACATTTGGTTTCTTAATTACATGTTTTCTTGAGCAATGGTGGTAATTTTCATTCTTTTTACTATTAAATGTCCCAGGCTTTTAGCCAATCAGACTCCAGGACTTTTCCAGGACTATTCCAGGACCTCCAGCAGCATCTCCAGGACCAGTATCCATCAGAGTCTCTGTTCTCCGTTGAACATGTGGTGTGAATGTCCAGGTCTTATTTCTGCTCCAACTATCTCTAGGACCGAAACTATCAGGACATTTCTGATCTGAAGTGGATCAACAAGCAGCCAAGCTGGAACTTTCAACACTTCACTGGTTGGAGGAAAAGATCAGCAACACATTTACAAGATGTTTCCAAAACTATACCATGTTCCATTTTGTGTGACTTGTTGGTGTCCTTGATAAGGACTGACCTCAGACCTGCTCCATCACTGTCACTCTGGTTAAAAGCGTAACTTGATGTAAAGTGTTTCTTCGTCAGGCTGTGCAACACGACCACGACAGCGCCAGGATCAGCTCTCTGAGGAAAGATGAGTCGGACCCCAGAGCTCTGGCCTACATCTACCAGACCCACGGCAGCTACACCCTCTTCTACATCAAGACGGCCAACATGGTAACGGTTTAGTTTTACTCTCAGAATGACGAACAACAAGATGAACCAGAGAGAAGAAACAGACTGTCCAGTCCTGCAGCACATTCATGGAAATGACACAGAGACCCTATTGATCAGTTTAGTGATCAGTTTAGTGATCAGTTAATTAATGATCAGTTTAGGTGAATGTGACCTCAGCTCTGGTTCATCTCATACAGTAACATAAGCAAACATAGCTTATAGCATATTACATACATTTTATACATAGAAGCACAGAAATACAGCAATGCAATTTATTAGAAAATACCAGAGTATCATTTGTGTTATCATTAAAAAGATTTATATATATTTACAGTACTGTACAAAGGTCTGAGGCACATGTAAAAAAAATCCGTAAAGCGAAGAAAAATAATGAAATGAGAAGTTTCTAAATATCGAAACAATTACTATAAAGAGTAATGTAAATACGAATGCAGAAAACTATTATATTATATTATAATATAATATTATTATTATATTATATTATATTATATTATTATTATTATATTAATATTGTTATTATATTATATTATATTATATTATTATATTATTATTATTATATTAATATTGTTATTATATTATATTATATTATACTATTATATTGTATTATATAGTAAGAGTATTAATGCAGCCCAGATGTGAAGGTTGATCGTTTAAAGCCGTCCATCCGTCTTCTCAGCCTAAATCACAGTGATGCAACAGAGCAGAGCGTCCCATCCCCACCACCAGACCATAGATTCGGGTAGAGAGTGCTTCATCTTTGGTCGACCTGTCTGAATTTAGGAATTTAATTGAGGATATTTTAACTAAATGTGTTGCCTTAAAGGTTAGAGAGACGGGCTTGTGGCAGGAAAGTTGAATCCTCTAACCATCTGGGTTCCCTGAACAGCTACAGTAGAGACACTTGCATCTCACATTGTACCCGCCCAGTGGCCAACTAGGTGTGAATGTATGTTTTAAATGTGCTGATTGTGAATCCTCGGCAGTGCAGTGTGAGTTCTGCTCTGCTCAACAGGCCGATCCTGTCCTGGACGACATCAAGGAGGTCTGCCAAAGCCTGGACGGAGAGACGCCGCAGCAGCCCGCCGAGAAACCAGCAGACGTGAGAATAATTCAACGTGTTGTTCGGGTCTTTGTTTGACGAGACTTTCTTTTTCATCACTTTTCCTCCTGTTTTTGTCTTTGTTTATTCCCAGAACAACGCCTTGTTGCTTCTGGATGAGAGTCCAGACTGTCTGCCAAAGGTAAGAGAGAGAGAATGAAGAACAGAAAGAAAACAAGGTGATCAGAGAGGAAAGACGAGCGGGAGCTTCAGCTCAGTCCAGGAAACATTTTTACATTGAATAGATGTTGAGGGGACTCGCTGCTCCCTGCATCGGGACCTAACACATTCTCTCCATCCTCATCGGCTACTGCTGAGGTGCCCTTGAGCAAGGCACATTACTCCCAGTTGCCCCAGTACAGCTGCTCAGTGGAACCAGTAGCAGACTGTGGTTGCACTGGGCGGCTCCCAGTGTGAATGTGTGGAACTGAATGAGTGTGAATCAGGGAGTCGATGATGTTGATGATTAAAAATGGAAAATACTTCCATACTGCTTGACAACCATTTGGGGATCAATCATCAGCTGAGGTTCATCATGTAAGGACCCAGTTGTTCTACCAATCCTTCTTGATTGTAAAAGTAAAACTCTTCAACTAGTCCGTGAATGTCTTTGGTCACTGTGTTCATTAATCCGTTCAAGGTCCCGGGTGATCTGGACGTGTTCAGTCCACTGCTGAGGCCAGGACAACCCAAACAGGTACCATTCTGCCAAGGGTGTATATTTTTATAACTGGTGGCCCTCAGTGGGAATCAAACCTGTGATTATCTGTTGCTCTGTCTGAAGGCGTCACCCAGTGCTGAGTTGATGGACGTCTTCTCCATCCGATTGGAGGAGCCACCGATGAGCAGCCTGACCTCCGATGCCAGTCAGCCAGGTTAGTTTTTGTGTCTGGTGGATTCCACAATTCAACTTGACCAATTAAACTCAAACCGTTTCACCAGACAAACAGTTTTCAAAGATAGAAAACCTGCCAAACTGCAGACGCTGAATCCCAACCAGCTACAGGGTGCTGCTCTGTAGCTGAACCCTGACCTCTGACCGCTGACCTCTGAGGTCCCTGGCCCGGGGGGCAAGGGATAAGAGCATGTCCCTATGGGGGATCAATAACACATTATTGTACACATCGTATATTCCCATGATCACACTGGCTAAGAACCAAGTCCATCATTATATAAGTTGATGGAATGTGTCTTGTGTACGCCGCGGTGCCCAGTACAGTCCTTGGCCATTGACACTGGCTAGGAACCAAGTCTTAATGCCGTTTTAACATTAAACACGTCCGTGGGATGTGCTGTGTCAACATCAGAGGAAATAATCTCACAGTTGATCACTGACATGTTCAACATGCACTCAGTTCCCACGTTGGAGGATTCAGTTTTCCCAACCTCGTGGAGGGACAAGCCTCCCTATCTGCTAAGAATAGGAAAAAGATGAAATGATGATGTTCACAAGAACCGGAGAGCTACGCGTTCGCATTTTTACATCGTTAGCGTTTTGCTCAGGCTCTTAGCGACTCAGTGAGAGCAGACAGGGGATCAGTTCTTGGACACTAGAACACGATGCATCGCTGTTGGATGCAGATCAGCTGCTGGATTGAATCTGTGACCTTTCGGTTCGGGGACAGTCCCTGTAACCAGCAGACCAGCGGTTCTCAGTGGGGTCCGGGGACCACCAGGGATCCTTGAGGGGGTTCCAGGAGGTCCTTGAGGGGGTTCCAGGGGTCCTTAAGGGGGTTCCAGGGGGTCATTGAGGGGCTTCCAGGGGTCCTTGAGGGGGCTCCAGGGGGTCCTTGAGGGGGTTCCAGGGGTCCTTAAGGGGGTTCCAGGGGGTCATTGAGGGGCTTCCAGGGGTCCTTGAGGGGGCTCCAGGGGTCCTTAAGGGAGTTCTAGGGGGTCCTTGAGGGGCTTCCAGGGGTCCTTGAGGGGGTTCCAAGAGGTCCTTGAGGGGCTTCCAGGGGGTCCTTGAGGGGGTTGCAGGAGGTCCTTGAGCTGGTTCCAGGGGTCCTTAAGGGGGTTCCAGGGGGTCATTGAGGGGCTTCCAGAAGGTCCTTGAGGGGGTTCCAGGGGTCCTTAAGGGGGTTCCAGGGGGTCATTGAGGGGCTTCCAGAAGGTCCTTGAGGGGTTCCAGGGGGTCCTTGAGGGGGTTGCAGGAGGTCCTTGAGCTGGTTCCAGGGGTCCTTAAGGGGGTTCCAGGGGGTCATTGAGGGGCTTCCAGAAGGTCCTTGAGGGGCTTCCAGGAGGTCCTTGAGAGGCTTCCAGGGGTCCTTAAGGGGTTTCCAGGAGGTCCTTGAGGGGGTTCCAGGAGGTCCTCAGCCAACATAGTTATTTTTCTCTATATTTTACTTACTTTACTTTACTACAAATCATCCCAATGAGAGAATGTACTACAATGACGATTGTAATCATAGGTTTCACTCTCACCACCATAATCTCCCGACAACAAACTAACAAATAAATCAGCAATAGAAACATTCCCTATCAAATGGGGGTCTGTGGCATGAAAATGTTTGAGAAAGCCTGCAATAGAAAACCCTTCTTCCTGTTGCTGCTGTGGGTCTCGATGTGTCACACTGTAAGTGAAGCATTTCTGGTTTTCCTCCCAGGATCCCTACAGCAAACATCTCAGTCAACATCTCAGATCCTCTCCAACTACTCCGGGCAGCCAGTAGGGGGCACTCCATACTCATCTCCTACCACCATGCCTTGGGGCCAGCAGGGGCCTCTGGGAAGCTTGTCACCCAGCTCCAGCGGCCAGTGGGCGGGTCCGGCACCGTGGACCACCCAGCCTGGCGGCGTGGCAGCATGGGCCCCGGCAGGCAGCGCGATGCCCCCTGCAGGCGGATGGTTTCAGGCTTACGGTGCGAACCCTCAGCCTGGGGTCACATGGGGACACGGCTCATCAGGTTATCCCACTGCTGTAGGATGTCCCACCCCTTTAAACGCCTTGTACGCCCCCTCTGGAGGACCGGGACCACTGCAGCCAGTATCCCCCACCACCATGCACAAACCCCCCCTGGGATGAATGTTTGGCTCAACGCCTTCTGCTGTGTTCTGTTCTTATCATGCTGTAAGGGTAGAGGTAGAGGTGATTTTTTTTTTTATTTTTTTTTTTAAGTTTTATTTTAGATTTTTATTATTTCCTCACATGAATCAAAATAATTTCCATCCTTTAGGGACATAACGAGTCCTGATATAATTCAGCTGCTATGTTTTCTCTCAGGATATGAAAGTCTGACATGTTTACGATCCTAATTTGCACTTTCATTTATTTTTTTATTTACTTTACGTTGAATCAAGTCAGTGAATGAGTGACTAGCAAACCGGTTTTCATGCACGTCGTTTTCCTCCATGGTGCCAGCGCCTCCGAGGTCTGCAGTTCTGATCCTAAAGCCCGTTCTCTTGTTTCCCACAACAAGAACGGCTGTTGCTCAGCAATATTAATATTGAAGTCAGTACTTGAGCCAAATAAATACTTTTAAAGGTTCCTAGAAATGAACATCCTCATTTCTTCCACATACACATTTTATTTGAGTTTTATCTGATATTTAACTTGATTATTTGAAACTGCCTTCTTTACATGAATTTACTTGCTTTACTTTACTTTTACATTACTTCACTGGAAATGACTGTACTTGAACGTACTTTGCTTTATTTTACTTCAAATTATATTACATAATTAACACATATGAAGCTTTTTCTTTCTGATACTTTCCCTTACTTCAAACTACTTCACCTTTCTTTGCTTTCTTTACATTAAATTACTTTGCTCTATTTTGCTTTATTTTCCTTTACTTTACATGACTAGAAATGACTGTACTTGAACCTACTTTGCTTCAGTTTACTTGAATTATTTTATTTTACTTATCTCACACAAATAAATGATAACAAAATCGAATTAATCTATCTGATGCTGTTCCTTATTTGAAATTAAACTACTTCACCTTGCTTTCTTTACATTAAAGTACTTTACTTTACTTTACTTTACTTTACTTTACTTTACACAAGTAAATGCTAAAGCACAGAAAGAAGAGACAAAATGAAACAAAATGGTGAGACGAGGAAACCCCCGAGGGCTTCATGAAACATCTCCTGAAGTGGATCACAGTGCTGCTGTTCCTCTACTGTTAACCTCTACTGACCCCATGCTGTGACGCTGTAAGCCACTGTGTTGCCCCCACTGGATTGCAGAGCATTTCCTCATTTGCAGTAAGTTTAGTTACACAGGTCACGTTGCCAAATGTACAGTAGCATCAGCCTGGTGGGATACGGAGTCTCTGCTGAACATGGTGCGCTTTGTTTTCAACTAGCTGTGGAATAAATAAAGTCTCTGGGGCAAATATGGTAAGAGATCTAAGAAGAATTCTTATTTAACACATATATATAAATATATATATATATATATTTATATATATGTATATAGGGTTTTTTGTTTGTTTTTGTTTTTTGTTTTTTGAAATAATCAAATCGTAGAGCATTCAATTTCCCTTCCACTCAACCTCTCAACTCTTTCAACTCTCTCTCTCTTTATAGTCGAGCATGTTTTATTATAACCGTTTCCTTCTCATGGTCAAGGTGTCTATGAATAATCTCTCACTGTGAGTGGTAGCTTAGTCTCCTTCCGTCCCAATTACTCACTGAAGGACCTTGAAAGTTAAACTGACTGACATTGTTTCATTTTTTTTTCATTGTTAAATTTCCTGTTAGCAGAAAAGGGGAAGCTCTTGTTAATTGTTTAAGAGTTTCTGCTGATGAAAGGAAGCATTATCACTCTGGTATCACTAGTTAATCATTGACAGACTGAATGTTACTGACACTGGTAATGTATTACCTCTGTACTTACCTCTTCTATGTTTCAATATGTGGTTTGATTCATTGCAAAATACTGTATATATATATATATATATACATAGTATGGGCATTTGGATTTTTTTAGACTGGAGATTCCCAATAGCCGATAATCAGCCAATATCTTTAAATTTGACTGTTTTCAATGTTTCAATTCATGTTTTCAGAAATGATTCAGTGCTATTCAGTGTTTCCTCACAGCATTTTCTTCCTATGAGGGTTTAAAAGCCTCTGAAACAGCATTCAGACCATCATGGACACTAAACCTCTCCACTGGAACCAGACTGATCAATTATTTTAGTGAAAGCAGCTCTTTAAGGTGGGGTGACCCCCCCCCCTATTCAATGGTAGGGAGGCTCTGGGAGACGTTACTGCCTTTAGATGAAGAATTAATTTACAAAAACTTCATTGAACAATTAAATTATAATAATAATAATAATAATAATAATAACAATGATAATAATAATAATAATAATAATAATAGGCCTGATATTTCGGTCTAATTCGAGTCTTAATGGAGATGAAAACTTAAATAATATTCCAGAATGATTTTTACTTTCATACCAACAATCGTTTTGAAGAACAAGAGAACAATTACATCTACGTAATCCTGATTACCAGGTCTCCTCTGCATCCCACCTGCAGAGCTACAGTTCGCTAGGGGACTATTTTAAACGTCTGAGAGAATGTGGCACAAGAGTAACACACACACAACACACACACTCACACACATACACACACACACACACACACACACACACACAGTTCCGTTGTCAGTCAGCGAGCGCCTGCAGTGCGTGTTGTGGTGCAGAGATCAGGTTTCCTTTGTTTCCCATAATAAGAGACACTGCCGCTAGCAGAGCTTGCAGCTTACTGGTGCATGGGTGACGTTGGGGGTTGTCTCCATGGCAACCGGCGCAGGATGCTGGCTGAGGTGCCTAGGTGTGTGGTTGCACTGCACTTCCTGCTTCTGATCACTGTCTCACTTTGGTTTGGGTGTTAAGATAAAGGATGATTTCACACCGTAGATATCAGTATGTTTTAGTTTTCAAAAGTGTGTGTGTGTGTGTGTGATGAGAGGAGGACCTGTCCTCTACACTGCAGAGTAAAGGTCAGGTATCAGTATTATGTATCAGTATTTGATAACACCAATCATAAATACAATATAAATAATAACTTAAAATAGAATAAATGAAATAATATGAATGAGGATATTTACTGTAGCCTTAACGTGGTAATCTGCAAGATTCACGTTGTTTTTATTTTGGAGACAATCTTGGTGCTCAGCCTCACTGTGGTGTTCCTCACTGTGGTGTTCTTCACTGTGATGTTCCTCACTGTGGTGTTCCTCACTGTAGTGTTCCTCACTGTGGTGTTCCTCACTGTGGTGTTCTTCACTGTGGTGTTCCTCACTTAGTGTTCTTCACTGTAGTGTTCCTCACTGTGGTGTTCTTCACTGTAGTGTTCTTCACTGTGATGTTCCTCACTGTGGTGTTCCTCACTGTAGTGTTCCTCACTGTGGTGTTCCTCACTGTGGTGTTCTTCACTGTGATGTTCCTCACTGTGGTGTTCCTCACTGTAGTGTTCCTCACTGTGGTGTTCTTCACTGTGGTGTTCCTCACTGTGGTGTTCCTCACTGTAATGTTCTTCACTGTGGTGTTCCTCACTGTGGTGTTCCTCACTGTAGTGTTCTTCACTGTAGTGTTCCTCACTGTGGTGTTCTTCACTGTGGTGTTCCTCACTGTGGTGTTCCTCACTGTGGTGTTCTTCACTGTGGTGTTCCTCACTGTGGTGTTCCTCACTGTGGTGTTCTTCACTGTGGTGTTCCTCACTGTGGTGTTCCTCACTGTGGTGTTCCTCACTGCTCTTCCCTGAGATCACCTGTCAATCAAACAGTGTGTCCAGTACTGTGACGTCTTTCTCCTTGGATTTCCTGTTGATGGAGTTTGAGTTCCTGTAGGTGGCGCTCTTTTCTTTTGTCTGTTCAGCCACGGTGGCTATCGCTGCTCATGCTAACTATCCAGTTCTTCTTCTGTTGAAACGTAAAACGCATCACTTCCTGTCTCCAGAGGGTTTCTCCCGGTAAAGACCTACCTGACACCAGGTGTTTAGAACACCAGATGGAGAAGCTTCCTGACCTGGTAGAGGTTGATCACTGTTGAGGTCCAGAGATCAGAGAGAGGAGAGGAGAATGAACATTTACTGATATGAACATGATATGATATGATCACAGATTATTACTTTGATGATCCCTCTTAATGTGATGTCACACCAATGAACAGCGCCAGAGAATCAGAAAAGATGGATGTCGCCATTTATCAATACAATGATCAGATATAATTGTCCCTTATTCTGGTTTTTGGAGAGTCTCTGTGTAGAACACCTCCAGACACACACACACACACACACACACACAGTCTCAACATTAATCAGATCTACATTCATCTTACACTACCTTTTATCTAAACTTTGGCTCGACCTAGTTCACATCATTACACCCAATGATTTCTAACCTTGCTAACATTCGGCCAATGGGCGGCTCAACCTGCTAGCTTGAAACAAGTTAAGTTAAACATCAGTGGGCGGAGTCAAAGAGCCACAGCTGACTGAAGCCCAGTGAAAAAGACAAGGAGAGGAGCTAGCTAACATTATGAAGCCTAGCGCTCTTCTGCTAACTGAAAAATACAATCTAGTCATACTAAGTTATCTAGGTTAGCTAGTTAGCCTAGCTGACCTTCCAAGTTCAAACTATCTGTACTAGCCTATAGCTATCTAGGTTAGCTAGTTAGCTAGCCTGCTGACCTTCTAAGATCATGAATTATCAGGGTCATGAATGAATGAAAAAATAAGTCATTGCCGTTTCAATTTTTATTTATATTTTGACCAGAGTTCCTTCTGAGTGCCATTCAAGTTTGCTAGTTACCAAATTGCACTCCAAAATGCCACTGGTTCTTTGGCTCCGCCCACTGAGGTTTAACTCAACCAATGAGATTATTTCTGCCTCCGAGAAACATTTGAATAACTGAAACTACAATCTGGTTTATAACTTTAGCCGTTACTACAATATAAAGCTGAGAAAGACTTTGTAAAGTCGGTGTCAGGCTGGTCACTGCAAAGAGTTGTTTCATAAACTGGGTTATCTGGTATTGAGTCTTAAAGTCTTACTTTTCTTAAAACAAGTGAAAAAACTGCCATTGGGGTGAGATCATTTCAGGAAGCTTCTCGAAATAAGTGAAACTGCATTGGAAACAAATGAAAAATGTCTCACCGCTTTGGCAAATTTATCCACTTGTTTTAATAAAGAGATTTTAAAACATTTGATACTAGATTGATGGTTTATAGTTTTAGGATGTTATACAGGAATGATCCTCTCTGTGTTTCTGATGGGCTGTTGTGACCTAGTACTTCACATTTAGATTGTCAGCTGCTGCTAAAAATAAAGTGACTCTGTATGAAATCACCAGCATGTAACTCGAACGTTGCACCTTGAGAAGTTTCATCTGGTGCAAACTGTTTCATCTTGTTGGACGAGACCTGTCAGTGTTGTGAAGGTAAAGAAGCAACCAGTTCCTGATAATCAAAACACCCAGGAAACTTTATTGTTGTGCATTCTAGCTTTGCAAAGACTGCTGCAGCATAGGGAGAATTGGTGTGTGTGTGTGTGTGTGTGTGTAGGAGGGATGCCTTGCTGTGTGCTGTGTTGCTAACTTCCTGCTGTAGAAACGGAGCGGCTGCAGTTGGGTTTCACCTGCTGTGTTGTTGTCAGGAGGAGACTGTTGATGTCAAGGCGTTGAAGGCCAAGTTCCAGACCAACATGTCCGACAGCAGCAGCCGAGACAGCGGGTCCCCCAAAACCCCCTTGCCTGGATTTAGAAGAGAAAGCCTGCCAGGGACAGAAAACGACCTGGTCCGACACAGACAGTCGCCCACGGTTCCTCCCCTACTTTCTGGACCGAGGTTCCCTGGGCCTCTGATGGAAGAGCCAAGGGGATCCTCCCCAGGGTCTACCCCCAGATCCCAGCTGCCACAGGGGGTCTTCCCTCGACCGCCTCCCTCTCCCAACATCAGAGCTGCTCTCCAGCCGCCAGACTTGGGCCGGATCAAGCAGACAGGAGAGATGCTACAGAATAAAATGCTGAAACACCAGAGGCCTCCAAGCACCAGGCCAACCTCCAGCATCCAGGCCCTGACCCTGGCCCCAGCCCCGGCCCCGGCCCCAGCCCCAGCCCCAGCCAGGCTGCTGCCCCGCCAGAGGAACACAGGGGAGGTGACCCCTCTGAGGAAGCCCCTGCCCCATGAAGGCCCCCGGCCCATTAAGCCCAAACGGCCTCCCAGCGTGAACCTGGAGCCCTACCTGAGGAGCCCCCGGACACCATCAGCACACCCGGGCCCGAAAAAGAACCATGGTAAGCTGCTGTCTGAAGCCTCTTCCTCACTTTGAGTTTAGTGCTGGGAAACATGAATGTCTGCTGCACCGTCCTCAGATTACAGCTAAAGAGTGTTAAGCATGGATATTTTGACTGTGGCCAGTTTGTCTTCTCTGACAGAACTTTAGCAGGTAAACATCAGACAGATGAGGTTCTGTGCTAGAAAGGAGTTGGCCTGGAAAATAATGAAAATAGCTGGTGAACCAGTTAATGTGACTGGAGGACAAGAGTTAGTTTCCTGCCCTGCATGATGAGATGAGATGTGACATGTCACCATTTTACTTTTTCATGCAAAATGGTTTTAACGCGTCATTTGATTATTGCAAAACCTCATAAAAACATATTTTTCAATAACATCTTCAGAGAAAGTGAAGACTTTAGACTTTTGCACTCTTTTCATTTCTTGTATTTTTTTAGGAAATCAGATTTCAGGTATTGAAGTTTATTCTGCTGTTGCACTCGTTGTAAATCGCTCTTGACTAAAAGCGTCAGTTAAATGCACAAATTTTAAAATCGAAATGTGAGTGAAACAACAAAAGTTTCATTCTAAAACTAAAAATAAATATTTTTTTACAAAATTGTGAAACCTAAAATGTCAATATTTCCAAAACGCAGATGCTTCTATCCTCAGTCATGTTAGTATTTCATGAGCAAGGTCCTGATATGAATTTAATGTGCTTAACCTTACATAATATCAGATGAAACTTGGTCAAATTGATCAGGACTAGGACACAGAGTAGAGTAACACAAAGTAGAGAATATTGGAGATACAGTTTTCATGACAGTAATCATGTTATTAGAGCAGGTGTCATTGTTTTCTGGTTTCAATCCTCAGGTTCTTCCTTCTCTGGAGGCGGCAGACTGTCTTTACCTGGATTAGGTAGTCCTACAGGATCTGGATTAGTCAATCCTCCAAGACCTGGATTAGTCAATCATCCAAGACCTGGATTAGTCGACCCTCCAGGACCTGGATTATTCAGTCCTCCAAGACCTGGATTAGTCGATCCTCCAGGACCTGGATTATTCAGTCCTCCAAGACCTGGATTAGTCGATCCTCCAGGACCTGGATTATTCAATCCTCCAAGACCTGGATTAATCGATCCTCCAGGACCTGGATTATTCAGTCCTCCAGGACTGCCCCAACGTCCCAACAAGCCCAGACACCTTCCACACCAGGTGGCCTCTGTGTGAGTATTTTCCAGGCCCTTGTGCTGTTGAACGCCCCTGAACTCCGACTAGAAATGTGGTTTTGATTTTGATTTGATTTGATTTATTTCATAACTTTAAAAACAATAAAATCACTGAACAAGACAGTCAGAAACGTATTTCCACTGTCCTCATGATGTGAAGATGGCAAGGAGGGCAATGTGTGAAATTCCATAAAGATAAACTACAGTAATGATCTTTGTACATAAATACAGATGAGAGTTTACAACATGATGAGTACAGTCAAAAGGCCTCACTGTGCAGGATAACTAGCGCCAGTTGCTGGTTCCCTGTCTAGTTTTACTCTAACGGCTTAAATGTGACGGGTGAGTTACATTTAGATGACGACCCGTCTGAGATGTCACGGTTCAGAAAGCCAATGTCTTAAAAAACCATTCCATGGTTTAAGTTTTAGTGACTTTTATTTTCATTTTTTGAACAATTATTTTCTTTGTAAGAGATATTTCATTTTGGAACAAAACATTTTATGGATACTTAATATATTTAATCAATACTTTGCTTTTTAATTTGGTTGGTTTATTAGTTGATTGGCTCTTTCTTTCTTTCTTTCTTTCTTTCTTTTTTTCTTTCTTTCAAGCATTTCATGTTCAGTGCAGATGAAAGGAAACATGAGAGAGTAAATACTGGATAATAAATGGTCACATGTATTTAATTAATTGTTTTGTTTTTCTGTTAATTTAAAACAGCCATATTGAGGATAACGAAGAAACCTATGATGACATTGGAAGCTTAGAGAGGCAAGGTAAGAATGACGGCATCGTTTAAAGTCAAAGCATCGCTTCAGCTCTTTGCTGTTGTTCCCATTTGCCCTGTCTAACTGAGGAGTTTGTTTCCAAAATGTTGTATATATCCTTATTGGGGAGAAATCATTACCTTAAGTTAATAATTCAATATCTTTCCAATGTGTAGAAGATTACCAACTATACCGTCCCATAATGCTGAATGCCCATAGTGCTATTAGAAGGTGTCCTCATTTATCTGCACATTATTTTGTAATAAATCTCTTTCTTTCCCGCTGAAGCAACCTGTGACATAACGTCTCTCTTACTGATCCACAGGCTCCTGGAGTGGCAGCTCACAGTGTTTGGATGGGGTGAGGAAGCCGATCAAATCACCCAGCAGCAGAAACTAAAACAACCTAACCTATGAATCATTATTGATGAACGTGTTCGGTTTGTTCCGGTCCAATGAATCCTTTTCTGTTGCAGGGCAGTGATGGCAGCCAGGTGTATGACTTTATCGATGAGTAAGTCCAAACAGGTGATCCAGTGGTCGCCACTGGATGCACACAGATAGTGGTAGTACTGGGCAGCTCCCAGTACTACTACTAGTACTACTACTAGTGCTACTGCTACTGCTACTACTACTACTACTAGCATGACTGCTACTACTACTATTACTAATAATAATAATGCATTTTGTAAGTCCTGAGGTCACAACACTGAGACATAGGTTTTCTCAATAACTGTTTTAAGAGACGGCGCTTCAAATAACGCTGCACTGAATAATAATACACTCTGTAACGTTCAAGGGACCAAGTGGAGGTGAACCAGGCTGCTTCTGAAAAGAAAACCCAGAAAGAAATGAAGAGACAACATGAGCAGGAGAAGAAAGATCAGAGGGAACGTCAGAAAAAGGAGAATGAGTTGAGGAAGAACTTTCAGGTAACGCACTGCAACCTCCATCCACTCATAACACTCTTACACTCTTACACTCTTCCTGTTGAGATGCAATGTGTGGCACCAGCTCACACAACAGGAATGGAGTTGTATTTATACATTGGTCGAGTTAAACCTCAGTGGGCGGAGCCAAAGAACCAACATTAGACAGTAACTTTAGACTGAAGCCCAGTGAACAAGAGGTGAGAGAGGAGCTAGCTAATATTATGAAGCCTAGCGCTCTGCTGCTAACTGAAACAATAAAATCTAGCCATACTGAGTTATCTAAGTTAGCTAGTTAGCCTAGCTGACCTTCCCTGTTCAAACTAGCCTAGTTAGCTAGCACAGTGACCTTCTAAGATCATGAATACCACGGTCATGAATGAATGAATGGAATGAATGAAAAAAATGGGGGAAAAAAATATATATATTTCTATTTCTTTCTATCCTTCTTTGCCATTATTTGGCTCCGCCCACTGAGGTTTAACTCGACCAATGAGATTATTTCTAAACGTTTCTAGAGCTAAAACTCCAGTCTGCATCTCATTCATTTCTGTAAACCGTCCAATTCACTCACAACTTCCACAACTTGCTTTCTTGCCTTCTCCAGTTGCAAGGGGAGGTGGAGGTTCTTCATACCGCCAGGGTCCGACACGACTGGCATGGAGGAAAGCTGGACCTCAGTGTGCGACGAGGAGAGAGCGTGGAGATCCTCCGGGTGAAGAACAACCCGGGGGGCAGGTGGTTGGTCCGCACACTGACCGGCAACTGTGAGTTTCACTGCACACTGACATCAAGCATGGGTAAAGAACACGCCATTTCTAACACGAAACCCATAAAGAAGCTGGAAACCACCATGACACAAGCACATTAAACTTCACAGGTTCTGAGATACGTTTGCCCTTTAGTGGTATCCTCAGAACATACCACTTCTGCTGTTCGATGAACTAGGAGGGGATATACCAGAGGTTTTGTACGTATAGGTAAGAATACACCTCTAAACAGCAGCGTGGCTCCGTCCAGATAAAGCTGGACTCACCATGTTAGATTTTTTCCTCTCTCGTCCCTTTGGCATCCTTTGGTATAAAGCATCACAGACCGGCTGTGGCAGTTTAGTGCTGTCATGTTTGAGGATTTTGAAGTTCAATTTTTTCAGACAGTTACCTCTTTCTGCCATTTGGGGCTGCTAACATGCCAGGTTGCCTCCTGCAGCTTTGAAACATATTTTGATGCAGCATCTTTCAACGTTTTACACAAAAAAATCTTCCACAGTTTCACACTCCTTTTGTTTTCCCTGCAGACGGCTATATCAGCAACACGTGTGTGGACATCGACTATGAGGAGGTGAAGCGCAAAGTGCTCCAGTCCAGAGGAATAGATACGTCGGCGTTACCTCCACCGCCGCCCGACCCCCCGCAGGCCGACGACATCTACTACGACGTGGATTCCTCCAGTCATGCAGACAGGTAGTTCATGTGGATCTGAACGCAAAAACTCAAACGTTCACATACATATGTATTACTATACTTGTGAGGAACTTCCATTGACTACATTCATTCCCTAACCCGCAACCCTAACCTTAAAATTCACCATTACATGCCTAACCTTAACATTTACCCTAACCCTAATTCTAACCTAACCCTGAACCCAAGATCCAACCCTAAAACCTTCACCCGTCAAATACACCCTGTTGGGGCTGCAACAGAGAAGGGTTTTGTAAGAGCACTCTGTCTAGAATTTTTTGGGGGTTTTGAGCATCCAAGAAAACTGTTTGTTGGAGTGTATTATCATCTCCAGCGCTTCCAGCCACTAAGTAGAAAAAAATAGGTCCGAGGCATGTTGTAGTCTACTGACGTGTTACATGATTTCTGGGTAATGAAGTCCTTCAAACTTTCAACTACTCAAAAGTGCAAAATCGTCCAGTGCAGCTTTAACTGTAAGAAAAATGAATCTGTGCCTCTAATGGATTCCTGCTTGTCATGTATTACAGTTCACTTCAGGTAAAGTGTTCCCAACATGTTTAAGTTGATTCAGTTTATCATCCCACTTGTGATTAGCTATACTATCAATCCTCCTTGGTTGTATTGTTTTTCTTGATTTTGCTGTGCCACTGTTGACTGACATGCTGTTTTCTGTTTCCTCTTGTCAGCAGTACGCCTCAAGAAGACGGTAAGTGACCCTGTTTGAACGTCACAGTCACTTGAGTTAAAAAAAGTTAAATAAGTTAATAAAATCTCAAATCAAGCAGACAACGGTTTACATCTTCAGGCCGTGGTGATTTTGAGATAATTCTACAATTGTTTTCAACTAAAAATATGTAAGACACACTAGTTACATCTTTCTATTTCTCTCTCCTCCTCCTCCTCCTCCTCGTCTCAGATGATTATGACGACGTTCAGCCAATAGCTGAGGACTTTCCCCCACCGCCTCCTGATATCAGGTATCTACCCAAAGATAGATAGATAGATAGATAGATAGATAGATGGATGGATGGATGGATGGATGGATGGATGGATGGATGGATGGATGGATGGATAGATAGATAGATAGATAGATGGATGGATGGATGGATGGATGGATGGATGGATGGACGGACGGACGGACGGACGGACGGACGGACGGACGGACGGACGGACGGACGGACGGACGGACGGACGGACGGACGGACGGACGGACGGACGGACGGACGGACGGACGGACGGACGGACGGACGGACGGACGGACGGACGGACGGACGGACGGACGGACGGACGGACGGACGGACGGACGGACGGACGGACGGACGGACGGACGGACAGACGGACAGACAGACAGACAGACAGACAGACAGACAGACAGACAGACAGACAGACAGACAGACAGACAGACAGACAGACAGACAGACAGACAGACAGACAGACAGACAGACAGACAGACAGACAGACAGACAGACAGACAGACAGACAGACAGACAGACATACATACATACATACATACATACATACATACATACATACATACATACATACATACATACATACATACATACATACATAGATAATCCCTGAGAGGAAAATGTGTGTAGTTCATTAACTGTGAGCTGCTTTGTCATTTTGACCCTTCTAAGCCACCGTCATTTTGTTCCAGCATAGATACCAAACTGGAGAAGGAGCTGAAAAAAAGGTTTAAGGTAAATATCTCTCATACTAATGCAAACTGCTCAGTACTGTTTCTTCCCACAAAGGCTCCATTCCTATACATCTATTTTAGGAAAAAGGTTGCCTGATATTTATTGATCAATAATACAAAAATACAGCTGATTATATTTGTAGAAATGTACTTTGCAATTCCAGTGTATTAACCTGTGTATTCCTCTATGGAGAAATACTGTAAATTCACAATAATACTATGTAAGTGCTTAATGAAAGTCTGCCTAACACATAAAGTACTTACTAGGGTGTAACAACACAATGTAAATACAAGCTGTACAACTATTTACAGAGTATTTTACTGTGTATTTACTATAATGAGGGACGTAATTTAAACTGCATGTGCACATTTTACCTCTCACATACACACATACATAAACACACACATTCACATAGAATGAAACCTTCTTACATACAGTAAAATACGGTACATTCTGTGCAAAAGTCCGAGTTTTTGTTTATATAAATTTGGTCTTAGATGGGTTTTTTAGTTTTCTGCATCAGTGTTTTACATTACTGCTCTTTATAATACTTTTTTGATATTTAGAAACTTTTCATTTCATTATTTTTGAAAGCATATTCACTTTACACAATGTGCCGAAGTCTTTTTCTCAGTACTGTACACCACCGAAACCCTCGTAACTGACTGAAAACCTCCAACAACATAATCTGTATTGAGAACATGGACAAAGTCAAGTGTGACCCTGAACACTGAAAATAACTTTTTACACTCTTTTTCTCACTTTTATTTTGAAAGTAGGTGTCATTTCTTTCTTTTTCTTTCTTTTTTCTTCTAAAAGAGAGAGAAAAAAGAAAAGAAAGAAATGACACCTACTTTCAAGAAGAGAGGGCTAGATTAAAGGGGACGTGGGCTGGGGGTCTGAATGTGTGTGATGCTTGTGTATGTGCAAGTGTATGTCAGATTAACACTGTGAGAGTAATGGCAGCTATGGGTGTGTGAATGACAGTATGCAGTTCATTGTGGTGGACAGGCAGAAAGAGGTGATTATCCAGATTATGTCAAAATCAGCGGTTTGGTTTTTGATAGAGGTCATTTCTTTCAAATAACGATGGGGAGGCCTAGTGGTCAGACAGACCGCCTGGTAATGGAAACGTCACAGGTTCGATCCCCATTGTGTCCATCAACACCTGTCAAAGTGTCCTTGAGCAAGATTACGGTGAAATGATTAAACTGTTGTTTCCCAGTTCGAGGGGCCGCTGAGGGTCCTTCACACCATGATGGTGGATCCCAACGGCGTCATCAAGAAGCTGGGAGGGAAGGAGCTCGCCGTGGCGCAGGGGGAGATCCTGGACGTCATCCAGCTCACCAATGTCAAGAAAGCCCTGTGCCGCAACCAGTTTGGAAAATGTACGTTGACACGCCATCTCCTGTCTGTCAAATCAGGATCAGCTATATCAGCTTTTCTATAGCACATTTAATACAAACAAGATTTAAAATAAAACTAAATAGATAAATAAACGAACAAATAGGACAGAAAAAGTCAACACAAACAAGAAGAAAAGAGGAAAGAACAAAGGATCAAACAAGATTGACAGACAAAATCTAACCGGGTCAGCTAGTGGGTCAGCAGCAATGAGATGACACCGTCGGTCATAACAACCTCCCATGTAGACGTTACCTGAAAATATCGTCCCTGTAGAGTTAAAGTTCAAATTCAACACCCAGTATGAATATATTGCCCTCTTGTGTTCGGGTTCAGTTGGTGGCAGAGGAAAGATTTCAACATGAAAGTCAACAAGAGGCAGAAAATCCTTTCATGGCATTTATTAATCCGTTCAGCAGACATGTTTTCACACTGCGTCTTCATCAGGGTCATACAAGCTCTTGTTACTTCTAATTGTCTGTCCAGGTTTGATTTGTAAGGAGTTTGTTAGCTAAAAGAATACAAATTTAAAAAAACAAACCTCAGTGACAGAAGAAGAAAAATCTAGGAAAGAAAGGAAAATCTATAAAAGGGATTAAAATGAATCTTTCAATCTAAATTGTTGATTTTTTATTTTCAATTTCATTTTCTTAATTTTAATAGTGAATAATTTGGTTGTTAATCTTTTTTTGATTGATTAATCTTTTGAGCTGAAACTACTCAGATTCTACCGCACGGCTCTCTGTGATTGGTCTAAAATATCACATGACTGGTTGTGTTGCCTTCTGGGAAAGTGTCTCTGTTTCCTTTGTTTCCTTCTCCTTACCAACATCTGGTGGTTTGGCACCTTCATGACTTCTCAGCCTAAGATCGACTAAAAAAGACGTGTTGGTCGCCGTTTTACCGCAGCCGCTGTTGTGAGGGGAAGATGTCCTTTAATGATGGTTATCTTATGAGCAGACTTCCCAGCATGCATTGCATTTGAGTTAAATGTCCAGAAACCCTTCCTTCTTCTCGTTTGGTTAAAGTTATAGAAAAAAATAAACTAATGACAACCACGACAATGTCCCTCCCACTTCTACACCGACTGACACTAAAAACCTCAATAACTAAAGTTCATCAATTATCAGCAACTAATAAACTCGTTAACAAGCCTGGACACTCACTGACTTCACTTACTGTCTCCTCCATCTGAAATGTTTCTCCTAAAACCCCTGAGGAGCAGCGAGGAGACGACAGAGAGAGAATCAGTCCTTCATAAGATCATGCAAACATTCATATCCAGGAGAGTTAAATGAGACTTCTTCCAGATTTTGAGATCTGTTGTTGTGATGAGATCAACAGGAGCTGATCTGTGGTTGTTGTTGTGTCATCTCATCTTGGTGTTAAAGTGTCTATTTGTGTCTCGGAGAAACAAAAGCTAGCAGGTTGAGATCTCTCCTGTCTGTCATGTCTCCCTCCTCACAGATGGCTTGGTGTCCCGGTCTCTTCTCCTGCCGATGTGAGTGGATCCTCCTCAGCCGATGTTCGGTTCGGTTTGATTTCTCTTTCTGCTGCAAATAAATGAAATATCTGTTAACAGCATCGGTGTTCCTTTACAGGGAAGGAGACATCTACGACGACGTGGACCGGTTTGATGGTAGGTCGTCTTCGGGTCATCGTGTGGATGTTTATTAGTAGTAGTAACACACTTGATTGGGATGAAACGTTCTCATGGTCTCGACTCTCATCTTCTGAACAGGAATAGTCTGTTTTCATCTTTTCTCTCTGATCTGCTTTTGTTTTATTCTCCTTCCAGACATCTACGACAACGACGTCCATTGAAACCTGTGGAGCCTCTGGACGGACCACACACACACAAACACACACACACACACACACACACACACACACACAGCGGATGTGACCTATGCTGAGAATAGGCATGTAACCTCTGGAGTTGCTTGTGTATGAATACACTATCTGCTTTGTTACTTTGTCTTGTGAGATAATTTAGATCAATAAAATAAAATGACTTTTTTTGTTAGTTGTGTTTCTAAGTTTGAATCGATGTGATAGGTGATCGACTACTTCCGCCTGGTCGGTTACTTCCTGTTTCAAAGTCCGACGGCCCGTCGTGTTGTTTACCGGGACAGCTCGAAGAGCCTCGTTTACTTCTGTTATTGAGTTAAAGTAACGGGGAGGTAGTAAGGCCGACTGGTTGCACAGACAGACAGACAGGTTAACTGACAGACAGACAGACAGACAGACAGACATGGAGGGGTCCCTGGTCAGTCTGCTGGAGTCTTACAGAGGAAGAGACAAAGTGGTGAGTTTCTACTGAACTTTACATCAGGATATCCTGACGTCTAACCAGTTAGTAGTCTACACCTAACCAGTTAGTAGTTAGTTTACATTTAACCAGTTGGTAGTCTACCCTAACCAGTTAGTAGTTAGTTTACATTTAACCAGTTGGTAGTCTACACCTAACCTGTTAGTAGTTTACATTTAACCAGTTGGTAGTCTACCCTAACCAGTTAGTAGTTAGTTTACATTTAACCAGTTAGTAGTCTACACCTAACCAGTTAGTAGTTTAACAGTGGTAGTCTACCCTAACCAGTTGGTAGTCTACCCTAACCAGTTAGTAGTTAGTTTACATTTAACCAGTTGGTAGTCTACACCTAACCAGTTAGTAGTTTACATTTAACCAGTTGGTAGTCTACCCTAACCAGTTAGTAGTTAGTTTACATTTAACCAGTTAGTAGTCTACATCTAGTTAGTAGTCTACCCTAACCAGTTAGTAGATAGTTTACATTTAACCAGTTAGTAGTCTACCCTAACCAGTTAGTAGTTTACATTTAACCAATTAGTAGTCTACACCTAACCAGTTAGTAGTTTACATTTAACCAATTAGTAGTCTACATCTAGTTAGTAGTCTACCCTAACCAGTTAGTAGTTTACATTTAACCAATTAGTAGTCTACATCTAGTTAGTAGTCTACCCTAACCAGCAGTAACCAGGGAAACGGTCCTGTGTTAGATAGACCTCATCAGCTAGCGGTCCATCAGTATTAACACATCAGTTACATTTATGCCATTTTACCCTTAAAGATTTTTTATTTTTTATAGTTTAAAATTCAGTTTAACTTTAGTGTGAGTGAGTTTTCAGGGTTTGTCAGTTTTAGTTAATAAATGTTTAGTTTTAGTTTAGTGTCAGTTCTAGTTTTGTCCAGTGAGCGTTGAGGTCTCCGTCCCCGTCCAGCCCTGTGGTGTCCCGTCCTCCTCAGGTCCGGACGGTGTGCTACGGGTCCCAGCTGGTCGGGGGGGTTCTGACCCGGAGGACGGACGGGCCGTCGCGGCTCGGGACCGGCCTGCTGCTGCTCTCCGCTCAGCTCAGCCACTGCCGGACGGTGCTGAGGCTGTTCGACGACCTGCCCATGCTGGCCTACTCCCACAGCTATGGGCTGGGAGCCGGGGTGAGCCAGGAGCCGGTGGTGATCTAGTGGTGATCTAGTGGTGTGTGGTGATCTAGAGGTGATCTAGTGGTGTGGTGTGTGGTGATCTAGGAAAAGGATGCTTCTACTGTTGCACTCATACTTGTTATTTCTGTCGTCTGAATTAGAGTTGGACTGATGAGGGATGATGGCCGATGTCGATACCGCTGGTTTACCAAAGCTGTCGATACCCGATATTTTGAACCGATATTCAATATCTTAAAATTTGACAATTGTCGTGTCAAAAAGTTAAAAGGATTCAGTTTTTCCACCAAAGTTTTATTCTCATGTGGGTGGAAAGCCTCTGAAACACTAAAACTCTCCATTGAAACAGACTAATAAAGTTTAGGTCAGCAGCTCCTGCAGGTTTACAGATCGACCCTCCTGAAGCTGTGGAGTGAAATCGTATCATCCTCACCTCCGTCACGTCGGCGTTGTGTGACATCGGGTCGGTATCGGTCATCCAACTCTCATCCAATCCCACAACCGCAGCACGATGCTGCAGACCTGTGATGTCACCAGGCTGCTCTGTAGAGAATGAACTGGGAACCATGATGAAGGTCTTTTCATTCCTAACCTGAGTGGCTCTAAGACATGCTGTCACTCATTCCCAGGAGGAGGACCGCGGCCTGCGCTGGATGTCGGTGCTGAACAACATGGCCGACCAGCTCTACTACCCCTGTGAACACGTAGCCTGGGCCGCCGACGCCCAGCTCATCAAAGCCAAGTCTGATAGGTGGTGGCTGCTCAGCATGGTGCTGTGGGGAACCTCCCTGCTGCTAGGAATACTGAGGTACGCTCTCATCTGTCCACAAGCCAGTGGCCTTCAGGGGAAACTGGGGCAGGGCAGCGCTGCCACTGTGAAAAAAGACAGACTGAAAAAAAGACTTCCTTTACTGTGAGGAAAGCCAAACAGCGTCAGCATGACTGCTATGAAGGGAAAATGATGAGAATACAAAAAAATATTAAAAGAAAACAACAAAATGAAGAATTGAGGCGACTAATTACCACAATACACTGCAAATCAAGTCAGTCACAAGTCAGTCGAAGTGCAACCATCGTCTGACAGCATCGCTCTCACACCACCAGACAGCTGACCTCTCCAGAATAAGACTCAATCTCTGACTTCTTTTAATCTCATCAAAGAGAATAATTCCCAAATGAAACTCTCTTATCTCGTTCCTATTTTCTCTCCTTGCCTTTGAACACATCACCCAGCAGCCATGGCTCTCGGGGTGAGACGTTAAGGTGTGTTTTGTTAAATATGGAGCAAAATGGCAGCGGACACTGTCGCGTTTTGGTTTGGTGAATCGGTGTGAGCGATGCACTTCACTTGTCTCCTCTTTTTTGGCGCTACCGTCGCCGCTCCTCAAAAACACATTCATTGGGGCAAAAAGTCTGCCAGGTTTCTTCCATGCTCAGAGTGCTTGTCTGACAGGTTAGCAGACAGACAGACAGACAGACAGACAGACAGACAGAATGAATGAATGCTTGTCTGACAGGTTAGCAGACAGACAGACAGACAGAATGAATGCTTGTCTGACAGGTTAGCAGACGCTCAGTAAATAACAGCCCCGAGTGTTTTGTCGTTTGCGTGTTGCTCTGCTACACAAACAGGATCAGACCTGCTCAGTGTTTGAAACGATGCCCTGACCCTCATCCCTCCTCCTCCAGGTCCGTCAGGGTCCTCCTGCTGCTGAAGAGGAAACTGAGGAGATGTTCGAGGGACCGACGAGACAGCAGGTCTGTGGTTTTGTTTCAAAGGACTATCCCTTAGAGACGGTCCTGTAACGCAAATGTCACAGGTTTGAAACCTCACAGCAGCTAATGTGGGTCCATCAAAACCTGTTGAAGTGACCTGGAGCGAGACACTGAAGCTCTACCAGCTCTGTAAGCAAGTCCTTCCAAATAAGAGCTTCAGTGTCCTACTGACAAACAGAGATGTAGTGGATCCCTGTGGATAAATGTGGATCCCTGTGGATCCCTGTGGGTCCATGATGGTAACATGTGGAGTGACTCTGCTCTGACTGGGGTGGGACGGTCATTCCACCACTGGGGAGGCAGGAGCTTATAAATGTGTTATGACCTGAATGTTTGTGTCCACAGCGATCCCAGTCCTCCCAGTCCTCCCAGTCGCTCTCAGCTCCACCGGCAGATGAGAGGCGAGCTCCTCGCCGTCCTCGGCAGCCTGGCCGACCTCAGCAACGCCATTCACTGGATGCCGCCCGGTTTCCTGTGGGCAGGACGGTTTCCCAATTGGCTGGTGGGGCTGATGGGCACCGTCTCGTCTTTGATTGGTTTAATCCAGATGAGCAGCAGCAGCACCGACCAATCAGACAGCGCCTAGTCTCAACCTCTCAGTGAAAGCTGAGTTATTGATCAGCATTGTAGGAACGTGTATTGGTGGAAAACATGTTGACTGTTGTGGAAAACGATGTGTAGCTGATCTTCATAAGGGTCCATCTTTTAGGCGACGTTTGATTCCAGCCAATAATCAGAGGATGGCAGACTTGACCTGATTTGAAGATGAGATGAATCAGCTTCTGGACCGAGCCAACATAATCAGCAGAAATTGCACAAATGTGAAATTTGATGTGTAATTTGTTGCTGTTTTTGCAGCTTAAAGCGTTGAAATTGCACATCAGACTGTAGAGGATTTCAGAAAATGTGCATGAATCAAATGCTGGGTGGGTTTGATCTGACCGCATCGCGCCAAGTAGTGAAAGTCTGGTTACTATTGGAATCCACCGCAGACTGACTCACTGTTAGTTGTCTGCACTGGTTACAATCAGTTTCAAATTTAGCTCCATCTGGACTAAATGGTCAGTATCAGTTACCTAGTTTTCCTCTCTCAAAGTCTCAAAGTAATGCTGGGACAGCTTTGTAGCCTAAAGAGTCCGTCCTGTACCCGGAAAGTCACAAGTTTGATTCCAGCAAAAACCAACGGGTCCATCGATAGCCATGTGTCCTGTGCTGGTACTGAGCAAGGCGCCACACTTCAACCCACTCACTCTGTAAATCACTGTGGAGATAAATCCCTCGTTTGTGGACATTTTAAGTTGTTTATTTTTGTTTTCAAAGCAGGACTGTGTGATGCTGAACGTTGGTAATATTGTTCTGGTAAATTGTTGACTTTGATTTACACTCACACTGTTTTACATGTTACATTAATCTTTATTTGTCTGCATATTTTTGTTTTCATGCTGAACAAAAACTCTGGCAGCAGATTTCACTAACTAGTCCTCCTTCTCTGGTTAAAGCTCTGCTAACTAGTGAGATGACACTTGGTTGGGATGAAAAGCTGCAGAAAGCCACTGCCTTAAAGTGATTCTGTACCACTGAAGGAGTTTTAAGACTTTACAACAAACTGAACTAGAAGCTGCTTGACGTGTCAAATGAAATGAAATGTGAAGAAATCCTACAGAATGTAAAATAAATGAACTGTTTTAATACATTCCCTTTCTTTTCTTGGATCAGATTATTGACGTTCGATTGAGCGGGACTGCAACAAGGCTGACGCATGCGCACTTCATTGCCATTTTTACATGTAAGCAAATGCTGCCCTAAAGTGTTGTCTGAAATATCGTAATTACAATTCCAGTGCACATGAACAACCTGGGAAACAACAACTGGGAAAGCCTGGATTTTCTTTGACGACTGAGTTACCGAGGTGTGACGTTTAGAGGTTGGAGAGCATGTCAACAATAGATGGACATTAATACAACTTTTGGCCAATACATTAATATATCAATTACATGCGCATTTTATTTTCTTCATTCATACAAAGTAGCTCTGTACTACTTCATTAAATACTACAACATCCACCAAAATACTTTTGCTACAGTTATCCTTCTTTATTGGATCTTTACCATCCATACACATCGCATTACAAAAGGTGCAATGGAAAGAAAAAGTAAAAACAACATAGCATTTAAAAGACACGCCAGAGGGGCATTATATTTTAAAACGAATGATTAATTTAAGGGTGTTATATGGTGCGTTATTGCCAAACAAATGCAATTGAATGCGTATTTACCACCGCAGATCTCAGAAATAGGAGTTTACGGGGGTACACGAAGGCAGCACAAGCACAGAGTCGGCGAATAAAGCTGTCGGCAACAGCAGCAACAATGGAAGGAATTTTCTATTAGCTGGCATTTTGATAGAGGAATTAGGTGAGATTCCTACAGAGTCATGTAGCAAGATGTTGTTGTGGTTGTTAGTATGACAGACAAAACACAGACAGGGCTTTGGAAAGGCGTCGAAACCACGTCAACCTCTCGTGGCACCAGGGGAGTTTCTGTCGGACCCACAAAGAAGCTAGCGACCAAAAGTACCAGGTGAGAGCACGGTAACGTTAACGGTAATGGATAGGTACAAGCTGTCATCTTTTTGTCACACAGAGGACAACTCTTCTCTAAGAGGTCTTCCCACAACGGGATGAAATAAGTAATTAGCTTAGTTAGCACTTTAATTAGGTAGCTAACTTTAGTTAGCCAAGTCAACGTTAGGCTGAGCTGTCTTTAGTTTGCAGTGCACGTACCTTTACCCAGACTTCATATTTATAATCATTGTGTTTTCTGTTCAACCGTAATATCTCTTAGTTGTCAGCCCTCGAGACTCTAAACGACCTGTTCTCTCTGGTATGGAGAGAGAACGTTTCAACAAAGTCCATTAAAAAAATCAGACAGTTTTATGTTTCCTTGTTTATCGGTTAAAGCACATTCGCCACACGATATGATTCAGTGCGTCGTCTGAATCACTACGAGCCACTCTTCTGTTCGGCCTACACCGACCGAGCACGTAGTTCAATAAAATATCAACTTTTATAGGTGGTTCGCCTGTTTTTCCCACTCCAAATACACAGTGCAGGGTCGCAGCCATCAGTGTGATCCCTTTCTAAAAGTCTAGATGTTGTTGAAATCAAGTGCTGCTTGGTGGATCATCTGTACGCCGAATTTACCAGAAGATCGTAGTGATTCATAAAAGTGCTTAAGTCATGTTGTACCAGGTATGTAGAAGCACAACGACAGAAATTGTCAGATTTCTGAGTGGAGTCAGGCGTACCGTGTCTCGTACGGTGCGTCTCGCTCGCCCACTGGTACGTGATTGTGGGCTACATACACAGCTGCACTAAGTATGACATGGTTGTTGAGTTGTGTAATAATAACTGGTTATCATAGAGACTAGGTACACCGTATCTTGTCTGCTTGGTGGTTACCTGTATTGCACTTTGAGCCTTGTGGAACTGTGTGCGTGTCTTCATGGCCGTGGGGCAGTGAGGACGAGAGGGAGCATTATTGTATTTTCAAGTCTGTGCTCAGTCTTGTGATCAAGTCTCAGGCACATTTTGTGAGATGTTAGAGATATTATTACTGGACTCGGATAGTGCAACAGCTCCAGTTGTTAGTAGTCCATAGGAGGTTTTACTGATGGGCTTTTTGAACGTTTTATTCCAGTGCCATTCAAACCTAGTGCTGCAAAACGACTGAACTGAGCCAAAGTGCCAATGGCGTCTTAAAGGGAACTGAGTCAAACCACTGTGCTGTGGCCTCTACAAGGAATCGCTTCCCCCTTCAACCAAGTAATGCCTCTCTGCCTCTGACAGGCTTGTATGCAAAATGGAATCGGACAACCGCCCCGCTGATCAGCCAGCCTCCTCGCCCTCAGGCACCCAGTCCACCGCCGAAACCCCTGATGATGGACCGTCTTCGGTTGCTGAGGGCAGCAGGCGGACCGCGGCAGACCTGCCCGGCTCTGAGGTGGACCTGGACTCCTTCAACTTGATCGAGCCTCCTCCCTTAGACTGGAAGTCCGACTCCTCCAGCGAGGTGGGCTCGGCGGACGACCTGGACGACCCCAGCTTCCCTCCGTCCGCAGACCATCTGGAGGAGGCGGCGCCGGGTGGGTCGGTACCGCCTTTGGACATGAGTGACGCTGCTGCTCCGCCAGTCATTAACCGGCAGGATCTGGCGGATGATGACACAGAGCCAATGCAGGATGGCAAGGGAGAGGTGGAGCAGAGGCTCGCCAAGGAGGAGGAGGTAGTTGAGGAAGAAGAGGAGGAGGAGGAGGAGGGAGCTTTTGAGGAGCTCGAGAAAAGAGTCACTAAAGAGGAAGTTGAGGTTATGAACAGAAGGCCAAGCGATGAAGACCACACTCGCATCCACGCCCTCCTGAGCCAGCTCCAGCTGATGGGAGAAGACCCTCACCACGAACGCCGGACCCCTCCTCGCCCGGCCCAGCATCACTACTACCACCCGTCTGAGCTGGAACCTTTCGGTCCTTCTCTGATAACCGACGTCGGCACTTTGCAGCCGCCCTCGGCGACTGAAACCACGGGGCTGCTGTTCTCTGAAAGCCACCAGAGAGACCTGCTGGGCCTGCTGGAGTGCACGGAGATCGGCGCTCCTCCCCAGGCCGCCTACCTGCCCCACAGAGGCGAGGTGGACGCCGTGGTGTCGGTGTCCTATAACCAGGAGGACGCCCAGAGGTTCTGGGGTCACTATGGGAACGGCCAGCAGCTTCGGCCCAGGGACGACTCCTTCTCCTCCCTGCCCGAGGACGAGTATCCCGAACCGGTGTGGATGAAGCTGGGGGAGGAGCCTCCAGAGGAAGAAGCCGCCGCCGAGAGCGAGCAGGTAGGGTGGATTAGTTTTATATAGTGGTGTGGTGGGTAAACATGACCTCCAGTTGGTGGTAATATTGAACTATTTCCCAACTCGAGTCTCCCATTGCTTTCATTGCAGAGCGCCGACGACCGCCCTGCCTATAAAGACGGTAAGATAGCAACACGACAAATACTTTTTTTGGTTTTTCATTTCAACTGAATTATTTGATGTCAAATCTCACATTGACATCAAAGAGAAAAAGACATGAAACGTGACTAAAGTCTGAGAGTCGTTTTCTAAGTTTATGTGTCTATTCTGGAACAGTGCCTGGTCCTTGTGACCCAGAAGACCTGTTGGAAGGAGTCGTGTTTGGTGCCAAGTACCTGGGCTCCACCCAGATCAAATCAGAGAAGAACCCGTCTACAAACGCCCGTATGACCCAGGCTCAGGAGGCTGTGGATCGGATCAAGGTGAGGATTAGCGACGCAGCAAAACCATCAGTTCACTGCTAACACCGATTTGGGTTTTCCACGAGTCAAGGCAGGTCGTCTTAATAAAGGAACATCCCTGTCTTGACTATATATGACTAAAAAATCTATATTATATTAATCTGTATTAATAACTATTATTCATGTGTTTATTTTCATTGAGACAAAACTAAATGAATATTGACCACAGCGTCCAAGTGCACCACCTGCTGGCCAAAAGCAGGCGGCGTCACGTTGGGTGAGTCAAGTAATGTTAGCTAAACTTTGGCATTACGTTACGTCAAATTATTTCCTTCCTGCCACTGCAACCGTGACTTTTGCGCTTTGTTTTAGCCAGAAACAAACCTGGGACATTCACATCACATATTCAACGGGGGGAAAAAAATCACATTTGCAGCATAGACCGGTCATGGAATAGTCTTGGAAACATCGTGGAACATGTATACCGTAGCCATAGCTGGCCCAGTGTGGTTCAGTACTTGTGACCGTCTTCCCTCCAGGCTCCAGACGGCGAGTCTCAGCCAATGACGGAGGTGGACCTCTTCATCTCCACCAAGCGGATCAAAGTGCTCAGCGCCGACACACAGGTATGTTTCACCGGCTGCCTGGTCCAAGTCACCCGCCGCTTTTTGCTCCATCGCTTTGCATTTATTTTTCTTTCCTCTTGTGTTTTACCTGCTTTTATTCCTGCTTGTCTTGCTCCGTGTACATGCGTTTCAAATGTTGTTGCACGTCCACTGGTGTAATTACGGTAAAGACCGTAAACAGACCAAAACGGTGGAGCGACGCCATCTAAATGAAAAGTAGAGCCAGTCAAACTCAAACTGTTTATTATTGTAAAAATTAATCTCAAAAGATGTGTCTGGTTGAAAAACACAAACTACTAATTCCAGAGGACAGATTATCACATTTTTGTCCCTTGACACCCAGGGGGCCAAAGTACCAAAGTCTTCCAAACATGTTAAAAAGAAATAATAATAATAATAATAATAAAAAGTTAAGTGAAGATGGTTTCAATAATAACGGAATGAAAAGTTTCTAAATATCAAAACATTTACTATAAAGAGCAGTAATGTAAAACACTGATGACAAAAACAAAAAATACACATCCAAGACCAAATATTTATATTAAAATGTATTGATTAATTGATTAATTAAATATTAATTATTGATTCAATGTATTAAAAATCTTAAATAATCTAGGGTGACTACGACCTTTACACAGTACTGTACCCTTGGAAATAAGACTGAAACATGAACATCAACACTGAAACATCCTTGCCAGTGTGTCTCCATCATGCTGAACCAGACCTGCTCTTGTCACTGAACACCTAAACTGTACATGTGACCTTTTATTTGATGGTCCAGCGTTTCATTCCTTTACTCATCACGGCTGAACTCTCCCTCAGGTGGATTCCTTCAGGTAGAATTTGAGGTTTTTGCGGACATTGTCCCTCTGCAGTCCAGGAATAGTCCGGTCTATTCTGATCCCTTGTCTGTTTAGTTGAATTGTCAGGAGAGTTAAAGTGGGTCATCCGGTTTCGGCTTCCTCTTCCCTGCATGGCTGGCTGCTCCTCGGGGCGCTGCAACGGCTTTATATTGTGATGCCAATTATCACTGACAAGGTTAACCAGGTGACTTCAACCCACGCTTTACTTCTCATATCAGCATCTCCACGATTTGCAACCGCAGCAGACGGAAGAGAAAAGTTTAAATCTTCACGTCCTCGTTTTAAACAGACGTTGCTCCTCTTGCCCCGTTTCTCCTCAGGAGGCCATGATGGACCACTCGCTCCAGATGATCTCCTACATCGCCGACATCGGCAGCATCGTGGTGCTGATGGCGCGACGGAAGCCGGCGAGCCGCAAGGAGCAGGACGCCGCCACGCCCACCAACTCCTCCTCCTCCTCCTCCTCCTCCGGGCCGCAGAAGAAGTGCTGTATGATCTGCCACGTCTTCTCCTCTGAGGATGTGAGTCAGTCGGCTGGTTGTGGGGCTCATAAGTTACTTTAAAATCCACCATGAACAAACGAGTTGATCATTTTGACTTTTATTACCTTCGACTGCCGACATGTCGGTTCGCTGCCGTGTGTTGAGTTGACACCAAGTGGGAGACCTGTCCGACTTGTAATGATGACTAGCTCATATTTCCAGTACTAGGTGTCAGGTTCCCAACCCGGCTGTCTTAGTGGCCTGAGGATGAAACCGTAGCTTCCTCCTCTGGTTATGGTGGTTATAACATCACAGTTCATCCAGTTGAGCTTCAGTACTCTTGACCCATTTGCTTCAGTCGCTCTGAGCAGAAGCCAAACCTTCACACAGGGTGAACCTGTAAGACGTTGTATACAGGCCTCTTCTGTCTTCCAGATAGCGTTCCCCTCAACATTTGATCTGATCACATCGAGTGTGCTGTTTTGACTTCACCGGTTTGGCTCGGTTTCCCTCCCCAGGCAGCCTGGGAGTTCTCCTGAATGGAGAACCGGTCTGGCTGCCGTCCCAGTTTTCCAGCCTCAGCGAGGATGAATAGGAGGAAGAAGAGTTTCTTTTAGAAACTAATTAGCTGTGTTACTGCAGGCTACGAGGGCAGCGCTGCTAAATGGGCTGTTTCATAGGAAGCGCTTCAATCTAAACTGAGACGGCACAGAATAAAAGAAACATTACAGTACTTTTATAGGACGTAGGTAAAATAACCCTTTAGACCAGAGCCTTTCAGACTAGAGCCTCTATATTTTAGAGGTATTGAATGGCAGATCTGACTGACGACAGTAAAGAGTCCTCGCTCAGTTTCCTCCCCTCCTCCCTGTTCCTCCCCCCAGGCCCAGGTCATAGCCCAGGCTATCGGTCAGGCGTTCGCCGTGGCCTACCAGCAGTTCCTCCAGACCAACGGCATCAAGCCCAGCCAGCTGAAGCCCGGCGAGTACAGCGACTACCTGGGAACCCAGGAGCTCTACAACGGAGACCTGGCCCACTTCTCCGACTCCCAGAACATCCGAGAGGTAAGAAGGAGTTTGGTCTGATGGAGGCGTCGTGTCCTTCCTGAAGCCGCTCAGATGCTCTGCTCTCACTCACTATAACAGTCTATAACAGTCTATAACCGTCTGTTCTAACTCATTTTGAAGATGAAAATAATTATTTTGTGTATTAAAAAATACACTTAGTACTTAACATACTGTCTGCCTACACATGACGGTTGTTGTTTTGTTGTTGTTGTTGTGTTAATTGACATATAGGAGGTAATTGAAGTAATTGGTCGACAAAATAATAACTGAGAAAAATAGAATAGAAAGAAGAAGCTAGAAAAATGAGGCTTATATAACAAATACACAACTGACCATTTTAGCACTTGAACATACTGAGGAGAAATGTATGAACAGGTACGAATTACAGCATTTAGATGGGAAAGAAAAGAAAATGAAAAGTCTGTACAATTTTGAAGAAAGAGAAGAAGAAAAAATCTACATGAGAATATGAGTACATGAGTAAATGGGGGGGTATTAAACATAAAACAACCAACATTTACAACACTATAAAGTATCAAGCAGCAATATTTTCAAAATAAAAGTATGGAAATACCTGAATATGCTTTACAATTTTTGTTCTCCCTTTAAAAAATGGATGTATAGCACTTATAGAACTTCCTCCGGTCTCAGGTTGTCATCGCCAAGGCTCCAGGAGAGATCTTGGGGCTGGCGGTGGTGGAGTCGGGCTGGGGCTCCATCCTGCCCACCGTGGTGGTGGCCAACCTGCTGCACGGGGGCCCCGCCGAGCGCTGCGGCGAGCTCAGCATCGGGGACCGCATCATGTCCGTCAACGGTACCAGCCTGGTGGGCCTGCCCATCGCCACCTGCCAGAGCATCATCCGGGTGAGGCGGGAGGAGGGGGCGGGGCTCTGTTAGACACTTACAGGAAGAGAGTTTTTGGTTGGTCAACGTAGCTGTTCAGTGATGAGATCATAGACACCAAAATCATCCTCGTGTCCCCGGTAGATCGTTGACTCCGGGGCTCCATGCTACACTATGTTGAGTGATAGTGTGTTTTCTTTATGTACCGTATTCTCTCATTCATATTTATTACACATATTTATATAGTTTAATACTTTCTCTTATTTCATAAAGCATATATCTTTTTTTGTATATTTCTATTAATTTTCCATTCTATTTTTTGCACACCTCATAATGCTGTAACTGATTCAGTCGTGCATTTCCACTCAGTATGTTATTGAAAGGGAGGAGTTATCGGTTGTGTCTACTACCCCAGCTGAGTTTGTTTCATATTCTTTTTGTTCTTTTTGTTTTACTCGATTCTGCTGCAACGTCCCAATTTCCTCAATCGGTAAAGTTTCCTCTTATTTTATCTTATGTTGATCTGTTTGTCCACCAACCGCCATGTGTCCTGCTGAAGTGTCCTTGAGCAACACACTGACTCCTACCTGATCTCACATACGTCTCTCTGGATATGAACTGTAAATCCTCTCTGTGTATCCAGGAGAGCTTTCTTACCTGAAAGTGAGTGTGGTGATCCTGAGGGTGCACTAGATGGCGCTGTGGTTCCATGCTCTCTGAGTGTAGACGAGGTAGATAACAAGAGAAGATGCAGATTTTGTTTGGGTCGTGAATGATACTGGACTAGAAACTGGTACTGGACTAGAAACTGGTACTGGACTAGAAATGAAAATATTTTCTCTTGAAAGGATTTTACAGTCGAGTGTTTGGCCTCGTCATCCTCCACTCCTTCGAAACACGTCAGGTGATCAGAGGAAGTTTTTTGCAGTTCTTCAATGCATCAGAATCGCTGGGCAGAGCAAGGCACTAGCACTGCCAGGGTTTGGGGTTTGATTCCCACTGGGGCCTGTAACATAATATATAATAACATGATTTTATCTTTAATGTGCTTCAGATAAAAGTCGTATGTGGCGTACGTATGGTATGAGTGAGCCATTGTAGGTTTCAGTCAGTATGGTTTTCAATATATTTAGACTGAAGTCCCTGGTAGCTGATAATCAATACATTTCAAGTATTCAAGTATTTCAAACGCCTCTGAAACAGCATTGAGACCATCATGGACACTAAAACTCTCCATTGAAACCACACTGATGATATCTGATGACCGATATCGGCCCAATATATCGGTCTAATTCTACTTGATTTAATCTTTTAGCGTTTTACTGAGCAGTTTGTTGTTGATTGTATTCTTTTCAGCTCAGTCACGTTTCATACAGTGAGATCTACAGTATGTTGAGTCACTGACAGCCAGTATCAAGGAGGTGACTGTAAGCTCAACGCTCTCCTCATCATCTTGTTTCCATCACAGGACTTGAAAAGCCAAAGCTGTGTGAAGCTGAGCATCGTTCACTGCCCTCCTGTCACCATGGCGATCATTAGGAGACCAGATCCCAAGTTCCAGCTGGGCTTCAGTGTGGAGGATGGCATCGTACGTGAAAGTCAATCTATTCAAAACAACAATGACAATAAACTGTGTTTGTATAGTAGCTGGGTCACGTTTGGCCCCTCCCATTCAGTTTGTATTCCTTCTGTCTTCAGTGTTTATTCTGTGTAAATGCATGTGTGTGGCAGTAGAGGTTAGGAAAGCCGGCTTGTGACTGGAAAGTCGCTGGTTTGAGTCCCAAAATTGGACTGGGACGCTAAAACAAATAGTTGACCCCAAAATTAAACTTGTCATCATCTACTCAACGGGAACAGGTCTGGTTGTTTAGACTAGGGCGTGTATTGACCGCCACATTTCTCTCAGCGGCTCGTGCAGCATGATCCAAACGGTAAAGCCAATATTGACATTATCTCCCATATTTACCTCAGTTTCCTTCCTACAGCGCCACTGGCCTCCTCAAGGCTCCAGCTCTGTGTCGGTGAGATTATGGGTTAAATGTCATCTTGTTGGACTCACAGTGCAAATGTGTGGATACAAAACTCTTTCATGATGCTGCATGAGCTGTTTTGAGGAATTTGGTCGCCGTTTGAATCCCTTTTCAGATTGTTTGGGAGAAAGTGACTGTCTCGGGACTGTCGGGGCTAACTCGCTGTCTTGGTGGCCCTATGAACAATAACACTAAATAACAGGGTTCCTACAGTCATGGAAAAGTTATAGAATTCAAAAATTGTGTTTTCCAGGCCTGGAAAAGTCATGGAAGGTGGATCATGTGCATATAGTTTTGGAAATGTCATGGATCCACTTCCCTTTGAGGAATAAAAACCCAGATCAGAAATGTCCTGATAGTTTCGGTCCTAAGAGATAGTTGGAGCAGAAATAAGACCTGGACATTCACACCACATGTTCAACGGAGAACAGGATACCGGAATAGTCCTGGAGAAGTCTTGGTATTTGATTAGCAGAAAGGTGTAGGAGCCCTAAAGGTAAAGGATGAATGTAGCAGGATCTGAGCACGCTCAGTTGTTGGTGTTATAAATGGATAACTACGTCGTGTTTCTCTGTTGTTTCTTTCGTAGATCTGCAGCCTGATGCGAGGAGGGATAGCGGAGAGGGGGGGCATCCGAGTCGGGCACCGCATCATAGAAATCAACGGGCAGAGCGTGGTCGCCACGCCCCACGACAAGATCATCCACATCCTGTCCACCGCCGTCGGGGAGGTGAGATCTGTACAATTAAATGTTTACTGGCAACAAACACAAACCATAATGTTCAGAGTAGAAGTTTTTACTGGAGTTTAATATCCGTAACCCACAAGAGACCATCCGCAAATATGGACCACGATCCACCAACTTCTATCTTCTCTTGTCTATCCTCTTTTATTCCTTTTTTTAATATCTCATTCTGTATTTCTTTCATAATGTATGTTATGCTCTACGTAAAGCACTTTGAATGGCCTTATGGATGAAATGTGCTATATAAATAAACTTGACAAACAATACACGTTCACGTGTGTCTTGTAAAACGATATCAACATTTTATACATTTTAATGACTTGAAAAAATGCAGAACAAATTTCAAATACACATGAAATGGATCGAAATGTACAAATTCATGTATTTATAGTTGTAGTTCCAGAACATGGGCATGTACCACTGCCAGCCAGTAGGTGGCGATGTGTATTTCACATTTGGTCCAATGAAAACTTCCAAACATAAAATCACTTTCTTAAAAATCCACATCAAAATAAGTTTTATTTTCTACTGCATTTTGTTACATGGTGGAAATTCTGTATAATAGTGAAAATTTTTGGACTGAATCGTTTCTCTCCTCTTTTTGTGCAGATTCACATGAAGACCATGCCAGCTTCAACATATCGCCTCTTAACAGGACAAGAACAGCCACTGTATCTCTGAGAACCTCCTCTTTGGATCAGGAAATATTCTGGAAAGAAATACTGCTCAGTATTGAAGCTACACAAACTTTTGCCAACCTCGACAACATTATGCAATTCGTATCATCGGCTGGTGCCATGCCACTGAACACGACGAGCTCGTCTAGCTATATATTTTTGAAGTTGTACAGTATGTTGGAATATCGTGACACCGTGTTTTAAAGTGACAGGGCTATAGATATATTTATCAGATATTTAACAAAGCAGCCAATAGCTGAGATGCAGAATGGTGAAAGTCTGATATTACTTTTGACTACACTAATTCTTACACTTCTGGTAAACGGTGTTGATGCTCACTTCGTCCTCCAGGTCTTCCAGTATGGTTGGTTGCCAGTGTGCCTGAGCTGAGTGTAGTGAGAGAAAACTTTATTGACAGTCCATATCTTTCATCATACATGCTTCCATGCACCAAGTCTCTCAGATATGACTTCGTATTAATACGTGTCTGTCCCAGTATCACTGTTGTTATTTCATGGACTCTCAGAAGGCTCTGGGTTTCAGTGTGCATGCTGCTTCCCCGTCTCTGTGCCTGAAAAGAAAGCGCATTATTATTATTATTATTATTATTATTATTATTATTATTATTATCATCATGCAGAACTAAAGGTAACGGCCTTATTTGATAGACAGAAAGGTATATTTTTAAGAATTTGCTGTTATGGATGTTCATTAAAATGATCTATGTTATTTATTGAGTTTTGATTTAATTTCATTAGATATTTCAAACATTAAATATGTAACATGTTATTATTTTAAGTCTATCCTGTTAGTACAATTAGTTGTACGTTGTATTATTAATACATTATTATATTTACTATTATTTGATTTAATATATTACTACTACTTTACTAACTCTACTTCTCAAGCCGAAGCAAGAACACACCTTTTCTTCAGAAAATGTAACCTTTTCTCTCGTCGAATACTGCTGCTAACATAATATACTAGTATTTTGTAGTATTAGTATTAGTAGTATATGTAGCAGCCTAACCTTCTGTAACACTGCTCAACACGGTCAACGCCTGACCAATCAGCTGCCTTTTTGTAGCAAAACACAGACGAATACCAATCAGGTTCTTTACCGGTATCCTCTTCTAGCCAATCACCGCCGCTCAGTGGGCGGGGCTTCTTTAGATTCCGTCTCCAATTACAAACGGGCGAAATGCAGAGTGAGCGTCATTGAAAAAGCTGCTCACTCCGACCGCAACCTGGTGGAAGTAAACTAAAAGGGGATATTGTCAGGAATATTAAAGGTAGGTAAAATATACTTTTATCTTTTATGAGCCTTTTGAGCTTGTTACGTTTTATTTATTTATTTGTAAAGAACCTGTTCACCCTCTAACAGCATCACTCGTATGTGGGACAAGCTAGGACCGACACCAGGAAGAGCTCCTCTTCCCTTTCAGCTTAGTGCGAATTATGTTTCATTCATCATTATGTGCGAGTCAAATACTGACATTGACAGTAATGACTGCGTTATTTACTGTTATTTACTGTGTATTACCGAGCTGCATCTTTCACATCAAATGCAGAATTATAGCAGGTTAGCGTACATCATGTGTTGGTGAAACACAATTAAAACGTGTTATTATTACCGACACAGTCTGTAAGATAATTCTATGGTATCTTATGAGTTTTGCTCAGCGTTACATTACATTACCACTATATTACATGGCAGGACTGCCGTGCTGCAGCAGGCTACTTCCTCGTATCCTCTCCTGCTTAACACTCAAAAATATTGCAGGCCGACACTTTACTTTGAAAAGTCAAAGAAAGGAGAATAAAATGGTCAGAAAAGAAAAAGCAATGTAGCTAGAAGCCGGCTTGTTATGCCAGTGTTGACATGTGCACAGCGTTACAGTATGTAATGCATGTCTGTAAGCATATTGTACAGATAGTTTGACATTACATTTACAAGAATAGATTCGCCTAACCATTGTTTTGTTCCCCAGTACAAATCAATATTTCCTACAGCGCTGCAGAATAAAGGGAAAACATCATCTGTCACTAGTAGAGTAAAAGTTAATGTCGAAGTCTCAAAGTGGGACAGGTAAACCCGTTAGGATCATGAGGATTTCAGGATCCTGAGCAGATCAGTGTGACAGCCTGGCTCTGATGGCTCTTTAATCACATCAAATATAGAAACCGCTCCTTGACAGCCTGTTGACAGGAGTTTCTCCACAATATGAGCAGATGAAATGTCAAAGTAATAAAATAGTTCCTCAGCCATCGGTGTCCTCTGCACGGAAGAAAGCTTACTGTTGAAAGCTGATTACTAGTTAGTTAGTGCTGAAATAATACCACAGTTTTCCTCTGTTTCCAAGAATAGGACAAATAAAGTTATGGTCAATTTATTATTATTATTTAAAGTGCCTCACAGAACTATTAAGGACATGGAAAAACAGGAAAGGAAAACAATTGTGAATTTTTGGGGGGGAATTTTGAAATTTCAGTATGAATTTGTGATAAAAGTGGACATTTTCTTTTCATTACTTCATATTGGAAAATATGTGTGGGAGGAAAAAAATAGATGCTAGTGCAAATGAATCAGTTTGAACAAGGTGACAGCTTTTGTTAGTTTCTCTTTGCAGGCCAGCGACTCTGCAATAGCTTGTTTAGTAATCTGTCTGAAACATCACAGAGTGGTTTACTGATGTCACCGCACAGGATTATGGGTATTGAAGTTCAAGCGACAGCCAACGTGTGAAGTTGCCTAGTGCAGCGTTAATTGTGCAGCTCTAGCAAAATCACAAATTTAAGTTACAGGTTGGATCATTTTGCATCGTCAGTTAAACATCATGACATCCTGATCCAGTTTTCTGCTCCTCTGATTGGTCGCCAGCGTCGCAGCATGGCCAGGTAGCTGCTCCAAGCGATGGCGATTTCCAGACAGCTCCTCCTCCTGCTCTGGAAGAACGTCACCTACCGCAGGAGGAACAAGGTAGCGGCACTTTAACTCAACAGCAAACACGAAAACACAGTATAATACACAATATGCAACTTAGAGGGGCAATAAGCACAATCTAGCACAAAATGACCATAATATATCTGTGGGGTTGATAGGTTTGGTGATCAATACCAATGACTCAACGATTACTTGCTCAGCTGCTGAGATGTCTGGCTTCCAAAACCCATTTTCTAATTTTCTCTGTTTCGGAATTAAAACCTCGAGACACTTGAGACCGGAGGCTAGGAGGAGATGAGCTGGTCGATGGTCACGGATAGAGGTCGATGAAGGTCGTAGATTACTTAGTGCCTCTCTAACAGATCCATGTTGAGGGATCCAGTGCGCGTGACAAGTTTTCCTCTCCCTTCAGATCCAGCTGAGCATCGAGCTCCTCTGGCCGCTCTTCCTCTTCGTCATCCTCATCGCCGTCCGCCACTCTCACCCTCCCTACAAACAGAGCCAATGTGAGTGACGTTGCACTATGTGTGTCTTTTCACTAAATCCTCCACTACTTTACTTTACTCCCCCCCCCCCAGCTGCCAACTGGCTAAAGCTGATTAGCTCGGTGAGAGTGATTCTGGTATTTTTCCAACCTGTTGTGTTGTTGACCTTCCCTGAGAGCTCGCTTGTCCTGCCCTCTCTGGCTGGTGTGAGTAACATTACATAACATAATGTGGTCCAGTTGGAGGCTTTTATTTTTTTAACTTGTGTATGTGAGCAAAGAAACACGTACCTGTTTCTTCTCAAATCAGGCTCTTTTTGGTTCCCTACGTAGCACAGGAAGTCACATCAGACTGCAGGTTAAAGTAATAATCCACAATATTTTAACAGAAATAAATCTGTCAGATCTTTGTAACATTGATCAACCTCAACCATCATGAAGCTTCTCCATCTGCTGCTCTCAACACCCGGTGTCAGGTAGGTCTTTACCGGGAGAAACCCTCTGGAGACAGGAAGTGATGCGTTTTACGTTTCAACAGAAGAAGAACTGGGTAGTTAGCATGAGCAGCGATAGCCACCGTGACTGAACAGAAGAAGAAAAGAGCGCCACCTACAGGAACTCAAACTCCCATCGACAGAAAACCCAAGGAGAAAGACGTCACAGTGCTGGACACACTGTTTGATTGACAGGTGATCTCTGGGAAGAGCAGTGAGGAACACCACAGTGAAGAACACCACAGTGAAGAACACCACAGTGAGGAACACCACAGTGAAGAACACCACAGTGAGGAACACCACAGTGAGGAACACCACAGTGAAGAACACCACAGTGAGGAACACCACAGTGAAGAACACCACAGTGAGGAACACCACAGTGAGGAACAAAACAGTGAAGAACACCACAGTGAGGAACACCACAGTGAGGAACAAAACAGTGAAGAACACCACAGTGAGGAACACCACAGTGAAGAACACCACAGTGAAGAACACCACAGTGAGGAACACCACAGTGAAGAACACCACAGTGAAGAACACCACAGTGAGGAACACCACAGTGAAGAACACCACAGTGAAGAACACCACAGTGAGGAACACCACAGTGTAGAACACCACAGTGAAGAACACCACAGTGAGGAACACCACAGTGTAGAACACCACAGTGAGGAACACCACAGTGAAGAACACTACAGTGAAGAACACTACAGTGAGGAACACTACAGTGAGGAACACCACAGTGAAGAACACTACAGTGAGGAACACCACAGTGAGGCTGAGCACCAAAATAAAAAAATGAGAATCTTTCAGTTTAATATTTCTTTGCTCACGTTGTTAAAATGTATTTCTAAATTGATGAAAGAGGTGCTGCTTTGTGATTGGCTGTTCGGTAAAAGGAGGACCGCCCCCCCTCCCTCCTCTGCGGTATGTCTACATGTGAGCAAGGAAACTAAAAAGCTGCCAAATGTCCGTGCTGTCCTACATGAAGAGACACTGAGAGTCATGAAGCTGCTCATCTTTTCTCCAATCTGTTCTTGTGTCCTTCACCTTCCCTGAGAGCTCAGTTGTCCCACCCTCTACAGCGGTATGTGAATGCAGCTCACATTAGGTCAAGCATATTGACGTCACATGAGTTTGAGGTCAGTTGTACAAAATTGGGATTATTGTTCCTTTCGGTCCAATCCCAGTAGATTATGTTGCAGCTCTCACAGTCCTGTCATTGTTTCAGGTCTCTGTGTTTCACCCTGCAGGTCACTTCCCAAACAAAGCCCTCCCGTCGGCGGGCAGCTTGCCCTGGATCCAGGGCATCGTCTGCAACATCAACAACCCCTGCTTCCACAACCCCACGCCGGGGGAAACCCCGGGGCAAGTGGGCAACTTTGACAACTCCATGTAGGTAAACTATGGGTACAGTCCTGTCCCAAAGTCTGAAGCATCCTCGATTTATTTATATCAATTTGATGTTTATTTTTTGTTTTCTGCATCAGTGTTTTACATTGCTGCTCTTTATCGTAGTTGTTTTGATATTTAGAAACTAAGGTTAGGGTTGACAATGTTTCTGTCACCAACTGCTGATGTTTTCCTCGGTCGACCGGTTCGTCACACCAGCGGTCTCTTTCTTCTTCAGGACATCCCAAATGGTTTTACTGCCTATGGCCAGTGTTTGTGCAATGACTCTGATTGATTTTCCATCTTCTCTCAGCTTCAAAATTGCCTGCCTTTCTCCCATCGACAGCTCTCTGGTCTTCATGTTGGTTACACTTGTTTTACTATGAATGCAGTCTGCACAGGCCAAACCCAAAGCTGAGACTGAGAGTAGGACCTGGACAACAAGAGACGCCTGTCAGTCACATGTTCCAATCATTTTGCTCACTTGAAAAATGGGTTGGTTCAAACAAAATGTGCTATCTTCTAAGTTGTTTAACATCTAGATGTAAATACCTGGGAATAAAAGCTTCAGTGCTGATCTATCCTCACATATATATGTTTTGATGTCAAACCCAAATGTTTTCAGTGTATAGCAAAAACAAAGGAATTGGCCTCGTTCATCTACAGTTTTGGGACTATAGATGAATTCAAATAAATAACCCGCGTGGCTAATGCATCGGTTAATAAGTCCAATGGAACAACTGGGGAAGCCGATCACATGTAACCGGCTAGAGCAACAGACATGTCCTACATCCCACAGTGAAAAGGGAAAGTGAGTCCAACAAAAAAGTAAATGTCAACAGTGTAAGAGGATCTGATGTTTTCATACTCTATTGATCCAGTCTTTTCTCTGGCCTCCCTCAAAAGGGAGGTGAGAGGTCAGAGGTCGGTAGGGATTTAGTGTGTTCCTCAAGGACATGTCAGCAGGTCAGATCCTTGCTGTAATGGGGGATCGAACCCGGGTCTTCCTGCTGAAGGGCCACCCTGCTGCCCAGTCTGAATGAAGCGCTTGTGATGAAGCTGTGTGCTTCGTAATGAAATATGACTGAATGTAAGTCCTGTCCTCCAGACTGTCTCGTCTCTTCGTGGACGTCCAGACTCTCCTGTCCCACGGTGGAAACTGGAGCTTCTCCGGCTTCCAGGAGCTGCTGGAGAGCGTCCAGCGGCTGGGAGAGAGACCAGGAGCCTGGCCAGGTACCTGGTTTGGTTCTCCTGTAGCGTTGTAGTAAAGGGATACCTTGACATTCTGACACATGAGGGGAGGGGTTAGAAACAGGAGGTCAGGATATTAACTAAAGCTTAACATCTCATATAAATTAAACCGGAAGTATGCAGACTTGGCAGTGTGATTTGAGTCAGTACATTACATTTTCACAGTTACTCTCTGCATTACAAACTGTCTCCCTCCCCTCGTTGTTTTGCTTCATGTTTTGGGTAATATTTTGTTGTTTTGTTGTTTTCCACCCGTTTACCTTTTTCCTAGACACACTGACACACATCCGTCACATTGTGAGGGAAAACATCCTTCAGTCACTCAGTTGACAAATAACAAGTCCTCATTAAAGCCAATGAGTGGGTACTGCTAGCCAGAAGCTAGCTCATTAGCTTGAAAAGTGTAAAGGTATTCCTTTAAGTTTGCTGTTAGATCAACTCTAATCATTTTAGACTGAAGTAACTGATATTTTGTTCTGATATTTGATTACTTGATCAAGTATCTGGTGTTTCCTCATGTTCTTCTCATCAGGGTGAAAAGCCTCTGAAACAGCATTTAGACCATCACGGGACACTACAACTCTGAAAAACAGACCAATCAAAATCTTGTAGTTGTTGAATTAATTTTCAAAAAACACTTTATTATATGAAAATAAAATAAAATACGCAAGTAAATAAAATGTCATTACAGGTTCTACAGTTTTCATGCAGCTGTGGTCAGGGAGGTGGAAGACACTGACTGATATCTGATATTTAATAAAAGGCTGATATCGGTCTACTGCTAATTTGGAGCATTCACATCCCACCCCTGGAACACAGAAACCTAAATGCTTGTTGAAAGTAAAAGTCTTCACAAGCCGACTACACTTTTTTTCTTTATTTGACATTTAAAAGCACAATGTCATGTGTGCACGTTAAGGATAACATGACAGAGTCCCGGGTTTGTTTCCATCATGGTCTTTGTAGCAAGTCGAGGACGGATATCAAGCACAAGACAGCATACAAGTCATTCAAAAACACATTGTTTGCATCCAGCGCTTCCCAGACGTACTACAACAGAGCTGAAGAGGTATTAAGTAGATCATCATTGTGGCTTTGATCGGTGTCGAGTGACTGCAGCCATTCACTGCTGCTGGCCTGGCTGTCGAAGCAGCACAGAGTGGCTTTTTGTCTCCTTGCTGAGGGCGGATTCAGTTACAAGACTGCAGCGGAGGAACAATCGGATGAATGAAAGCAAGTTTTCAATGGTTTCTGTGGTGAATCCCATGTTAACTGGCTGGCGACACCGAGCCACCTGAGCTACAGAACCTACAGAACCTGGTAAAAGCTGCTCTGTGTGTCAGCTCAATGCTAACATGGAGGCAGATTTAGTTATAAAACATTCCTCAGAGGCAGAAGTATCTTATTGGTTGAGTCAAACCTCACTGGGCGGTTAGTTGTGTTTCTTTTGGGGTTATTCATAGTACTTGGCTGTTTTTTGTGTTCCTGTATTTCCTCCACAGATCTCCCTGTACGACAATACCTGAGAGCCAATGAGACGTTCTCCACCTTCCTCCTGACCAATGGCAGCCTGTCGCCTGCTACTATGGACCAGCTGCTGAACGCCCGCCTCAATTTTCAGGTGAGGGGTCATCCTCAAAACGCTGCTCAACGAACCTACCAGACATCTGGGATCCCATTGGATTTCCCAAAAAGAAAACTTCATGCAATAAGTTTGATTTTTACTTCCCCATAGCACAAAATAACCATAGTGTATCTGCAGGGGGTTGATAGGGTTATTGATCTATCAAAATACTCCACAACCATTGGATTTTCAAGACACTCCCAATCCCTGTACCAGAGACTTGCCTCATATGTAATGTCAACGTGAATGAGGATGTTGAGCTCGTCCTCTCCAGGTGTCTCTGGCCGGGGCGGGGATGCCGCTGAAGGACTTGGTGTGTAACGCCAGCCTGCTGGGACAGTTCCTGACTGTGGAGGGAGGAGAAGCCGACATGGCCGACCTGCAGGAAGAGCTGTGTGGCCTACCAGCCGATACCCTGCGGCAGGCCGAGCGCCTCTTCCTCTCCCAGCTCGACTTCACTAAGTTCTTCACGGTAGGAATCACCGGAGCGAGGAACCGGCCTGGCAAGGAAGGGACCTAGGAACCAGTACAAGGAAACTACAGGAATTTGTCCTGATTGAGAGCTAGCTAACAGTTAGTAAGCTAGCTCTTAGGAAGGAGTGGACTGAAGGAACCATGGTCCTTCCTAGGTTCCTTCTTAGGTTCCTTCCAAAGGCCGTGACTGACTTGACTATAACTATAACTAATACCAGGCGCTGTGGCTGTGACCCTTGCCCTTCTTACGACTGGTTGCTAGTAATGTTGCTCTAGGAATTTAAGCTTGTTTTACTGTTGGGACTCGTTTTACTCGGTTAAATGCCTAAACTGTAAATTGAAAAATGTTGAATCTCATTGGTTGTAATTGATTCTGTCTGTTTGCTGAGACGCTAAGCTGTCTGAACCCGTCTGTCTGTCCTCCCCGTCAGAGAGACCGTCTGATGGCCAACGCCGGCGACCTCAGGGTTATCAGCCAGGCCGTCACCTCCGCATCCCAGGAGCTGGCTGTCCTCATGGACGATGTAAGATCCCGAACCTGATTGGTTGTGTGTCTAATGATGTCGTTTATAGTCCTAGGTCGGGTCATAGTTTATAGGTTGGACTGGATCTTTTTAAGGCATCAATAAATCATCACAACGTTAACTTAGATACGTTAGTATGATTACCGTAAACAAACCAGACCATCACTAGCCTGTCAGCCTCTACCAGCCCCTACCAGCCTCTACCAGCCCCTACCAGCCTCTACCAGTCTCTACCAGCCTCTACCAGTCTCTACCAGCCCCTACCAGCCTCTACCAGTCTCTACCAGCCTCTACCAGCCTGTCAGCCCCTACCAGCCTGTCAGCCTCTACCAGTCTCTACCAGTCTCTACCAGCCTCTACCAGCCTCTACCAGCCTCTACCAGCCTGTCAGCCCCTACCAGCCTCTACCAGCCTGTCAGCCCCTACCAGCCTCTACCAGCCTGTCAGCCTCTACCAGCCTCTACCAGTCTCTACCAGCATCTACCAGCCTGTCAGCCCCTACCAGCCTCTACCAGCCTGTCAGCCTCTACCAGCCTCTACCAGCCTCTACCAGCCTGTCAGCCCCTACCAGCCTCTACCAGCCTGTCAGCCTCTACCAGCCTCTACCAGCCTCTCAGCCCCTACCAGCCTCTACCAGCCTGTCAGCCTCTACCAGCCTCTACCAGTCTCTACCAGCCTCTACTAGCCTCTACCAGCCTCTACCAGCCCCTGTTGTTTCCTTACATGCGAGTGTGCGGTCCACTCCCCACAACGGTGTTTCTTTCTTAGTTGAGACAGTAGGAAGGCTGAAAGGGATCTGGTGGGATTCAGTCCTGAAGTCTTAGAGGTTTCAGATCTGGAGTCTTAACGTCATCGAAGGATCTTAGTTGTTTCCTTGACTGGAGTTCATTTTCCTCAAAAGCTCCACATGTTAAAACAGTGGTATTGGATATTGGAAGTATAATGGATAAACAAAGCTTCACTTTCGCTGCTGCAACGATGTCAATTCCTCACTGTCCTTCCCTCCATTTCTGTTTCCTCTGCCCATCATATCTCTCCTCCTCCTCCTCCTCCTCCTCCTCCTCCTCCAACCCCTCGGTCTGTCTCTCTCCTTCCAGTTCTCCTCTCTCTCCAGCTTCATGGAGCTGAGCGCGGCGCTTCGTCTCCTCTCTCCGGAGAATCGCTCGGCGTTGCCCAGGGAGAGTTTCCGGGCGTTTTCCAGTATCATGTGCGGGCCTCCCAAGGCGGGCGGCGAACGCATCCCGTCACTCAACTGGTACGAAGACAACGACATCAAGTCCTTCCTGGGCAAGAACGGCACCGAGGACACCGACCTGGACCGCGACAACAACACCAGTAAGAGGATCCAGTTCCAGTTGGGAAATCTGTGGGGGTTTACCAAGTTGACCATCCGTTAGGGTCGGGTACGGTCGGTAGCGATACCGACAGAACATTTCAGTAACATTTCAGTATGCAGTCAATCAAAGTATTTCCTGTGACATTTGTACATGATGCTTGTACATGCTTTTCTAAACAGAACCAGGCCACGCTGAGTTGTAGGATTAGACCAAGGCATCAGTTTACCGATATAGCATGCCGATATTGGCGCATTATTAAATGTCGTCATGTTGTCCACCTCTGATATGTTTGAGGTTAAAAACTGTCTGTAAAACCTGCAGTTAAATTTTATTTGCACATTTAATTTATTGATTTATATGTTCAATTATGTGTTTTGTAAATAATTTCTTCATTTAAAAGCAGCAATAATCTTTTGTCACATGATGATTTTTTTGTCAAATGCTGTTTCTGAGGCTTTTCCTCTCTGCCAATAATACCATTTTTTGATAATTTTTGGATGAAAATACTCAAATTTAAAGATATTGACTATCGGCACAAAATATCAACTATTAGTAGCTTTAGTACAAAAGTATCAGTATCAGTATCACCTGCCAAAACCCATAGCAGTTGATCCTTTGAATAGATTTCCTCAGTACAAGTTCCCATAAACAAAAAGAAACCACAAGTTCTTATTGTTCGATTCCTTTCAAAGCCTTACAATCAATAATGACACCGAGATCAGTACGATACCAATCTGTAGCATCATTTGATTTCCAGCTGCACCGTTCACTTTTACTGTGTTATTACCTCCTGTTGGAATTCACTACAGCACCGTGTTGACATCTGTCTTGATCTAACCCTCGGCCCGTCCGATCCCTCCCTTCCTCCTCACAGCTCCGTTCTGTAAAGGTCTGATTCAGGGCCTGGAGTCCAACCCGCTGTCTCGCATCGTGTGGCGAGGCATCAAGCCGCTCTTCATCGGAAAGCTGCTCTACACTCCCGACACTCCTGCGGTACAACAAGTCATGAAGGAGGTGCTGACGTCCTTCCCTCTGTAGAAATAAGCTGCTATAATAAAAGGATATATCGTATTACGTAAATGCAGGACTCTAAATCAGAAACACAGGAGCCCCAGCATCATTTCAGCTGTATATTCTGAATATCCAGACATGGAACACAGAAACCGACATCAACTAAGTATTACATATAAAGCCAAACAATAACATAGTAATATAATAACTTTCACCATCAGGCTTCAATGCTCTGCAGCCTCTAAACGTCACATCTCAGCTCTGATGACTGTTGAAACGAATCAAATCAGCCACTCATATTTCACTCTTACATCTGAGTCGTGCAACTTTAAACATCTCTGACAACAAAAAGTCTCAAGTTACTGTCTTGTACACACATATAAACACAGATGAGCAGGGTTAGGTCTGTCGGACTCGTACTGGCACAGCGCTGAAACAAACATCAGTGTGCTGATTGAATTTGGGGGCATTTCCTGTATTACGAACAAAAATTACCTTGAAGGAATTTAATCTTATTCTACTGTTGCATTGATTGCAAGTCACGTAGCCCGTTAAGCTAACTGTGAGCTCTACCCTGTTGTCATCCAGGTGAACAAGACCTTCCAGGACCTGCAGATCCTCCAGGAGCTGAACGCAGCCTGGGTGGAGGTGGGACCGCGGATCAGGAGCTACATGGAGAGCGGCGTGGAGGTTCAGCTCCTGCAGGTCTGGCTCAGGGACGGCAGGTTGACGCTGCAGTAGTGAATCTGAGTTAAATGTGTAGCGTAGCGCCGCGCTCCATCGCTGAGCGGTTGGAAATGTCTTTAAACTCCAGTGACGGGGAGGTTTTATTACAAAAGGAATTCAGGAAGTGCGTTTTGAAAGCCAACAACTCTGATAAACCCCCTGCAGATATATTGTAGACATTTTGTGCTATTGCCCCTTTAAAAGTCGGGCCATGACACCTCCAGAAGGCAGCAATGAATTCAGCAGTGTGTGTGTGTGTGTGTGTGTGTGTGTGTGTGTGTGTGTGATAGGACTTGCTGAGGCGACCGGAGGTGGCGGTGCTGGTCAACCTGCGTCTGCAGAACACGTCCTGGACGGCCTCGCGCATCGCCCACTTCCTGTCCGACGCCCCCAGAAACCCCGGAGCGCCCCCCAACTGGCTGGACGTCTACAACGACCTCAACTACACCATCACCACGATTGCACAAGTCACTCAGGTTCTCGCAGGGTTTCACCTGTAAAAATAATTCTTAATCCAAAAGTCATTCAGGGTTAGTTGTATATATTTCAATCCAGCTACATTTTGTTGTGTCTCGATTCCCGGTCCTTTCTGTGGGGAGTTTGCATGTTCTCCTCGTGTTCTCCTCGTGTTCTCCTCGTGTTCTCCTTGGTTTCCTCCGATTTCCTCTCATGACTGCTGGCCTGGAGACTAGAGGTTTCAAGAGGTTTCAATAAGGATCCTAATGACTAATAACTAATAATCTCACATTGCGCCTCCCCTCGTCTCTTCCAGTGTTTCTCCCTCAATAAGCTGGAGGGGGCGGAGACTGAGGGACAGATGATTGACAGGGCCCTGGAGCTATTGGAGGACAGGCAGTTCTGGGCGGGCGTGGTCTTCCAGCTGCCAAACTCCTCGTCCCCCAACCTGCCGCCTCACGTCACCTACAAGATCCGGATGGACATCGACGACGTGACGCGGACCAATAAGATCAAGGACAGGTACTTTGGAGGAGGAGCTTCTCTCCCAAGACTTCCTGGTTTTATCCTGCCTCTTATTCACGTTACTTTTAATGTGCTAACCAATTATTAACCAATTATTAACCATTTAGTAACCAATAGTTAAAATAGCAGCATAATGCTTTTTTATGTTTTACAAGTCATTTGTTAATCATTTATGAATACTTATTAGTATTAGTATATATTTATTAGTATTAGTAAATTAGTATTTAAGTGTTGAACCTGGATGATAATCTTGAGTAACTAACTAACTTAAGACATTAAATAAATATTCTTTTAAATTCTTAACAGTTATAATACAACATATAATTGATTTTCATTAATCAGTGATTAACTAATGTACATTAAGTTACTATATATTACTATATACTGTATAATTAGTAAACATGTAGGAAATTAAATAATCATTAATTAGTTGTTAGTTAAATTATAATTATAATTATTATTCAATTATAGTTATCTGTAGCGATCTGACCACCCTGTGTGTTTCCTCCTCCAGGTTCTGGGATCCCGGTCCGGCGGCCGACCCCTTCAACGACCTGCGCTACATCTGGGGCGGCTTCGTGTACGTCCAGGACCTGGTGGAGCGAGGCCTGACCCGGGTCCTGACCGGAGTCCAGCAGACCACCGGCATCTACATCCAGCAGATGCCCTACCCCTGCTACGTGGACGATGTGTGAGTAGTGCTTTTTAATTTAGCCTTATTTTAGTTAGTTTGGTGTTTAGTTCAGTACAGTTTCATTCAATTTGACTTGTATTTGCACATATAAATGAAATACAGTTGAAATGTTAAAGGGTTAAAGCCCAAATATCTTTAGTTTCTAGAGTCCGGGAACGCCCAGGGGTCCTGGAGGTGCTTCCAGGGGATCCTCAGGAAAATGAGGATTAGTTTGGATTAGTTCCCAGTGGGAGAATGTATAAGATTGGCTATTCTGATCACAGGTTTCAGCACCATTACCTCCCCGTGTACAGTTCAGATCGCTCTACCATTAAACACAATCAACAACGACACAGATCTTCCCGTATGGGTCCCTGGGGCAACATCCCATCATGCTCCAGGCTGATTGTGATTCTGGTCTCCTGCCTTTCCTCCAGCTTCCTGCGAGTGCTGAATCGCTCCCTGCCGCTCTTCATGACTCTGGCCTGGATCTACTCGGTGGCCATGATCATCAAGGGCGTGGTGTACGAGAAGGAAGCGAGGCTGAAGGAGACCATGAGGATTATGGGTCTGGGAACGGGAACGCTGTGGCTCAGCTGGTTCATCACCAGCATGGTTCCCTTCCTGGTGTCTGCGGCGCTGCTCATCGCTATGCTCAAGGCACGTCGACGCTCGCTCTGCAGAAAATATCTCAAACATTTGGTGCTATTGGTGATGTGCTTTGCATTTCTAGCTCCATTTTGTCATTGGTGGTGTATTTTTCTTATTCCTGTGGAAACCTGGTCCACGCAAGTTCACCTCCCCTCTGTGGAGGTTGTTGAAAGGCATTCGGGGAAATGTAGTAAATCACCTCCTCCTCTTCCTCCCCCTTTCCAGTGGGGGGACATCCTGCCCTACAGCAACCCGGTCGTGGTGTTTTTCTTCCTGACGGCGTTCGCCACCGCCACCATCATGCAGTGTTTCCTCATCAGTACCTTCTTCTCCAAGGCCAACCTGGCTGCTGCCTGCGGGGGGCTCATCTACTTTGGCCTCTACCTGCCCTACGTGCTGTGTGTCGCCTGGAGAGACCACCTCAACACCACCCACCGAGTCCTCGCCGTGAGTATGACACGCATCGGTAGAGCCCAAAGCTTTGTTTCAATACCCAGAAATCCTATAACATGACGCCAGGAAACAGGAAACTGAACGCTTAACCCTCAATCAGGGAGGGTGGACGCTCTTCTCTGTTGCAGCCCAACTTTGTGATTGAGGCTGAGAAGATCTGTATTTTTACACAAAAATGCAGCTTTAACATTTATTTACCACCAATACTAAACCAATACTAAATTGGTTCAGTATTAAAAACATGAGGCTAACAAGCACAACAGGGTTTCAGGTAAGCAGCGTAAGACGCATCATTGTTGTCATCGTCAGCATCATCATGACATCATGATTGACAGGCAGCCATGTCTGTCCCTCGATCATTTAGGAGGCCTAAAGCAGTAGGGGTGAAGGATGGACACAGTCTGGGATGGTGGCGTTGGCTTTATTTACCACCACGACAGTCCAACTGTACTCCTTCTGTCTTGCTGACCACATTCACAATCTTCTCTAGAGCGTTTTTCTCTCTCATGCCAAGATTACCGTGCCAGCAAAATAGTGGAAAGAAAGAAAAGTAGTAAGGAAAACAATCAATAAAGGTGTATGTGTATAGCACATTTCATAGAACAAGGCAATCCAAAGTGCTTTACAGAGGAAAAAAGATGATTAAAACCAAGAAGAAATATAAAGGAAGGTGCAGAGAAAACATGAACAGGATACGGTATATCCCATCCTCTGCTATACGTCTAAAGAATGATGCTTTGCTCCCCAGAGCTTCTTCTCCCAGGTGGCCTTTGGGTTCGGCTGTGAGTATTTCTCCCAGTACGAGGAACAGGGCGTGGGCATCCAGTGGTTCAACCTCCACTCCAGCCCCGCCGAGGGAGACTCCTACAACTTCACCATCTCCATAGTCATGCTGTACGTGGACGCCGTCCTCTACGCCACCGCAACCTGGTACATCGAAGCTGTTTTCCCCGGTAAGGCTGCACACACCACGTTATGTCTGTAAATACAAAGAGTTACCTCTGGCTGCCATTGGGGGGCGCCAACGTGCAAAGTCGCCTAGTGCAGCTTTAATTAAGTTGCTCAGAGACACTTGATGCTGCATGATGGTTCGAACGCTGGATCGAAATGAATGTCTACCTGGTTAATGTTGATTGATTCATTCAGACTTGGGACTTTAAAGCTTAAAACGAATTGAACCAAGGCCAACTGGTCTGGTCCGGTCTAGTCGTATTCTAGTATTGAGCCTTAAAATCTATAAAACAATGGTGGGGTGAGAAAATCTCACTTTTTTTCCAGTGCAGTTTCACCCAATTTGAGAATTTTCCTGAAACAAGTGACAAGATATTGAAATAAGGCAGATCGCTGCACCAGCATCAAGATAATTTCACTTGATTCCAGAAAACTCTTGAAAAAAGCTGGTTGCATTTGAATCAATGGCAGATTATTCCTATTATTACACTCGATACAAGACAAAATGACTAGTTGAGGTTGTTTTGCACTCCACTTTCCTTTTGTTGTTTTGCCAGTGCTGATCTATGAGGTACCTGTTGATGTCCTGAGAGCGTATGTGTGTGTTTATAGGTGAATATGGGATCCCCAGGCCCTGGTACTTCCTCTTCCAGGTCAACTACTGGGGAGGGGTTCCCCTGGAGGCAGGCATGCCGATCCCACCCCCACCCGCAGAGCAGGACCAGGGTAAGACTCCTCCTCTCTTTACATTATTTCCGTTCACCATCTTTAAGGGATCACACCTACAGCTGGTTTCTATCTTGGTAACCGCGGCGGAGGTTCGTTAAGGTTCACACTGCTCAATTGCAACCCAACCAGAAACGCTGCGGAGTTCAAATAAACCGCTCTGAACATGCTGGCTGTGAACGCATCCTAAGGATAGTCGTCTTGTTTAGGGTGGGGAAAGTTAAAGTTCATCTGTGGCTGGTGAGTTATGAATGAACCTATGAATCTAGATGGCTGGTGAACTAGTTAGCGGAACATTAAACCTTTTTATAGATTATTGTGTCAGTAGAAGTAGAAGTATTTCTTTCTTGACTCCTCAACCTGGATCTCTTATATTGACTGTTCTGAATATATCCCATGGTTCTTTGTAATCCCACTTCACAGATCACATCGAGCCGGATCCCGCTCACCTGGTCCTGGGCGTGACCATCCGTAACCTGGTGAAGATCTACAAGCAGGGAGCCAAGCTGGCTGTCAATCACCTCAACCTCAAGTTCTACGAGGGGCAGATCACCTCCTTCCTGGGCCACAACGGCGCCGGCAAGACCACCACGATGTAAGGACTGGAGCTGGGTGCTGGTGGAGTTAAACCTCGGTGTGTTCCAGTGTGTTGATGTGTTTCATGTCTGCCAGGTCTATCTTGACCGGCCTGTTCCCCCCTACCTCTGGGACGGTGTACATCAAGGGGCTGGACATCCGCACCGACATGGACATCATCCGGAGGACGCTGGGAGTTTGTCCACAACACAATGTCCTCTTTGACATGTAAGACTCCACTGGCTTCCTGTTGCTGGCTTCCTGTCTGGCTGAGTTCATGATAACATAACTAACATCAACACCTTTTCTTGTTCAAGCTGAAACCGGTAATATTATCAGCTTTGTGCAATAAATCTCAATACAAGATCAGATCACTTGCTAATTTTGTCTCTCTCTCTCTCTCTCTCTCTCTCTCTCTCTCTCTCTCTCTATATGTCTCTCTCTCTCTCTCGCTCTCTATGTCTCTCTCTCTCTCTCTCTCTCTCTCTATGTCTCTCTCTCTCTATGTCTCTCTCTCTCTCTCTCTCTCTCTCTCTCTCTCTATGTCTCTCTACCAGTCTAACAGTGGAGGAACATGTGTGGTTCTACGGCCGTCTGAAGGGTTTGTCTGCAGCAGACGTGAAGGCTGAGCTGGACACTCTGCTGGACGACGTCGGCCTGCTGCACAAACGCCACGAACAGACCAAGAACCTCTCTGGTAAAATCACTAGTTAAACCTCTCCGGTAAAATCACTAGTTAAACCTCTCTGGTAAAATCAGTAGTTAAACCTCTCCGGTAAAATCACTGGTTAAACCTCTCCGGTAAAATCACTAGTTAAACCTCTCTGGTAAAATCACTAGTTAAACCTCTCCGGTAAAATCACTAGTTAAACCTCTCCGGTAAAATCACTAGTTGAACCTCTCCGGTAAAATCACTAGTTAAACCTCTCTGGTAAAATCACTGGTTAAACCTCTCCGGTAAAATCACTGGTTAAACCTCTCCGGTAACATCACTGGTTAAACCTCTCCGGTAACATCACTAGTTAAACCTCTCCGGTAACATCACTAGTTAAACCTCTCCGGTAAAATCACTAGTTAAACCTCTCCGGTAAAATCACTGGTTAAACCGCTCCGGTAACATCACTAGTTAAACCTCTCCGGTAACATCACTGGTTAAACCTCTCTGGTAAAATCACTAGTTAAACCTCTCCGGTAACATCACTGGTTAAACCTCTCTGGTAAAATCACTAGTTAAACCTCTCTGGTAACATCACTGGTTAAACCTCTCCGGTAACATCACTAGTTAAACCTCTCTGGTAACATCACTAGTTAAACCTCTCTGGTAACATCACTGGTTAAACCTCTCTGCTAACATCACTAGTTAAACCTCTCTGGTAACATCACTGGTTAAACCTCTCTGCTAACATCACTAGTTAAACCTCTCTGGTAACATCACTGGTTAAACCTCTCTGGTAACATCACTGGTTAAACCTCTCTGCTAACATCACTAGTTAAACCTCTCTGGTAACATCACTGGTTAAACCTCTCTGCTAACATCACTAGTTAAACCTCTCTGGTAACATCACTGGTTAAACCTCTCTGGTAACATCATAAAATTCAGGTAAACGTCTCCCAAAAAAATCTCTAGTTGAACTTCACAATAAAATCACTAGTTTAGGGTTCCTACAGTCGTGGAAAAGTTCTGGAAAAATGTTTTCCAAGCCTGGAAAAGTTTTGGAAAATGGAACAGTTCCCAGATATGAATGACTGGAAATGTTTAAATGTGAAGCGTCTGAAAGAGCTGCATGCCTCAACTTCCTCTGTCTGTCTGTCTGTCTGGTTGATCTGTCTGTCTGTCTGCCTGTCTGTCTGGTTGATGTGCCTGTCTGTCTGTCTGTCTGTCTGGTTGATCTGTCTGTCTGTCTGCCTGTCTGTCTGGTTGATGTGCCTGTCTGTCTGTCTGTCTGTCTGGTTGATCTGTCTGTCTGTCTGCCTGCTTGTCTGTCTGGTTGATCTGTCTGTCTGTCTGTCTGCCTGTCTGTCTGGTTGATCTGTCTGTCTGTCTGTCTGTCTGTCTGCCTGCCTGTCTGTCTGGTTGATCTGTCTGTCTGTCTGCCTGTCTGTCTGTCTGTCTGTTTGTCTGCCTGTCTGTCTGGTTGATCTGTCTGTCTGTCTGTCTGCCTGTCTGTCTGTCTGGTTGATCTGTCTGTCTGTCTGCCTGTCTGTCTGTCTGGCTGGTTGATGTGCCTGTCTGTCTGTCTGTCTGTCTGGTTGATCTGTCTGTCTGTCTGTCTGTCTGGTTGATGTGCCTGTCTGTCTGTCTGGTTGATCTGTCTGTCTGTCTGTCTGTCTGTCTGTCTGTCTGTCTGGTTGATGTGCCTGTCTGTCTGTCTGTCTGTCTGTCTCAGGTGGGATGCAGAGGAAGCTGTCGGTGGCCATAGCGTTCGTTGGCGGCTCTAAGGTGGTCGTTCTGGACGAGCCCACAGCCGGGGTGGATCCTTACTCTCGCAGAGGGATCTGGGATCTGCTGCTGAAGTACCGCAAAGGTCCGGGGGGGGCGGGGCTTAGAGGACCTAGTGGGAAGGCCAAACCATCACTGCTGGTTTTGGGTGAAAGCCTCATAACGCCAGTGGGTTTTACTTCAACAGAGTTGTCTGAGGGTTGAGGGAATTTGGGCTTCAGACCAAAAAAACACTTTATAGTTTTAAAGGTACGAGGTCATTAATGTCAAGGTGCTTAATCCACCATTTTTAAACATCAATATATCATTGTCAAATTAGTTATGATACCTTAGTATAATTGTCGTTGAGTTAGACAGATAATGTGATTTGATTTAATTTATTTTACTTATTATTTATTTACAGATTTTAATCACTTTTTTATTTCTGAGACTCACAAGAATTAGATAACAGAATAACAACAATGAGTTCTTCCTCAGACCGGACCATCATCCTGTCCACCCACTACATGGACGAGGCCGACCTGCTGGGCGACCGGATCGCCATCATCTCCCAGGGGAAGCTGTGCTGCTGCGGCTCGCCGCTCTTCCTCAAGGCCCGGCTGGGAACCGGGTACTACCTGACCGTGGTCAAGAGGGAGGGGCTGGACACCAGCACAACCAGCAGCACCAGTATCAGCACCAGTACCAGCACCAGTAAACTGCCTCCGCTCACCAAGGTGCTATGACTGTTTTTTCTGATAGAGGAGGTGACAACAATATATATTATATATTTTTATATATTTCTCTCTGATCCTCACCATGACAGAGGGTTGTTTACTTGTAAATACATTCAAATGATAAAACATCTCACCCCCAATAATAATTATTGATCAGCTTATAGCATACTACATATACACATAGAAACACGACATATATAATACTGTGATTTATTAAATATGTCTGTGTTATGGTTTATATATATCATATTATATTATATTATATTATATTATATTATATTATATCATATTATATCATATTATATATATTATATTATATTATATTATATTATATATACATCACTGTATGGCAGCATCCATGCAAACCAATAAATAAAGAACCAAGAAGTCAAGACATTTTTTTTTTAAAAAGAGTATTGTCTCTTGAAGACCGGGGCCGTGGCGACCACACTGTAACAGAAACATAATAAGATGTGAAAAGACACAACAAACTAAAACCATCAAGATGACAGGTTGTGACCTCTGACCCCGTCTGTGTTTCAGGACAGCGACTCGTCCATGAGTGAGGACACGGGGCTGGGCAGCGAGGACAGCGGCGTCGGTGGGTCTCAGGCTTCCCTTAGCCAGTTGGGTCTGGCGCTTAGAAATCTTAAAAATGTTGCACTCCTCGTCTTTTTTCTAATTTCATTATCACAGGCATTAAAAAAGTCTAAAAAGTCTTAAATTGAACTGATGGCCGTTGGACGCGGGGTCTAAGGCCTCATTCACTCATGTAATCTCTCTGGTCCTCTTGTCAGACCTGGCGGCGTTGCTGGCCCTGGCCCAGCGCCTCATCCCCGGGGCGAGGCTGGTGGAGGAGGTGGGGCGCGAGGCGGTGGTCAACCTGCCCCAGGCCGCCGCCCATGACAGCAGCCTGGGCGTCTTCCTGGACGAACTGGACCACAGGCTGACGGAGCTGGGCATCACCAGCTACGGCCTCTCAGACAGCACGCTGGAGGAGGTGAGGCAGGTCAACTATACTGTCTAAGCCCAGGGCCTGGAGCGCTCTTGAGTACAGTTAAATATAGCACTTTTGCATAGCATTTTACTGATAGCTATATGGTTGTTTTCAGCTTCACATTTATTTCAATTGCAAAATTGTTCCTTTACCTCCTTATTCTATTTGGCCTTAAAAAGTCTTAAAGTTAACTAGAAATCTGCTTCCTGTTACGGGGAGGTAGATAAACCCAACACCAGGATCTGAAATTACCACCCGCCAAATGCCAGGTGACATTTATCTTTGGCGGATAAATCAATAAGTGTCACCCACAACACTGTACGGTAACTTTGACTAACATTCAAAATCCTCGGTCATGCAGTCTTTGGTCTTTGCCTGTTCTCACACTTTGTCCCTGCTGGCCACCGTACATTCTCTCTGACCGTGAGCCAATCAAAGCAAAACAAAGTCTCTTCATGGTGACACCAGAATCCCTGTCTGTCTTGGGTTAGCCGTCCACCAGTCTTATCCAGCTCAGCCAGGAAGGCTGGATATTTGTGGAGCAGCCGTGGTCGTAATGGGTTTAGCTTCAGCATCAGATTAGCGTCGATAGCCGACGTGTGGAGGCTGATAAGTCTCCTGCAGATTGGCATGAGGTGCTCTTCTGACCGCTACACAAAGCTTGTGTAGGAAACAGTCTGGGTGTCCCAAGAAGCTCCTGGTGCCTTTGACTGCCACCTACTGGCTGTAACCTGCTCTAGTTTAGTTTCCCAACCAGAGAGAGAAAACACTGAAAACCTTGTCCAGGCAAATAGCATCAGGCTAAACATGGACGAGTTGATATAAATGTCTCAGTTTGAAGTTAAAGCTGCACTGGGCAGGTTTTTATGTGAGAATACACCCATCTTAGTCCCCGTTCACATACGAGTTTGTGATACGTTCATAAACAGACAAGATCCCAGTGAAAATATCAATCCGGTAACGGACTTCATCAGCCAATGAGAGTGCTTCAAAAGGTTTTGTGACACGCCCACAACAACGCAGCCTAGGTGGTTAAAACGTCGTTTCACTGTTTGAAGAGCCGATGGAAAACATTCAAATCACTTTATTATTTTTTTCTCTGGCATGAAATCGAGGCAAAGAAACAACGTGATCCGGTCTGTGGTGTTCAGCCACTGAATCACGCCAGGAAAACAGAATACCAGACCGTTCTGTTCCAAACCTCGGAGGACGCCGGTGTGTTTGGAAAGAGTTTCGTCTTCACGACCGTCCCGTTTGTTTTTCCAGATCTTTCTGCGCGTGGCGGAGGAGACCGGCGTGGACACTGAGCCGGAGCTGCAGGCCCTGAACCAGCAGCCCTCAGCTGGGCAGAGAGCTCAGAGAGAGGCCGCTGAAGAACCAGAGACTGGTACACACACACACACACACACACACACACACACACACACGTCAATGCATACACACTTGTGCATAAAAAACATAACAATACAGACTCACACACAGAATCATATCCACAGATAGTGACACACACATACACAGATGAAATCATAGACACACACACACACACACACACACACAGGTATGACATCATGTGTTTCCGTGTCCATTGTTTCCTCTATCTGACTGTTTCTCTCCACCTGCTGCCAGGAAGGAAAAGGCTTCGTAAGCAAGGTACCTTGACTTCAGTCCTCGGTGGATCATCTACATTTAAGATCCTGATTGATTCACTTCAGGGATTTTCCCCCCAAAATGGATATAGAGCATTTTGGAAATGATCTCCTCTGCCGTCTGCCTTAAACCACTAGTGTTGACACATTACTGGGGTTATGTTCTGATATGGGTTCTGAAAGCTGATAGGGATGCCAATATTTTTCATTGAACTGCCAATTGCTGGTATTTTGTGCAAATATTCAATTAGGGAAACTCTGGGATACACTTACTGCCTTTAAATGAAGAATTAATCTCCAAAACCATTATTGAACAAAATATTGAACAACAAAATGTGTAAAGAAAATAAAATGTCATTGCAGGTTTTCCAGTTTTTCTGTATCTGTGGTCAGGGAACCTCCATCATATCAGAGGTGGACGACGTAACCTCTATCTCTATCAGATCTGATATCTGATATTTAATAAAAGACCAATATCGGTCTAACCCCACATATCATCATCATTGTGGAAGTTGAACTGACCAGCGTCTCTCTTTCCCCCCAACCCCCACCCCCACTCTGCCTGGGACTTTCCTGCCCCCAGACCCCCAGGAGACAGACCTGCTGAGCGGGGACGGGCGTGGCGGGATCCCCCTGACCGGCTGGTGGCTGACATGGCAGCAGCTGAGGGCTCTCTTCATCAAGCGGTGGCTTTACGCTCGGCGAAGCCGCAGGGGCTTCTTCGCTCAGGTAGAGACAAAGCTAGACTGGCTGCTTGTGGCCGACCACAACATCTACACAGTAGGTATTAAGGTCTTGTACACCATGCAAGCATCAGTGTGGGCGGTGCAAGAGGCTCTTGTATCTATGCAGCTGCATCTACAAAGTTTTAAGCAAGTCATGTATTTTTGGTATTTCACAACGTTACATCGTTTTGATGAGTTAGCGAAGCTAGCTAGCAAGTGCTAATTAGGTAGCTTTAACCAAACATGAAGAGAAAACGACTTCAGAGCTTCCCATCGACCCCAGCGATGGATCAGCCGCTCTACAAGCATCGTATTCGAGACGTTTATTCCTGAAGTCTTTCAAATAAAAGTTGAGAAGGAGAAGGAGAACTGGGAGGTCTGGAATCAAGTTCCCCTCCATTTAGCACTTGCCAGGAAGAACTACTGTTCATGGGAACAGTCAGGAGGTTGTAGATCTAAGACTGCAGAGGGAGATAGAAGCTCCAATATGTGTCGCTCAGCAGAACCCTCCGCCTGCTGGTTGTAGGTTGTTCCAGATAGATGAGTCATCTGAGGATCGTAAGTGTTAAAAGTGGTTTTGTTGTTTTGTCCTGCAGATTGTTTTGCCAGCCATGTTCGTGTTGATCGCTCTGCTCTTCAGCCTCATCGTGCCTCCGTTTGGGAAGTACCCCGCCCTGCAGCTCCAGCCCTGGATGTATGGAGACCAGTACACCTTCTTCAGGTAGACACCTCTCTGCTGCTGCTGCTGCTTTTAAAACTCAATACCACTGAAGTATGGAAACATAGGTCCTACACAGGCACACAGTCAACGTTTTTATTCACAATTTCATAGTAAAAACATATCTGATGAGCATGGTAGAACCTCCCACACTGGATATTCTATGATCTCCAGATGTTGGTAAATCTTTGCTTTGGCCCGTCAGTTGGTCTCCCCTGCCTGTCCAGCCTCCGTTGGGAAGTCCAACTTGATGTTCTACTTCCTGTTATTCTTTTTGTTCTGTATTGAATCTGTCGCCTTTGGCTTCATGTTTGTAGCAACGATGCCCCTAGGAACCCGGCCATGGAGAACCTTCTGGAAGCTCTGCTGGACCGACCCGGCTTTGGTACTAAGTGCATGGAGAAGGAAGACAACAGCACGTGAGACAAGTTCCCTCCACACTCACCAGAACACCGTCAGCCCAAATCACTTTATTCCCCAAGTACAATAAATGTGCAGGAATTTGTCTTGGTGGCATCGGTGCCGAGACATAGTGGCTGGTCATAATCACTACTGGAAATGGAAGATAAAACAGTTTAGTGATGAAAGCATCTGTTCTTAGTTACAAAAGGTTCACCGCTGGATGAACAGTGTTAAGTAATCTCTGACCTTGATACTGTTGGTCTCTGTTGGCAACCAGCAGCCTTTCACCAAATGTATACTGAACCAACCAGCGACCATGTTCTCCCTGCAGGAGCCTCCAGTGTGAAGGCGAGCAGGGCGGCCTGTACATGCGGCCCCAGATCCCCTACTCCACCTGGAAGATGTTCAGCAGCGGCAACTGGAGCGTAGAGAAGCCCTCGCCTGACTGCCACTGTAGCACCGAGGAAATCCGCCGGATGCTCCCCGACTGCCCCGATGGCTCTGGAGGACTGCCCCCTCCCCAGGTGGGTGTCAAGTCGAGACAAATTGATGGTTTTTGAAAGCACCGCTGATGGAAATTCCCTTGACGATTTTTTAAAATGTTTTTCAGATTAAGAGGCTGACTGGAGACGTCCTCCAAAACCTGACAGGTCGCAACATCTCTGACTACCTGGTCAAGACCTACCCGCAGATCCTCAAGAAAAGGTGCTTCACAAAATACAATACAGTGCAGCCAGCCATCACTCTAAAATGATTTTGGACAAACATCTTTTAAGACATTTGCCTACCAAATACAAACATTTTTGACAGTGGAAATACCAATATGTTTCTGTAAATGTCTGTTCATTTTTAAATGAATCCCTTCATACTTTGATTAGAACAATGCCTGGTGGTCAGGGCTAGAGTAGTCTATATTTGTCTGTAGCCTATATTAGCCGATATTTGTCTTACCGTTAGAAGTATTCCCTCATAGATTCACTCTTCCCTCTCTGTGTCGTTAACAGCCTGAAGACCAAGAAGTGGGTGAATGAATTCAGGTAAGTGAATTCTGTGTGTGACTCATTTTTTTGAAGGTACAATATCTGCAGTACTCAGGTTTTACTCACTGTTTTTCTACTTCATTCAAGTTCACTCTTCTGAGAGGCTGACATTTGGCAGGGTTCCCACTGGTCTTGGGATTTCTGGAATATTATGGATTTTTAAAAGGTGTATTCCAGACAGAGCAAGTCAGGGAATTTGATAAATTCTCTGAGAGTATGTGACGGCCGAACATGAGTTATGAATGTATTTTGAAGTTTGCGAACCGGTGTTACGGTGGGATTGAAGAGATTATTTTCCATTAGCGAGTCTTCAAAAATCTCTTTGTGTATATTTCATTCAGAGGAAGAACCAGATAAGTCCATGTTAGGTTTCCAGAGGTGTGATCTTCATTCAGATGGTCAACCTAAAGGGTTCTCCACCTGAAGGCTTCAACTCTTGTACACAAAAAACTGCAGATTGTTCCTCTAATCTGTGTTGCAGATATGGGGGGTTTTCTCTAGGGGCCAGCGCTGCCCAGGCTATATCCCAGGTCCACCAAGTCCAGGACTCGGTCATGGCGATCAGGACTCGTCACCGGGTTACCCAGGTACATGTTTTTTCGACGCTGCTGTCTTCCTAAACGTCCAGGATCTGTTTTGTGGTTCTTACCGTTTGCTGGTTGTGATTGGTTTATCGCAGAATAGCTCCCTGGATCACCTGCTGAACCGCCTTCCAGGGTTTCTAGGAGGACTGAACAGTCAAAACAATGTCAAGGTAAAAATGTGTATGTGTATGTATCTCTGGGATGTTCCTTGTTCAAGGTAAATTCAAAATGATATTATTTGTCGTCAGTTAAAGTTAAGGCTCTCTGTCTGTTCCCCGTGGTCAGGTGTGGTACAATAACAAAGGCTGGCACGCCATGGCGTCATTTGTCAACGTGATGAACAACGGCCTGCTGAGGGCCAGCCTGCCGCCTGGACCAGAGAGGAGGAAACATGGCATCACCGCCTACAACCACCCCCTCAACCTGACCAAGGAACAGCTCACCGAAATGGCCATGTCAGTTCTCTGGCTGTGTGGTGCTGTGGGTAGATGTGGGTGAATGCTGGTAGATGCTGGTGGACATGTGCGAGAGGATGTGGGTAGATGGGGGTAGATGTTCATGGATGTGGGTGGATCATGATGGATCCCCTCTCCCCCTCAGGATGACCACGTCGGTGGATGTTCTGGTTTCTATCTGTGTGATCTTCGCCATGTCCTTCGTGCCGGCCAGCTTCGTCCTGTTTCTGATCGAGGAGCGAGTCAGCAAAGCCAAACACCTTCAGTTTGTCAGCGGGGTCAAACCAATCCTCTACTGGCTGGCCAACTTCACCTGGGACATGGTCAGCAGGGAGGGAAGGGGGGGAAGGGAGGGAAGGAGGGGAATTTCTTTGTCCACCTTTTGTCGACCTGCCACATTTCATCCCTACATCCAGAATTTTGGCCGTTAAAAGTTGATTTCAGACCCTGGTTGTTTCTGTACTACTGGCATCCCAAAATTCACCTGCCACTTTAAACATTTTATTTCTTGCCATAAGGCCGACATGACACAATTCATGTAATTGTCTTGGCTAGGCTAACTGAAGTAGCTGAACAATAAAGGTGACGTGCTGTGGTCAACTTTATTTTCTAAACTATTTTCTGTTTGGGTTGAAGAAAAGCCTCACTGGGCCGGTTCAGCGTCTAAGCAGAGTTCTCTTGACTCTAACACGTTTAAGACTTCCTGTTTGTTATGAGCTTTCCGTTGTCGATTTCCCTCCCAGTTGAACTACAGCGTCCCGGCCACCATGGTGGTGCTGATCTTCATTGGTTTCCAGCAGCAGTCCTACGTCTCGGAGACCAACCTGCCTGCCCTCGTCCTGCTACTCCTGCTGTATGGGTGAGGCTGGTTTTCTGCTGGTGAAAAGCACTCAGACTGGAGTGGCTTTATTCTTTAGAAAGTCTATTTAAAGGAATGGGATGTCACTCTACAAAGTGAAAATGTATTTCAGTATTTATTTTCATGACAGACAGAATGTTTTCACACAGACAATAAGGTTCAGTTTTAGCCTTGTCAGCAGGACGTCCTTGTGGATCAGCAGGTTGAGGTTGAGTCACCTGCCAAGACCAATTCAAAATAATTCATATGCATTTTTCATAGATATATGTCACTCTATTGGTTTTCAATGCTATTTAATTTAGTTTAAATTAAAACCTGCTCACGCACATTGAATTAAGTTTGTAATTCATCAGATGTTGAAGGGAACCACCTCCCACCTGCATATTGTCTCATAAAAGCAGAAATGTCTTCAGAGACGATCTTTAAAATCAGCCTATCAAGCGCAGGACGCTTTCTAACAGAAGTCCATAGTCTGCTCCATAACAGAAGTAGTGTGTGTGTGTGTGTGTGTCTTTGCTTATTGGATAACCTAACCATCTGTTTCAGGTGGTCCATCACCCCTCTGATGTACCCAGCATCCTTTGTGTTCAGCGTCCCCAGCACGGCCTACGTGGTTCTGACCTCCATCAACCTCTTCATCGGAATCAACGGCAGCATCGCCACCTTCGTCCTGGAGCTGTTCGTAGACGAGGTACTACAACAGGGTTCCCGTGCTGGTGTGGAAAGGCTGGAGAAGCAGGGAAAGCGAATTTGATCATGTGTGTCTGAGCTCAGTACCTGGTGAATCAGTCGTCACTGGTATTGATCAATAACTATCAACCCCTGCAGATATATTGTGGTCATTTTGTGCCATGGGGCAGGAAAAAGCTTATTGCCCCTTTAACCAGTCCACCATCTCTGGGTGATTTCTTCTTTCTAGCATCTGAACGAGGTGAACCGGATCCTGAAGAAGGTCTTCCTCATCTTCCCCCATTTCTGCCTGGGCCGAGGGCTCATCGACATGGCCAAGAACCAGGCCATGGCCGACGCCTTCCAGAGACTGGGTAGGGAGCGGAGGAAGGGTCTGCTTTGGGAAAGTGACGCTGCCGTAAATTCACCACCAAAGAACCTCCAAAACATCTAACAGATTAATGTGTTGAAGTGGTGATCCTTTATTTAGTCTCCATCTTTGTCTCTCAGCCTCACTGTGGTGTTCTTCACTGTGGTGTTCCTCACTGTGGTGTTCCTCACTGTGGTGTTCCTCACTGTGGTGTTCTTCACTGTGGTGTTCCTCACTGCTCTCCCCAGAGATCACCTGTCAATCAAACAGTTTGTCCAGCACTGTGACGTGTTTTTCTGTTGATGGAGTTTGCGTTCCTGTAGGTGGCGCTCTTTTCTTTGTCTGTTCAGCCATGGTGGCTATCGCTGCTCATGCTAACTACCCAGTTCTTCTTCTGTTGAAACATAAAACGCATCACTTCCTGTCTCCAGAGGGTTTCTCCTAGGAAAGGCCTACCTGACACCGGGTGTTGAGAACACCAGATGGAGAAGCTTCATGACCTGGTAGAGGTTGATGATGTTGAGGTCCAGAGATCAGAGAGAGGAGAGATTTATATTTATATTTACCTTTCACAGCCTCAAAATACATGTAAAGCCATATGTGATGATTATATTTAGCCAGGATGTGGGACACTCAAATCAAAACAAAAGACATTTGACCTTAGACACTGACAAATATTGGTCATTGAAACTGAGCTTTAGGTCCTGGAATAGTCGTGGAAAAAACATAGAATCTGATTCACAAAAATGTGTCGTAACCCTGAAGGATGATAAGGATCCTTGACAGTTGACAGTGGTGTTACTCGAGTGCATGAACCTTTGGAAAAATAAAATAATACTTTGCTGCAGGTTTGTCTACAGGTTAGTACACTGGAGTAAAGGATGGTCTTCTTCCCAGGCACCAAGCAGACCCTGGACCCTCTGCAGTGGGACTTCATAGGGAAGAATCTGTTTGCGATGGCGGCCGAAGGGTTTGTCTTCTTCATCTTCACCATCCTGCTGCAGTACAAGTTCTTCATTCGCTGCAGGTACCTTCAAAACTACTGAACTCTCTGTACTCAAAAAAACCTTCCTACCTTTTCTTGGCTCTTGTATCATACATGTTCACTCCAGGGACTAATGTGCATCTAATGTCGGGACACCGTGGCGTTAACCTTTGACCTTGGTTAACCTTAGTTACTTCTAATGTGTTTGGTGATCTAGGAATTTAATTCTACTGTTATTTTAAGTTGCTCTGGATAAGAGCATCAGTTAAATGACTAAAATGTAAAAAGGTAAAGACATGCATAATAATAATACAAATATTGTAAGATTTCTAATCTAATCTAATCTAATGAGCCCTAAAACATGGATTCAGATTTCAGAGCAAGGCTGTCTTCACACCCAGCATGTTTGGATTGATTGATTTAAACAACTACAGGAAGCAACACCAAAACGCAAGGCACTATGGGTAGACGGAGACTTGGAAAGCCTAGCATAACGTCAGTCAGTCTGGACTGATGCTCATGTTCAGATGTTTCTTCATGTGTTCTTAACTGGTATGAACACCAGAGAAGAGCAGACAAGTCCATCACGGTAGATCAAGTGACAGACTGGAACCAGGTTGGTTTGGACTCTCTAACCTGGTGGGATGACAGGTTACCAAAACTCAACCAATCAACCAGCTGCTGGGGAGTCACGGGACGTTTGTTGTCCAATCACAAGCCCTGGGTGGGTAGTAATGAAGCAGGACGTTATATAGCGCACATATAAAAGGTTTGAAATCAGTGAATGTCTTCTCTCTCTATGTGGATTTCTTGGTTAGTTTGACTAATCCTCAGTAGTAAACTAAGTGGCACAGGATGGTCAGTCACCTGGTCTCGTATCCCTCCACCCAGGCCGTGGTGGGCAGAGCCTGAGATGCCTCCTCTCGGTCCAGAGGACAAGGACGTGGCCAGGGAGAGAGAGAGGGTGAAGGGTGGCAAAGCCCAGGCCGACATCCTCACCATGATGGACCTCAGCAAGGTAACACCCCCCCAAGAGCTTAACGTCTTCTAGTACCTTTCACATCTCTGAACGCCTCAGAAAGCATTTGATGTCTGATTATTTCAGATTATATCAGTCTTAAGTCGTCAAAACGAGGCCCAGGTGTGCCAGGGCTTTTTGTCTTTTTTGATTGGTAGAAATCAGCCTTGCCTTGTAGACCAATGATTTACTCACAAGGCTTGTTTGAAGATGTTCATATTGTCTGTGAGCTCAGAGGACGACGACTTCAAATAGTAATAAAACTAAATACTTTTCTTAAAGGTGCCACATATAACAGTTTAGCATCGGTGTTACTGGAAGAATTCTGATCATATAATCAATCAATAAGGAGTCACAGGTGCACACAGTCGCCTACACATCTCCACTACTGAGCCTAGGCTAAGAGACTTTGCGTTGTGACTCCATCATGGCGGTTGATCCTGACAGACCGCCTTGTGTTTCACAGGTCTATAAAGCTGGCAGGAAGCCGGCGGTGGATCGGCTCTGCCTGGGGATCCCTCGCGGCGAGGTGAGAGATCCCAACTCACTCTCCACTGCTTTCCCAAACACTCACACACTCTCTGACGTTTGGTTTCTCTGAGCCAGCCTCGGGTTTGACTCACACATACATTGCTGCTGCAGGTAGTTGCTTCCCACAGCTTCTTTATTCGGATTCATAACAGAACAAAACAGTTCCTCTGAAACTGTGACGTCATCCGTAATGAACCATATATCCAGGCTGTGTTTCAGTGTTCTGGTGGAGGGTCCACCCCACACCCGGAGATCCAGTGAAGGGAGCAAGAAAGATCAGTTTAAATAAAGTTCGAAAGGAAACCAAAGCTCAGAATAATAGATGCAATCTCAAAATGACATCTGAGGAACGGTGATCTGAAATGTTGAACAAATGTTTGCTAGCGTGGCAACTTCCCCCGAAAGAAGCGACGGGGCTGAAGACAATTGCAAAAACATTTCAACAATTTTGTTTTCACTTTGATAGAATAGAATAGAGAGCTTTCACACGTTGGGCACTGTGAAGTCGAGACGGTGATTAATAGTTATACAAATACATGTGATTTGATTTGATAGAACTCAGACAAAAAATCCCCAAAACATGTTTTGAAATAGCACAGCAACAAGTCAGGGGGGTGAAACCTTGTCAAGGCGCTGTATAACCTTTTGTCTATGTGACGTTGAGTTGCTGTCCTCCAGTGTTTCGGTCTGCTGGGGGTGAACGGGGCAGGGAAGACCTCAACGTTTCGCATGCTGACCGGAGACACCGCCATCACCTACGGCGAGGCTTTCCTCCACCACCACAGGTACAGACCACCTAGTAGTAGTAGTAGTAGTAGACAAGTAGTAGTTGTGGAAATAGCAGTAGTAGTAGTACTAGTAGTAAACGTGCCTGTTGCTGTACCTCCCAGTGTGCAGTCAGAGATGGAGCAGGTCCACCAGCTGATGGGATACTGCCCCCAGTTCGACGCCATCAGTGACCTGCTGACGGGTCGGGAACACTTGGAGCTGTTCGCCCGCCTGCGGGGGGTCCCGGAGGACGCGGTGGCCAAGGTACCGTAAAGGAACAGTTCACCCAAACTCTGACATTAATATAACAGGTTGTTGTACATTCAGCTCCTGGTACCATCCCTAACATGAATGGCTCTGAATGTGTCAGGCAAGGTGGTAAAACGCCACCAGTGAAATGCTGGTACCACTTAGGTAGATCATTTGGAGGTCTCAAAATCTACCTGTACTTAGTTGATCAGGTACTTAGTTGATTTATAATTTAAGTTGTCCTCCTTGATAGGGAGGTCAGAGGTCAGCTACTGACAGCATCCTTGGAGCTGGTAGGGATTCAGTGTGTTGCTCAGACACTTGAACCGAGGTCGTCCAGCTGAAGGGCCTCCCTGCTCACAGTCACAACAGTATTAATTCACATGGTGTAGTCTCAAATCACATGTGACAGTTTATACTTCAGATGTGAATATTTTGCATTTTGTATTTCGGATTACAACTTGTGAAAAAATATTACTCATGTGAAAACCAACATGTGCCACTGTGGCAAGCAGACCAAACGTGTTGTCAGAGTATTGACGGTATTGGACTGTTACTGTACAGTCGCATGGTGACGGAGCTTCTCTGCCCTAGGTGGCCCAGTGGGGGGTGAGGAAGCTGGGCCTGACCCACTACGCTGAGAGGGAGGCTGGAGGCTACAGCGGAGGCAACAAGAGGAAACTCTCCACCGCCATCTCCCTCATCGGGGCACCGCCTGTTATATTCCTGGTGAGGAAACTTATTTCTCAACACCGAGGTTGAAACACTCTGGGGAACAGGTCTGTGGCATACACAGTCCAACAGCCTTCAGTTACGTCTGTTTTTGGTGTCTTTTTTTGTTAGACTAGTTGGTTAGTTGAGCTAACCTCCCCAGATATTTCTTTACCGTTTGATTCCTTTAATCCTTGCTAGGATGAGCCGACCACCGGCATGGACCCCAAAGCCAAAAGGTTCCTGTGGAACTGCATCCTCAGCGTCACCAAGGAGGGGAGGGCTGTAGTTCTCACCTCCCACAGGTAGGGGGAGATGTATGAAGATGATCCACACCTGAAGCCAGTCATGTAGCCAGCCACCCAATACTAAAATCTGATACAAGCAGACACATTTAACATTTCACAAATCAAAGAAAAACAACTGTCATTTTCTTTTATACACTTTTTTCACACATGTTATGGATGTTAGTACGGAAGCCGAGAACGGCCGTGCTTGCAATTTTTTTTTTTAATGCCGTTATCTCGAGATAACAAAGCTCGTTTTCTCGTGATAACGGGTTAATTTATCTCATTATCTCGAGAAAACAAAAGGCCGATTTCCATTACAACAGGGGCGGAAGAGTAGATTAATATGTAGTCTAACAGGCAAAAATGAGTCGAATTGACTGACTGACAGCAACTGACATTAGTTTGCTAACGTGTTTTCCACACAGTGTAATTCATACATTTGAGTATAAGTTTGGACGCCACCATTCTGTTTAAATTGGCAAGAGTGGACCATGACGTACACACACTGCTCTGTGGGGGGGTTTGGGAGTTGACCAATGGGAGGGATGCGATAACGGGTACTCCTTGATCTGACATCTTCAGCTTAAATCAGTTGCTACATTTGTCAAGACGCCATCTATGCATGCTGGCATGACACTCCTGATCTCTGATAAACAATATAAGTAATCAGAGGAAACGAGTCCGACCTTTTGTTTTCTCGTGATAACGGCATAATTAACTCGTGATCTCGAGATAGCGGCATTAAAAAAAAAATTGCAAGCATGGCTGTTCTCGGCTTCCCGTATGTTAGATCTCTCATGGAGAAAACTGGATTCCTGCAGTGTGTAATGGTTTTTCCTGTATCTGTGGTCAGTATGGAGGAATGTGAGGCTCTCTGCACCAGAATGGCCATCATGGTCAACGGCAGGTTCCAGTGCCTTGGATCTGTGCAGCACCTCAAGAACCGGTAACCTTATACCTTATACCTTATAGTTGTTGTTCCACCGCAGGAACCTGAACCTTTTGTGTGTGACTGTTTGGTTTCATACGTCATTTAGGTGCACAATGACCCAAGAACCCAAGAAGATCAGTCCTATAACTCGCCGTCGGGCTGTCGGTCTATTTACCAAAACAATAAATAGCTGCGAGACGTGTTCGATGAGATACGAGATGAGTTTGCTACCGGTCTTGAACAAGCACCGCTGTTTACCGGTATTTAAAAATGGAGGTTGGCCGACTTGATGATTGTTGCGTAGCTTGTATTGTACTACCTCGCTAGCAGGAATTATCCCAGAGGAACCTTTTTCAGGGCTAGTTCCCTCGGTGGGAAAGGTTGAATTTCTTGGAACCAAGTACCAATAGTACGAAGTTCCTGGAGAGTTCCTGCAGTGGAAAAACGACTTATACCAGCAAAAGTCAGACTGTCAACTGCACACATTTAATTTGACCTCACAAGTGCAGGTCTAAACATTACACTGTAAATGTAATGGCTTATTCAGAGTCAGAATCACTTCATTCAACAAGTAAAATAAATATTTACAAATTTGTATTAGTGACAACAGACCCTCCCATAAAGTGAATGGGGATAGTGTATAGATACATACAGCTGTCTATCACTGTGTGCATTCAGGCAGTATAGCGTACAGTGTGACAGTATGGCTGCAGCATTCGAACCGTGTAGCATCGTTCTGCTAAGTAGAACGAAAAGCCTAAAATACGTTTTGAGCATCATGGAGCTTGGAGTCCTTTATTGTTCCTTCCTTCATCTTTCAGGTTCGGTGACGGCTACACCATCATTCTTCGTCTGACGGACACCAAACCCCGCCAGGACCCGTGTCCCGTCAACGCCTACATCAAGAACTCGTTCCCCGGCATCGAGCTGAAGGAACGCCACCAGAGCGTACTGCAGTACCAGCTGCCATCGTACGCCTGCTGCCTGGCTCGCGTCTTTAATGTGCTGGCCAACAACTATGAGGAGCTGGGCATCGCCGACTACTCCGTCTCACAAACCACCCTGGACCAGGTGAGTCTCAGTAGCATCACCAGAGGTCATTGCCATGGTTGTGTTGTAATCATGTACTGTGATAAAGTCCACGTGACACTGAACTTAGTTTGTCTTTGTAGGTGTTCGTCAACTTCGCCAAGGAGCAGACTGATGATGACCAGCTCACGGATGTGATCATCAGCAACGGGACAGTTCAGACCAGCTGGACTGCCCCGCCCCCCCAAATTGCCCCGCCCATCATCCAACCACAGCCATCAGTCAAACCACCTCAGCAAAGCAAGGCTCCACAGTCCGGCACACCAACAGAGGGTACATCTAAAAAGGCTAAATCGAATGAGAGCAAATCCAGTGAAAGAAAATCTAGAGAGGGCGGGGCCAACGGGGAAACAGACGGCGGCATGGCGATGACCAGCATGCCTCAACCAGAGGAGAAGGCCCAGGAGAAGCCACAGACGAGCAGCACCAGTAATAACAGTGGTACCAAGGAGGAAACAGTCAGTGGGTCTGGGGAGGGCTGCAGCAAGGACCCTGCTGCCCTCTTCATAGTAGGAAGCAGCACACAGGACAGTAAGGTGTGAAGTGGACCAACTAAGAAGCTTTTTGATGAGTGATGCTCGGTTGAACGCTACTCAATGCTGGCAGCCCCCCCGCTGTGAAGAGTAGGACAATCTTAATCTCATCTTGAGTCTTCCGGTATGAAGTGGACAAGTGAAATTGAGTCCAAAGAGGAAACGTTTTCCCCCTTTACCTCCTCAAAGACACGACAGCTGTCACTTCTCAAGTATGGGTTTGGTGCCTTGTTCACCCTCCAGTAGGTCTGTAGCGTAATACCCTTTAGAAATACTCATGAATCCAAGTGTTTTGTCATCTTTTTCTCTATTTGTCTCATCGGTAGCCATTTTACGTGGACATAAATTTGTTCTCCAAAAATATTACACAAAGCGTAATGTAAAAAGAAAAGGTGGCGTCCCTCAGGGCTCAATCATCAGACCTCTCAACTTCTCCATTTTGCATAAAGCACTTTAAAGAAGGAAATGCTGCACACATGATCGATGTCACTGTTGCTGTTTGGGTCAAAGAAATCATTACATTAAGCAAACAGTCGCTTGTTACGTGGATTTCATGTTTTGCATCAGGGAGTATTTGAAGAGTTGTTCCAAAACTATATATATCCTTTTGAGTAAAAATACTTGCATTTCATCATTCGATATCTCTTAAATATGTAATGATGATAAAAGTGTTACCATTTTGTCAATCAAGCATTATGCCTACTATCCTTAACAATATTAAAGCGTAATTTGATTCATTTTGTACAATCAGTCATTTAGCAAAAGTAAGTGACTTTTCAAATGGTGGATATCTCATTTTGGAACAAAACTCTTCTCTTCTATTTACTGTCACTTTGGTCATTTGACGATGAAGCCATGTTATCCGTTTTCCTTTCTCCATGTATCACACCAGTTCCTACGCAGGCCTGGAAAGTCTGGGAAATGTATTTGATAATTTAAAGGTATTGAAACAATTGGAAAATATGAAAATCTCACTGATATGACACATTTTATGAAGCTGAAGCTGATTTCACATTTTGTGATAATTGAATTGAATAATTGAATATAATACTGATTAACCAAAATCTCCAAATCCAGTCAAGATTTGACAGTCTTTAAGAAGCATCTTGAATGGAGAACAGTAACCCTGAGTTGTCCAGGCCGTGAACACTGCCTTCGTTAGGTCAATGGTTGTTTTTATATTTACATTTATCTGTTTTTGATTAAGCTCATGATCTCTGTGTTTTTAACCCACAAGTGACATAGCTGACTGTATCTCCAAAGCAGGTTGTTAGTGCGCTGTAATGCACTGTGAAGTATTTGAAATATTGTGACGAGTAATTACAGGCATGAGTCAAACATATCACAAGGGTTTCATTCCAGAATGCTGCATATACATTATGAGGAAAACTGAAATCTGAAATTCATTATTCAACATTTAAAAAGCTGAAATGATTAATAACTAACTTTTAAAGAAAACATTCTTAAGTAGGTTCAAATGGTGGGGCTCTTATTTTGGAATGAAACTCTATCTGTGCTACTGAATGGTCGTATGAAGTATTATGCTTGAACATTATTACTTGAACATGGAAATATTTATCTGTGCATATACTGAAAATATACTAGTATAGAAAAAAACGGGTATATATCTGTTGTGAATATTTCGCTCTGAAAGTGAATAAAAACGTATTGTTGATACATTGTTTTCCAAAAAGCCGATACATTGTCGATACAGTCTGTTGAGTTTGGGCTCAGCGGGGCGAGGTGGAGCTCAGGAGGTTCCTCTTGGCCATAGTGAGGATGACCGCTGGTGGGGGTCTTTGGCAGATTGGAGGAAGGTCGGTGTGTCTTCCTGTTGGGACTCTCTGTCCTCCGACTGGCCTGACTGCTCTTTCCTCCCTGTTAAAGGTTTGGTAAGAAATAAAATGTACACGGTTATTTTCTTCACATTCAAGGCCTTTAGCTGAAGCTGTCATCCAGAGCAATTTACTCCAAGTGAGCAGGTGGGCGTTAAACAGGGGTGGTAAAAAGTAGAAAGTAAAGCTTCAGAAAGTAGAAATCCTAACCACGTATTTGCTCCAACCTGGCTCTTACCAAGATGAAGAGTTGTGCTAATTAGAATCACCTGGTATATGGGATGGGTGGAGGAAAAATATTGGTCAGTACTTCTACTTTCTACTTCTACTTTTTACACCCCTGGCGTTAAAGGGGCACTAAGTAATGTACAACCTTTATCTGCCCCTATGGGTGACTGGTGGAACTGCAACAACATCAATATAGTTTGTCTCCTCCTAAGTAACTTTTGTAACTACTGTAAAATATAGAAGGGTTCAACCAATATGAGTTTTTGAAACCGATACCGATACTGGAGTCGCCGATATTCAATATCTTTATATTTGTCCGTTTTAATGCCAAAAAAAAATCAGAGTATTCATTGTTTCCTCAGAGTTTTCTTCTCCTCAGGGTGGGAAAGCCTCTTAAACAGCATTGAGACCATCATGGGACACTAAAACTCTCCACCCCACCTATTCAGTGGTCGGGACACTCTGGGATACGTTAGGCCTTTGAATGAACAATTCATTTACAAAAAGCATAATCAAACAATTACATGAAAATTAATGAAATGTGTAAAGAAAGCAAAATGTCATGCGTTCCTTAAACAGCAGCAACACTGAGCCCAACACAAATTTAATTTAATAAAAGCCTGATATCAGCAGACTGACATATCGGTCTAACCCTGACATATCCACTGATGTACTTTCCACATTCGCCATTTGCACATAGGAGAAGCCATTAGCACTGGGTTTCCATCCCAGGCTGCATCTTACTCCGGTCTGAGCTCAGCCTGGACCCTCCTCTCCCTCAGCCATGGCAGAGTATCAGCCACGAGACGATGAGGATGGTCGAGTCTCCCCGGTCCTTCATCGCCACCTCTCCTCTTCCTCCGCAGTCTCTCTGTCACGGTCTGCAGCAGGACGTCGAGGCTGGACAAGGAGATCTCAGGGAGGCGAAACTCAGGAGATTTCTGCTCAGGAAAGAAAGAAGGGAGGAGATTCGCTCAACCGCCGGAAAAGGTTGAAATATTTCCTGAAAGCAGACAGTCGCTGTTGTTAATAACACAGAGATGGAAAGTAACTAGTTGCTGTACCTGAGTAGATTATATTGCTTCCTTTCAGTGTGTATTTACTCCTGCTTTTACTTTGGTAAGTTTTATTTTAGACAGGAGTGAGTGAGTACAATGACTTTAACTGCTATTGTTGCTTTGGTGAACCAACTAAACAGGAACCATCCCCAAACCTCAGGCTGATAATGACCCAGCACTTTACTTGCAGGGTCCACATCAAAACAGGAAATGTAATGTAATGTTTGTGGCGGTAAATAGCAGCAGATGTTCTATGTCTTCGTAAAATGTGGCACAGAAGAAAATGTGCTTATAGGCAAACCTGAAATAGATTTCTCACTTTTTCTTATTTGTACCTTTATACCTCAAATATGGCAAAGTAATCTGAAACTAACTGAAAGTAATCTGAAGTAACTTTTTAAAGTAACTACGAGTGAGTACCAGCGCTGCCAAACAGTTTGTCTCAAACCAAGAAAGTTGTATTATTCCAGTATGTAGCATGGTGACATGTCTCCTCTTCACTGGGACTTGGGTCAGTGCTGTTGCACTTTGCCGCCAGAGGAGGGCGCTAAAAGTCATAGATCACTTGACATCATAATGAAGCAGCATTTTGAGAGCATCTTACTTCCTTAATTTGATGTATTTCCTGATGAAACAGGAAGTTGGGGCAGGGAGGGATCATTCAGAAGTGTCAGAAGGTTTAAACCAATGGGATGTCAGTTAGGGAGAGGGGTGTAGGGGCGGGATTGTTCAAAAATCTGGGATGATATTATTGGTTGAAATTTGTATGTACGCCTTCTGGTACGCCATGAAGTAACCACTAACAATATGGTATCTTCCTGGAAAATAACATTTTTTTTCATATTGTGGCGAAGAACCTGAATATATTTTTGTAAACTCCTTCCTTACACATTTGGAGTACAGGAGGCTGTCTGTCCAGGGCCTGGCCTCCCGTCGGACCTGGACTCTGCTTCCACAGCCTGTTGGAGGATCTGGGCCGACCACAGCACCCGGGTCAGAAACACCGATGGGGGGCAGAGCAGTGTGGGACCCCGAGGGCTTCAGACGGTCCTGAAGCACCGGGGTGGGTTTAGGACGACGTATGGGCGGCAGGACAAACAGAGGCTTTAGTGGCTGGACTTCAGCTGCTCCGCCCAAAGTGAACCCTGTGAGAGAATCACCTGGTTTGTGTCTCAGATCTTCAGATTTAGTGGCAGTTGGATGATTTGTGCTTCTGATGTCTGGTTTCTCTTCATCTGGACAGCCGCTGTCTGTGCCTTCCTCATCCTCGTCTTCCTCCTCCTCCAAGGGCTCCTTGGCTGAGGCCAGGACAGGCATTAGATCCACACAGATCCTCATTACATTCCCTGATCTCTCACATGTAGTAGAGACCACGGCCGCCGCTGAGGCACTGCCTGCTGTGGTGACTTTACGGCTCTCTTTTGACTTCACGGTCGTCTTCCTGGAAAAAGATTTGATCACTTCTCCCAAGATCATCGTGTCTGGTGCAGGTTTTCTTCTTTCCCTCGTCTTGTTCTTCTTCCACATTCCAGTGACTGCATATAAACATATGCAATTGCCCACACATCTCTCAAAAAGGACCTTCTGAAAATAAAATTAATCCAAGCTATATTCCATCTATTCCATCAAAAGCTTCTTTTCAGACATGTCGGACTGTAGAGTTCCCATTCCCTCCAGCAGCAGTGAGACTAACTCAGAACAATAAGAGGCTGTGTGGCTGTTGGCTGCAGGCCTGTTAAACTGGCTGTTATGGTAACATGCACACAAACTGCAGCCAAACCTAAAGAGTAGGAGAATACACTGTTGTTTCAAATACGATGAAAGCAGGTTAGTAAGTTTGTGAGTTAGTGAAACCACTGTAGGCTGCTGGGTTATGAAGATGATGAAGTGGCAGTGGCTTTATTTTGCAGGTATGACAGGCATTTCTTTGATGGGATGTATCAAAGATGGTCTATTAAGAAGATGACTCACCCAATAGTCTAGTCATGGCGCGTTGATGTAATGTTGGATTTACCGTAAATACGAACTTCTGACTGAGCGTCCTAGTGGTGATCACAAGTAGCACTTGGGATTTATTTTGTAGCTCTGTCTCCTGCTTGGCGTCACAAATTGTGGAGGATTGTCGCAGTTGGCAAACGTGGCAGCAAATCCCCTGATGTCTGCAGTTCAAGGTGCTAAAACCTAAATGATCAGTTCTATTCACACTATTACAACCAACTCTACCTACCAAAAGTGAGAAATATCTGCTGCAGTTTGCTAATGATTGATTTTAAATTGATAAATCAAAATGTTTTTGGATGTGGGACATGACGGAATACATTTAGATTTTTTTAAATTTAGAATACATAACACCATTACAAGTATTATTACTTACTGTTACTACCCAACCCTGCTCATCACTGATATCAATTATTATTGGTAGTTGTCCATCTGATTTGCACAACAGCTAACGTTCCATGACTAGTAGTTAGTAATGGCTAATGGTTGTATGTTAACATTAGCATCAGTTGCTAAATTAGCTAAAATGTATCTCCTTTTCTAGCCATTATTTTCCCAAAATCCTCCAGTGGACCTCCATGATGGCACCAGCTGTGGAGTGGTTTGCTTCTAGGAGTTTTGTGATGCAACTGCAACGCCTCAGACTCTGGTCGGATTGTGGTACCAGGAAATAGAGCCAGAGTGAGAGCTCTTGTCTCGGCCTTTCCTCTCTGTATGTGGGTGAGAGCCTCGTTCTGGAGTCCGTGGAGGAGACAGCAGGCTATTTTTGTTTGCTTGGTTCAGCCCACTGCCAAGCTAGCAGCGAGCTAGCTCAAAGCTAACCTACAAAACAGCTTGCTTTAACTTTTTGGTTTTTTTTGTCGTTGCAACTGTATTTATTTTCTCCACCTTCCGGACCTGAACAGCGGGCTCCTTCCGTCCGTCTCGTTGGCGTAAGATGGTTGTTCTGACAAATAACAACAATGAAGAACAGGATTTGATGTGAGTGAAAACAGCAAGTCTGTAGCAGCTAGCTAGTTTGCTTACTTGCTAAGGTTCTCATTGTCTGCAGCATTTAGCTCTCTGTCCTTTTCGCTGTCAGCTACCCAACCTACTAACCGGACTGGGTTGTGTTGGTTTCCAATAGTAACGCTGATGTGTTACTACCAGCTAGTTAGCTGGTTAGCCTTACCCTGAATGCAAACAGTGTGTAGTTTGGCATTTCCAGCAACCCGACCTAATCAGATTGTGTATGTTTGCTTAGTTGTTGACCATAAAAGATGAAGTAACATAAGTGAGGGACTGTAATATGTGTGAGAAGACATGTAAACATATAGATCAATTGCCTATCAATAGATAGATAATTGCCTATACCCATATTGTTAGATTGCTGAGTTTATGTTTGAAGAGAGACTTTTTGTGTCACCTTCTTCTAACTTAAAAGACAGGTTACACCGTGTTGTGTTCTCTGACCAGCCTGCTGTAATGCTGCAGGGTGAATGCTAAAAATGGCATCAGCAGAGTATATTGGCCACTCAGAGGCAGGGAACCAGCTGGGCGGGGCTTGGGCGAGGCGGGGCGGGGCTTTCACTTAAAACCCACTGACCCACTTTTGTAGTGGATGGTACATCTGCAGCCTCAGTGCACTTAGTGGAAATGCTGCAGAGACAATCCACATAGAAAGACACTATGGAGTGAATATGATGCCAATTCAACTTACAAATGTTTTTAGTGAGTCACAAATGTGAATGAAGTTTTGTGCACAGCAAAACACAGCTCATGCATGTTTCACAAATGCAAAAAAAATGTGCACGTATCTCACAAGTACAAATCCTGTCTTTGTCAATATGCATGCATGTGTGCATCTCAGGTTGTGGGGACACTAAACAGCGAAGTGAAATACAGATGGGCACCGAGTATTTTTACTGCCCCAGAGCACAAAATGACCATAACATATCTGCAGGGTTGTTGATGGTTGACGAACTAAACTGACAACCTGGGGGAAACGCTGATAAAGGTCATAGATTACTTAATAACCCTTTAAGCGTTGATGTGATAAACGAGGCTAGACTGACTGACTGACTGACTGACTGTTTTCCCAGCCTGATAGAGGAGCGTAAATGCACCTCCCTCCCCAGCTCCCCCGCCAAGCGAGTGTCTCCCGCCAAGAAGAAGTTCTTCATCAGGCAAGCCATCCGCAACTCGGACCTCACGCCCGGAACCAAAGGCAAGAAGAAGCCCCGACGGCAGGAGGACAGTAAGCTCTCGTTCCAGGAAGTGGTCCACCGCTGCAGACGCGCTGCTAGTTTCACATGAACAACACAAAGAAGAACCTTTAACTTGTTGTAGGCTTGTCAAGACGTACCTATCGATAATTGACTGTATACAATATTATCGTTGCTATTTTGGTTCTTTTGGCACCACTTTGCCTCTATGTTTTATCACTGCAGCTAAAAAAAACCCTCAAAATCCTGAATTCATAAATCCATACATCCCTAATACACGTGCACTGGAAACAACATTCACCAGTTCAGCTTCACCACAGATTTGTTGTTCTGACCCTCTCGGCTTTAACAATGAAAGGAAAGGACCTTAAATCCATTTTGACACAGGATTCAACACCTCTGTCCATTTCTCTTCTCCCTTTGTTTTTATAAAACAGTGCTTGCTGATCTTGAGAGAGACCAGTGCTCCACAGATGACCTGGAGGTCTGCAGTAACCCGTCCATCCCCTCCTCCTTCACTAAGGCCTTCAACAATGAGGTAGGACTCATCACGTCTTGTCCATCAGGGTTGTGGTGCCCGGCCTCCAGACCACTTTCCAAACGTGTCTTGTTAGACGTTGACTGTCTGCCTAACATTTTAACAAGATGCATTTTTCTTCTGCAATATGATTTTATTTTCGTCAGGCAACAGACTTAAGTGCTTCTGTCAAACCAGCTCCTCTGAATGTCATTCCCAAGTTGATCGAAACCCAAGCAGACACCACGGTTAAAGGAACGTGTATGTCACTTCCTGTAAAACAGTAAAAGCCAGAGAGGTTGAAATGAACCCATGATGCAGTCAAGATGTCAACTCTGTAACCGCTCCAATAAAACACGTAGGAGTTTTTAAGCCAAGTTCCTGTTTTTCCTCGTCTTCCAGTTGTGGTCTGACTTCATGAATCGCTCTGGCGAGGAGCAGGAGGAGCTGCTGACGCTGCTGGAGAAGGAGGAAAGACAAAAGACGGAAAACAACAACAGGTCCAAAGACCAGAGGAATGGTGAGTCCACTCGTCAAAAGGACTTGTCACAATCTACCAGCCAAGTCTTTTTCAGAATCACATTATTCACCAAGTACAAGAAATGACGCTGCATCATTTTACCACCACAGGAACCTTAGTACTATTGGTACTTAGTTCCAGGAAGTTCGACCTTTCCGCCCTGAAAAAGGTTCCTCTTGTATGGTTCCTGGACCCAAAAAAACTTCCTGCTGGCGAGGTAGTACTTTTTGGGGGGACCAGGAACCATTGGGGCAGAGTTGCAGTACTGAACAACGCTGATTGGTCAATACAAGCGAACTCATTTGGTATCGCATCGAACAACAAGATCAACACCAGAGCTGCTTGAACTTCCTCCATGTTTGTGGCAGTCGGACATTTGTCTCGTACTCCTTATGTGCATAATCTCCCCGGTGTGGTGCGGTGGGAAAGCAACCTGGAACTGTTCTGGGAGCTGAGAAGGTTCCTGCTGAGAAGGTTCCTGCTCAAAACAGTACCCAGAAGGTTTCAGGTTCCTGCGGTGGGACAGTGAAAGACAGACGGTGGGCCTCAGGCAGGCAGGTAGAGTAGGACTGACAGCATGTGGCTGTTCAGAGTGAGGCTGTGTCTGTTGGCGGTCAGTTGACTCGTCTCTCTCCATAGTAAACTCTGTCTTCGCTGCTCACGACCGCTTCCAGAGAATCGATCGAAGGCTGCGGACGATTCTGAGACAGAGACAGTTCCCCATGGTGAGTCTGCAGGTCCTGGAAGACGCTTAAAACATCTCAGACTGTTTTATTTCAACTGAAGGTCTTTAAAGGTGAAACTGAATTATATTGAAGCCTCCTGGTGATCGTCTCATAGGACTGCAGTTGTTTTCAGTTTCCACATTTATTACAGTTGGATTTGGTCTCATATTTCATATTTCATGCCGCCGCTCATTTCCCTTGAATGACATGATTATTTTGTACTCCGTCCTCAGAGGACCCTGGAGGTGCTTGAGGAAGGACTTCTGAGCTTCTTCAACGCTCAGCCTCACTCAGTTTACACCACCAACCTCAGCATCAGGTACGACCGTCTGTCTTCACGTCAGGTGTTGAGCTGACATTCGTTTAACAGCAAAATACTAGAAGAAGAAATAGAATAATAGTGAAGGACAGAGATGGATGGGAGTGCAATCCTTTACGGATGAGTTATTATTTTCTATTTTTGGTGTCATGTAATTGTATATTATATATTTTGTATTGTAAATCTAAAACGTTGTGAACCATCAGACAGATGAAGTAACCTGACCAGTAGATTAGAAACTATCAGGTCCCTGTGGGGAAACGGTGTCGTTGATCGTTTTGGAGCAAGAGGATCATTTTTCTACCTGGTTGATGATTGGGTGATGTGTGATGTCATGTGTGATGTCTTGTCTCTGTGTGTTGATCAGCTTCGAGAGGCTGCTGCTCCACGCCGTCTGCCAGTACATGAACCTCGTTTCTGCAAGTGAGTACAAATACATTTGGGCATCAAAGCTACAATATGCAACTTTTAGCCCTGAGACAGGAAGTGTATTGTTAGCCCCGCCCTCCTCCCCCTCAACACCTGTCACTCATCTTGATGAGCTGTCTACCTTGAAGCAGCATCCATCCTGAGGCTGAGGGAACCGCCCTCCGCAAACGTTGAAGAAGCAGACGATCTGAAACATCCCAGACTTTACGAAAAGACAGTTTCAGGCAAACGGGGGCTTTGGCGTGAACACTAATGTAGAATATATCCTGTCTATCCCTATTCCTGTTCATCCCTATTCCTGTCTATCCCTATTCCTGTCTATCCCTATTCCTGTTCATCCCTATTCCTGTCTATCCCTATTCCTGTCCATCCCTATTCCTGTCCATCCCTATTCCTGTCTATCCCTATTCCTGTTCATCCCTATTCCTGTTCATCCCTATTCCTGTCTATCCCTATTCCTGTTCATCCCTATTTCTGTCTATCCCTGTTCCTGTCCATCCCTATTCCTGTTTATCTCTATTCCTGTCTATCCCTATTCCTGTTCATCCCTATTCCTGTTTATCTCTATTCCTGTCTATCCCTATTCCTGTTCATCCCTATTCCTGTCTATCCCTATTCCTGTCTATCCCTATTCCTGTTTATCTCTATTCCTGTCTATCCCTATTCCTGTTCATCCCTATTCCTGTCTATCCCTATTTCTGTCTATCCCTGTTCCTGTCCATCCCTATTCCTGTCTATCCCTATTCCTGTCTATCCCTATTCCTGTTTATCTCTATTCCTGTCTATCCCTATTCCTGTTCATCCCTATTCCTGTCTATCCCTATTTCTGTCTATCCCTATTCCTGTCTATCCCTATTTCTGTCCATCCCTATTCCTGTCTATCCCTATTCCTGTTCATCCCTATTCCTGTCTATCCCTATTCCTGTTTATCTCTATTCCTGTCTATCCCTATTCCTGTCCATCCCTATTCCTGTCTATCCATTCCTGTTTATCTCTATTCCTGTCTATCCCTATTCCTGTCTATCCCTATTCCTGTTTATCTCTATTCTTGTCTATCCCTATTCCTGTCTATCCCTATTTCTGTCCATCCCTATTCCTGTTCATCCCTATTCCTGTCTATCCCTATTCCTGTTTATCTCTATTCCTGTCTATCCCTATTCCTGTCTATCCCTATTCCTGTCTATCCCTATTCCTGTCTATCCCTATTCTGTCCATCCCTATTCCTGTCTATCCCTATTCCTGTCTATCCCTATTCCTGTCTATCCCTATTCCTGTTTATCTCTATTCCTGTCTATCCCTATTCCTGTCTATCCCTATTCCTGTTTATCTCTATTCTTGTCTATCCCTATTCCTGTCTATCCCTATTCCTGTTTATCTCTATTCTTGTCTATCCCTATTCCTGTCTATCCCTATTCCTGTTTATCTCTATTCCTGTCTATCCCTATTCCTGTCTATCCCTATTCCTGTCTATCTCTATTCCTGTCTATCCCTATTCCTGTTTATCTCTATTCCTGTCTATCCCTATTCCTGTCTATCCCTATTCCTGTCTATCCCTATTCCTGTTTATCTCTATTCCTGTCTATCCCTATTCCTGTTTATCCCTATTCCTGTCTATCCCTATTCCTGTTTATCTCTATTCCTGTTTATCTCTATTCCTGTTCATCCCTATTCCTGTTCATCCCTATTCCTGTCTATCCCTATTCCTGTCTATCTCTATTCCTGTTTATCTCTATTCCTGTTCATCCCTATTCCTGTCTATCCCTATTCCCCGCCGTGGGCCAGGAGCTGAGGACCTCCAACATGGCCGCCAGAGGGTGTGCTGCGTCCCCTGAAAGCCCTCAGTCTCCCATAGCTTGGCTAACGAGTAACGAGTAACGGGTTTCTCGTATCCCCCCCCCACCCAGGCACCAACTATAACGGGGCCCCGTCGGACTAAGGTGGAGAACAGACAGGAGGAGTTCCTGCCTCCCAGCCCTCTGCTGTCTGCCTACCTGGACCAGAAGTTCTGAGGCCAGCCGGCCGGGAGGTCTGAAGGTGTAGATAGTGTACAGTCTGTAACGTCCATGATGTCTGGAGGAAACACATCACTACCTGGCTAGTAGGAAGAGAGATATGGAGCATGACTAGTACCAATCTCTATACGTGTGTTGTCTTTTGTCAAGGATGAAAAGCACAATCCTTCACTCATTGGTCGGTTTCCCTGTTGGAGACTCTCCAGGTCTGAGCCTGCATGATGTTTTCTTAATGTACTGTAATGTATCTCTGCCAGCTTTCTCTTCTCATCTCATTCAGCTACACACAACGTTGAGTCAATAATGATCAATATCGACAATAACAGGAGAATGATGTACCTGAACACAACACTCACTCAGTTTACAATCACCAAACAACAACTGTTCACAGAATGATATTGATTAGTTCCTATACTGTATGTACAGTACTCTGTACTTTTTATTTTATTTTTTTGGCGTTGTGGACATGATGGTCAAACCTGCTGTGCTTTAACTCACAGGCACTTTTCACCTCGGTGTCACCGTCACCAACCCCAGACAAGCACTTACGCCTTATGACGGGTTTATATTCCTGTTTTTCTGTGTATTTCTACGTTTGTACGGGCTAGCTTTTGAAAAAACGCATTATCCGGGTTATTTGAAAACCTTCCTCCGTGGTTTCCTTTATACTGTCGACGACAGTCTGATGAAACTCTGGTGCATTTCGTCAAGAACCAAAGTTTTGTGCCCTTGTTGTATGGAAACCCGATTTCTCAGGCTTTCTACTTCCCACTCTGAATGTCATGTTGTCATTTCCTGTCTTAAGTTATGCTTCGTTGGAGAGGAACTGGTTCTGATGCTGCCAACTTTTTACAACTTTGTAACTGAATGTGTGTTTGTGCTGTAAATGAGGCGCGTGCTGACGCATCGCCGGTCCAAGACCAGCTGCAGCCGTCGTGTCTGAAAGCTTTATACACCAGACGGATGTGTCCGTGTGTTTCATGATGTGAGAGTTTGCAGCAGTACCTATTTATGATTATCATTGATACTAATGGATTTGAGGATTTGTTCCTCATTGCTTTTCATGGTGTAATCTCTTCACAGGCTGAAAGCCATGTCTGAAAAGACCATTTTAATAAATGTCAAAGTAACTCCTCACTGGTCTTTCTTCTTCTTGACAACACAGAGACCGTCCATCAGTATGAGACACTGTTTACACAGGGTTGGACCACATGGAGCTGATATCGGCCTTAAAGAGACTAGCTTCATCAGTCTGGTTTCAGGGGAGTTTTAGTGTCCATGATGGTCTAAAGCAGTGGTCCTCAAATCCTGTCCTCGGGGTCCAGAGTACCGCTGGTCTTCTATTCTGCCAGGTAGTTTCCATTCTAGCTGTCTGATCAGGGATCGATGAAGACCTGGGATGCCAGGTGGATCCAATGAACTTCCTGGTAGGAGAGAGAACCAGCAGCACTCTGGACCCCGAGGCCCGGATTGGAGGAACTCTGGTCTAAAGGTTTCAGAGGCTTTTTCACCCTGAGGAGGAGAAAACACTGGGGGAAGTATCACAAAAGGAAAGTATTGGTACCAGCCTTCAGAAACCCAAAGCGGTCAACCCCTCCTCTACTGGTCTGGTGTAGGATAGGATGGGAAAAAGTAATTTCCAGGTTTTTAAAAGTTTGGGAATTTCACAAAAAGTCTGCAAAAGTCTGATGTTTGTCCCGTGCACGGCTGCACGTTTCACAAAGCTGTAAACCCACTGTTGTTTTACACGTTATGGTGCATTCAAGAACGTGGGATTTCAGAAACAGGAAATTTTGACATGAACTAACTTGGGAAACTTCCGTTCAATCGGTTCCTGGAATAAGATGCAACAGCATGTTTTGAGGAAAACACTGAAATATTACCTCAACCTGAGATGTGTTTACTTCCCCTCCTGGTGACGTTACATCAGATCAGCTTTACAACATCCTGACTACCTCCAACCCACCGACATCATTAAACACTCTAAAGTATTTGTCTGAATCTAAATACAAGGTTTATTTATTGAACCTTATTTGTTACAGGTTTATTTGGAATTATGTTTCACTATTTAGTTTAATGAATGAATTAAATTAGACTGAAGTACTGACAGAGTGGGACCAGCAGTTTTATTTTCTTGTTTTATTAGATGACTGCTCTTCCTCCTGACCCACATGTCCGTCCTATAATAAACAGGTTTACTACAATATGACCTGAACATGACTGACCTGGTTTCATTTTTCTTACTCTGCTCATTTATAGTTTAACAGCTCAGTTCAGGGGTTCAGAGTTAAATTGGAAATGAGATGAGCAACACTTGAAACAAGTGATTCTTCTTACAAAATGACTCACAGCACAAAATTGAAACTAATAATTGTATTTAATAAATGACCTTGGTTGATGAATGGCCACACCTTTACAGACTGGATGACTTGATTTATAGTGTTTTGAAATAAAGGTTTCTCTCTCTCTCTCTCTCTCTCTCTCTCTCTCTCTCTCTCTATATATCTATATCTATATATATAGATATAGATATATATTTATTTATTCTTCATTTTACTCTGCTCTAAATGTCTCTGTATTAGATGTTAGGGATCTCCCAAAGTGTAGTGATGGGTAAAAACGGATTAGAAAATGAGACAATAAACATGGTGTATCTGAATCATCAAGATGAAAATGGATAAAGTGTGATCATTAGCTTCTGATCAGAAATTAAATCCTCATCATAGTTTTGCTCCATGTAGAATAATAATGTTTTGTTGTTGTTTTATAATGGTGTTGTTCTGATTCTCTCCACTAGATGGCCCCTGATACACAGAAATACAGGACTTTAATGACCATGAGGACCAGCGTTAGTGTTGCCCAGTGCTGATATGATGGAGGTGAGGATGTGGTTTCAGGTCCAGGGGCGTCTGAAGGTGCCCCCCCCCCCCCCCCCCCCCCCTCAGATATCAGCAGCTTCAATCCAAACATATCGGTATTTTAAGTATTTCAGTAAAAGTAGAAATATTCTGGAAGGTTCCTTTATAACAGAGGTAGGAATACAGACATCTGATACTAGAAGTACTTTAGTATTACTAGTGATACTTGGTCAGCAGCCACCCCATTCAGGGTGGGAAATGAACACCCAGTACCAGTTAAATGCTGGTAAACTGGTAACCAGTCTCTGTTTCTTCTCTATTGATGTTTCACATCTGTACAGTTGGACCGTCCGGAGGCTCCTGTCTGTCTAAACTGACCCTGTATGTTTACGTTCTTTCATATTTTTCTTCATGTTTATTTTCCCACATGGGGACCAATTTTTTATTTGATTTTCTTTATTTTTTTTATTACTTTGGGCTCAAATCACAGTGGGAATAAAAATGGTCATTTCCTGCCTCGACCACATCCTGACCGAGGCTCGTTCACGCTGAAACGCTTCGGTTGCTGATGTGAGATAACGGTTTTTAACTGTTCTTCATCACACCAAACTGCCTCGGACCCGCTTTGATTTTTAATACACCAGTCACTAAGTTGATGAAGACATTAGTTTCCTGTGTAACATCTGATGAGGAGGGAGGGTCAGTTTGTACTTTAGTAAACAGCTGACAGACTCGACCACTTTGGAAGGCAACCAGCCCTTTTTATGGAACTAGAAATCATATGTGGAAATGGAGAAAGAGGCTGGTGACTTCTGGAAGCCGTCCAGCGCTGTGGCCGGAGGACAGAGAAGTTAATTTCCTGTCAGAAAGTACATCATTTTTACAAAATGATCAAACCGCTTCCTTGTTTACGTCGTGGTTTGTCAGAGAGGCTTTTTTTCACTCTTGAATGCATGATCTGAGTTTCAGATAAGAGGACCATGTCTGTGACAGCTGAGGTTCACTTGGTTTGATGCTGTAAAAAAGGTTGTTTAGGTTGTAATTTCTAAAACAGCTGGATTTTGACTCATGATGGATTATAAAAGTTAAAAATTGTCTCTTTGGGGAATTGTTTCTTCACAATAACTAGGATCTGTTAGATCAGTGTAGTGGCGTAAACCAGGAGCCTGTTTGTTCTGAAATGCAGTAAAGTTTTCTAAAATGTAATTACTCAAAGTACAAATACCTCAAAAGTACAGTACTGAAGTAAAAACATGCTTTCTAGCCTGATTTTTTTATGGAATGTTATTTTTGTTGTTACCAATAAACTTGGTAACAACATGATAGCTTCTGAAAGGTGTTGCATTCACGTGCTATTCACGTGCAGAAAATCAAACTACGAAGACAAATGCTACACAAACATGGAGGCTGCAGCTTAACACGCTAATTTAACATAAATTAGTTATGGTGGTTCGCCTGGTTTACTGCAAACATACGTGTGCATGTGTATATTTGTTTTTAATGTTGACTGACACAACTTGACCTTCCCGTCACGTTGAGAGGGCAACGGGTTATCATGGCGTCAGTAGTCGGAGGTTCGGGTAGAACAAGTCTCTCCAACTTCATCAACAAACTTTAAATGGCGTTCATTTTAATGTGAAATCTTCAAGGGGGACGGGCGTATTTCCGATATAGCCAATAGCGCGTGAATGCAGCACTAACACTCCCACCCAGCCTTTACGATACAAGCGATAGCCACCAAGGGACCGTCGCCAACACCTCGACACTGGAAGGAAAGGTGGTAAAATATTGAGACTATAACAAGGTGTGTAAAGTGAATTCAGGTGGGTTTACCCTCCATTAAATCCCTCCAAAACTCACGTTACCCACCTTGTTATTTACAGAACACCCACCTAAGCTCACTTTACCTACGTTGTATTTCTAGAATACCCACCTAAGCTCACTTTACCTACGTTGTATTTCTAGAATACCCACCTAAACTCACTTTAACCGTCTTGAATTTCCAGAATACCCACTTAAACTCCCTTTACCTACTTCCTCTTTTCACGAGGCATGCTGAAAAGCTCCGTGAAGGTTATATTTCTCACCGAAATCATCCATACGTCTCACTTCAGGGACCTTCCCACCACACATACTCCCCTCCCGGCCTCCCCGCTGTACGTTACAAGCGCTCCCCGACTAAGGGACCGTCGCCAAACGCTCAACCCCGGAACCAACGTCCACACGCCCGCTGACTTTTAGGGGTGATCTCTGAAGTGTCGCAGGAAGAGAAACTGTGTGGGGTGTTTGAGGTATAAATCAGCTCTGACAGCCTCTCAGCCTCTTTCTCTCTCATACTGTTTGCCCCCCCCAACCCCGTGTATACTTCACATAATTGCATTGACCGACATTCCCTGCCTGTGTTACCGGGTTGGGGGTGGAGGGGGGTGGGGGGGTGTGCTGATTCAGAGGTTAGGAATTTGCATCTGATTGCTGTTTGTCAACCAATGATTTGACTCTGCAGGCTCGAGACTCCACGCCTCGTACGATGTAACCCCCCCTGAATCAAGACATACTTTGAAAGCCAATTACACGCAAAGCCAAATGCGTGGACATTAAACCATCACATGAAACCACTTTTTTTCTGGCTTGATAAACACACAAACCTCCTTTTTTTGGACTGGATTCAAACGGGGAGACCAGGAATGTTTCTTCCGGTTCCCAAGAGTGTGAAAACAAAACGGAAGCCGATTTGGTAAGTTTATTAATTCTCTCTTCTTTTATTTCTATTTCGTGTTTTTCGTTTTAAAAACCTGCGGCTGGTCCGCGTCGTTTGTTTCCTCCGGCGGAATATCTCACTGTTCACAATGTCGGACATATTTATCGATACGACGTTATCAAACAGCCTTATCGATACTTTATAGCGGCTGATCGACTCGGTCACTTCCATGTGTCGCCTTGTGTGGAGCGTTTTTGTTCCAGAATAAAAGTTGGTGTGTTTTCGGCCGGGGGGTTTCTCTGCGGTTTGGTCCGATTTGAAACGAGATTAGAGTAGAATCCAGTAGAAACTAGTAATTGAATGTTTTTTGTATCCAGCTCCATTTTTCTGTTTTCGCCTAAACAACTATCAGCTGAAGAGAGATGGTCGGTGTGTGTTTACCACGTTGACTCAGACCCGGATCCACTGTGTCTGTCCGTCCTTCAGGTCGGAACCTCGCAGTTGATATTTATCGGTAAAATTATAGATGAATTATGGTGAAATATTATTTAAAAAGACATTTAAAGGTTTTCATTACGGTGGCAAAGCGGCTTTGACACATCGAGGCCAGCCTGCGGTGTCCGGGCTGCAACGGATTAAACATGCTTGATCACGGATTACATCATATTTATATGTTTTATATTATATTTATATGTTTTTAGATATGTTTTATTTATTTTTGTATTTATTTGCTTTAACAGTAAGCAGATGCTGGCTCATCATATTTATCTGCCATGTTGGAGTAGAAACAGTAGAAACATGTGAGAACTGCAGATGGTTTCTAATGGACCTGCCAGGTGTTGTCTGGTCTTGTTAGTCCTCTCTGCTCGTCACGGTGGTGATGTGGTAATATCACGGTAAAGCTGTGGTGACACTGAGTCACTGGGAGGGTTTTGGCAGGGCCGAGACCAGAGCGAGGGTGTTCACCTGCTGCTGGAGGTCCAGAGAGAGGCTGGTCTGCCGGACTGACCCGAGGCCTCGCAGACGCAGGTTTCTACAGGTTGAAGCCCTGAAACAGTTTGTAGTGCTGGAGAAAACCACCTCTGGAAACAGACTCAACGTCCTACACAAACCTTGAGTCCGGTGTTTTCCTGAGCTTGGCCCCGGCGTGAACCTCAGCAGCGTGGCGTTGAGGTTTCACCGGACGCCACCAGGCAGCAAACTCACCTCTTCCAGATCCCAAACCTCAGCATCCCCTGCAGCCTGTTTGTCTTGGTCGGTGGAGCCGCCAGGCCTCACAGCCGAGACCGACCGTGGTTGGCTGGCGCCGGTTTGTCACCCCGAGGCGCAGGAAGCCACTTTTGCATTTTGTAACAGAAATCTCCGGCCGACTCCCTTCATTCACACGGTGCAGTCAGTAACATACTTCATATATCTGTCATGTAGATGGTGTGTTCAGGTGTTTAGGAAAAGAGCCTGAAAAACCTGATGTTCATTTTATTGTATGATGGTGTAGATGAATGGAGGAGAAACACTGAAGACTTTTATTTTGTAGCAGCTGCAGCAGACCGGCCCGACCGACTCCAAACACTCTGCAGTAGTTTAGTTTAGGAAACCGGTTTAGTTTGGACGACGGCCAGAGAGCCGAAGTGTTTCTGTCGGTCCTCGTTGGATTAGATTTTCACACTGTAGTCCTCTGGGTGGAAGGTGACCCATGTGACATGTTAAATAAAGGTCAAAGTAAAGTCCGCCAGGTACCAACCATCCTGTTCTGTCATTAAACTCCAGCTAGCTAGTCAATGAATTTGAGTGTTCAGGTTGTTTAACGCGACAAGTTAAAAGAAACTGAATCATCTTGCCGGTGCAGCTCAGTGAGGTTACGGAGCGTTGAAGTGCGTCGGGAGGCCCCGCCCCTCGGGAGGCTCCGCCCCCTCATCGGGCTCGGCTGCTGCTTGCGGCGCTAATCTGTTGGGCCGGCGTGGCACATGGTGTCATACAGTGTCCTCGGGCCTCAGAAGGACAGATATGCTGCTGCAGCGAGGTGTGTGTGTGTGTGTGTGTGTGTGTGTGTGTGTGTGTGTGTGTGTGTGTGTGTGTGTGTGTGTGTGTGTGTGATTAGAAACGTATGGTAGGTGATCAGGTTCATGCCTCTGAATGGTCTGATAAATAACACGCCTTGTTATGAAACCCAGTTCACGCATGAGCTCGTCGTTCAAGTCTCGTCCACGTCTCGTTCAAGTCTCGTTCAAGTCTCGTTCACGTCTCGTTCACGTCTCGTTCAGGAGAAATCGATTCATTAAATCAATAAATAACATGAGTAAAGAGTTTTATCGCAGCCTGTTGCTCTGTGATCCTCCATCATGGCTGGCATCCGTCTGTAGTAGTTTTGTGTCTTTGACGTCACGTTTCGGTTCCATGGGGTTTATTTGTTGTTCCTCCTCCGTCCTGTTTGATCTGTTTGGTTGGGAAACATCAGAACGTACGAACGGCGAGCGTCACGTGTGGTGTGTGTTTTGTCTCGTCACCACAACAGCCGGCGTGTTGTTTGTAGTTTGTTGTTGAGGCCCGGAGTATCCTGGGTTCCCTCGTCGGCTGTCCTGAGTGGGGTTTCCCTTCGGCGCCGCCGGAACAAATCCACACTGCAGCTCGGTGCGGCCCGGCGCCGGGCCGCGGCCCGAGGGAGTAGGAGGAACAGGAAGCAGCGACTGTAACATGTAAAGCAGCTCCACGGCTGGACGGGCAGCAGTCACGGACCGTTGCCCGCCACGCTGGTTACTGGCTGTGAATGAATGACAGATGGACACACAGACCAGACGCCCGCTGGTCTTCTTATTGTTGAGGAATAATCCTGAAGGGTTTTGGGTTTGGCTCCAGGCCGAGTCACTAAAATGTTTCAAATGTTTTTTTTTTGCTGAGCAATGCAATAATAACCCTTAAAATGTCAGCATGAATTGCATCACTGTGCATGTCTTCCCTCCAAGCGTGGCTTGGCCTGCCTTCCGCTGTGCTTTTGCCAAAATCCACATTTCTTAAGAGCCTGTCTGGCACGTGGACCCTGAGCGGCGTTTCTCCTGCCAAAAAGGCAGGAAACATACCGCAAGTTACTTCACTGCTTGGGCCCGAGCCACGGGGGAATCCCAGCAGGGCTGACGGTGATGTCAGCAGGAGGAAGCCGGTGTGAGGATCTCGGGGTTTGGAGGCAACATGGCGGCAGGCCTTGTGTTCTCAGGGACAGGTGACATTGAGCCAGTCGGCCTGATCTATCCTGGTCCACGTCTGCCTGGAGACCAGCGCTCAGCCGCGACACGCCGACGTGTCCGTCAAACCCGGTTTATTTGCGTGTGAAATTTGCGGCGCCCAGCGGGCCTCGGGTGAAGACGCTAGCAGCCTGCCCAACACATCCCAGCTAATGAAATCAGAGGCGCTTGGCTGTTTTCCCAGCCTCCACTTGGGCAATTTGGCAGATACACACAAGTTAACATGCTGCAGGCGTGCAGGCGTGCAGACGTCGTGCCAACCTTTCAGATGCAAAACACGTTCATAGGCTTTCCGTCCTCTTTGTCCTGGAGGTGTTTCGCTCTGCCCCCACCTCGCTCCACACAAAAGACTTGATTGTGAAAGATTACAAGACAATAACTCGACCTCCCCGTCATCAGATCAACAAGTTAATCCAGTTTGGGGCGTTCATGCCGTTCAATGAAGATGCCCCCCCTCCCTCCAGAGGAGCTATCATGCTACTGCCCATCCAAGCATGACTATAGCAGTTCATTGAACCCAGTAGGTCACATTACACGTAACACAACATTTCAAAATAAAAGTTGGATGTAAGAAAATATAGAAAAGAAATGTAGGAGACGGGTGTCTCTTACAACATGTACAGTAAGAAGTCATGTAAAGTGAAGATGCTTTTAAAAATAATGAAATGAAAAGTTTCTAAATATCAAAGAATTACTATAAAAAGCAGAAACACTAATGCAGAAAAGAGGAAATCAACATCAAGACCAGCGTGTACTAGTCTGTATATAATGGGTATGTACATCTAGAGAAAACTGCACTGGGGTCTGACTGGGAGAAACTGTGGTTGGGTATAAATGCAAAACCATACAGCCAAACAGCGTTGAGGATATAATAACTACATGCTAGTCGGTCCTCTGCTGTCATCACATGTGATGAGTGTTTACTCACTTTACCGAGTCTCAGTCGCTTGGGTTGGAATATCTGGCTGACGAGACGCCGGCAAACAAACCGACCCAACCGACTGGAGATCCACCCTAGACGTCTGATACCGATACGGGACGAGTCCTCGCCTGGTTGGTCGAGGAAAAAACACACAACTTGAACTAGTTTCATCATACGGTCATACAGAGACGGGACTGTTTGTTCCATCTCTTTGACTAGTTTGACTGAAGTCACCAATAGCCAATATTTTGTGCCGATATTCAATATTTGACCTTTTTCATGCCAAAACTTAGAGGTTTTAGTTTTTAGAGGTTTTAGTTTTTAGAGGTTTTAGTTTTAGTTTCTCCTCCTCAGGGTGAAAAGCCTCTGAAACATTCAGACCATCATGGATACTAAAACTCTCCACTGGAACCAAACTGATGAGACTTTTAGTGTCAGCAGCTCTCTGAGGCAGGGTGACCCCCCCCCCCCCCCACCTATTGAACGGTAGGGAGACATTATTTATTTGTATTTATTTGTATTTATTGATTAGTCAGGACGATACAAGGAAGCACAGTACAAGTTAACTGACCAGATTCACTGTATGAAGGTTTCAGCCCAGAACAGAAATATAATTATAGAATAGAAATGACAAAGTTCAGTCGTTCATATGTCATGTCTAGAATTAAGAACTGCCTTTCAAATTAAAGTAAATCAAAAAAATCATTGCAGGTTTTCCTCAATACGTTGGCCCTAACTCAACGCTGTAAATCCCCTTGAATTGAGTTTCAGCTTGAGAAGGAAAATCCAGATCTAGATGGAGTCGCTGGTTCAGGGGAAACGACAACGAGGAAATCCACGTGTTTCTGCAGCCAGTCGGACTGGAAAACCTCGTCTGAGTACCTGACAGACTCATGGCTGCTCTCTGAGCTGCTATTGGCTGCTGCTCAAGTTGTTGATGTACAGATGTGATCGGTATCTCGCCCTGAGGAATTCCTTCATTCCCTCATAAGTCACCTGGGTGACAGCAAGTTATTCTGTACCACCTTCCCTACACTACGTCCACATGCAACACAACAGATTGGAGTGTATTTGCTCAGCTGAAGGTCTTGATGGTTTGAAGAGTCCTGAGTTTATGGAGTGTGGTGGACTTCCTTCCCCTCCTGCAGCTCACAGGCCAGTTACAACGCTGCACTTCAGCCTTGTTGTTCACCCAGTTCAGACCCACATTCAGAAATTTGCACTCGGCTCTCAAAGTGTCCCCCCCACCCCCCCAACCCCCCCTCAGTCGAACTCTGTTGACAGATTGCTGCAGAGTTGATTTCTGAAAAGTGGATCGCTGGATTATTTTTTGCTATTCGGCTTGCGTGTCTGAGGCTAATCAGATTTGACTGGCTGTGTTGCTCGGTGAAAGGGGTTGGTGGAAAGTGCGTGACCAGCCAGTGCGACACTTCCTCAATGATCTTGTTGTTGGTGTAATGGGCCTCAATGGAGCCTGTGTTAACCGCCCGAGAGGTAATACTGGGAGGAATGTGAGCGAGCCAGCGCCACTGACCGACTTCTTGTTTTTTTTATTAGAAGGGATCATGTATGGCTACTGTCGGCCACTTCCTCCACGCCGCCGGCCGCCAGTCTGGTTGCACTTTGATTTATGAAAACTGCTGTTCATTGTTCCCCCGAGATTTATTAGCACCCTCGGTAAAGACGAGACAACAAGCCTCCACAGCCGTCAGGATCCAGCTGGATCTTCTTATGTAGACGGACAAGAGGGGGGGGGGGGGTACATCAGAGTAAATAGATATAATAGAAGAAAACACAAATGTGTACATTGAGGAATTCACATATCGTCGTATTGTCACAATCATCAATTGAACGGGGAAATACTAATAACTATTATTTCCCTCTGATGTTGAATTTCTAAAAGATATTTCAACTCAAAGTTATAACAACTTTCAATTAATGACAACTTGGCTTCTTTTCCCAGGGAAGTTTAAAAGTATATAGAAAGAGAGATGATGTTTTACTGCACGTGGAACCGTTTGACTTACTTGTGTGTATGAAACATACAAGTTTGTTTAGGACTTTTTTATTGTACCCACTTTCTCTCAACCTGCCTCATCTACTTCTACAACGTTTCCCAGAATGCCTTTCGACAGCCCCCTCGACGTGTTGCGTCCAGCTGTTGGTGTAGGTGGGGAGAGCGTTAACAACACCGGTGGTGACGCCAAACAGTCGCGCCCCTTACTCAGAAAATGACATGTCTTGTGGCTGCATTGCATTCTGGTCTATTGAGGCTACTGCATTGCATTCTGGTCTATTGAGGCTCCTGTGGGTGGAGTGGAGGAGTGACTCTAAATTGTTCTTCTACTTCCAGTAATCAGAAATATATTCACTGATGTGATTTTACTTCATATGCTTCAGTTATTGAAGGTGAAAAACAAATATCCAGAATACACTTCACATCCGTTGAAAGGCATTCTGGGAAATTACTTACTGAGGTAGACGAGGGGATCGAGGGACAGTGGGTACAATTTATTAAAAAAAAAAAAAAGTAAATTACAACACCAAACACCTCCTGGATGAGTTGGACATCAGATTGAGGAGCTCCACCAGGAAGAGGATCTGATTTGAACAGAATACCACTTCCTGTTTCCTCCACTGACTCCTCCCACTGGAGGCAGCATGGCCCCCCTATACAGCATGTGCCAGTTTGTCCTGTACGTTCATGAAGTTATCAAGATGTTGTTGCACAAAACAAATTCCTCTACATGTACTGTACTTGTAGTGGCTGTGAATCTGTCCTAGCCTGGTCGTCTGGCTGCCTGCTGTGTGCCTGCTGTGTACATGCTGTGTACATGCTGTGTACATATGGATGGATGTATCTGGTGTGTCTGAGGCGGCGTGGGTCTTTATCTCGTTGGAATTAGACCCTCAGCTCTTTTCCTTATCACTGTCCTGTTTGCTCAGACCCTGCAATCTTCCACCTCTCAGCCCTGCCTCGCTCTCTGTGGATTAACCCGTTAGCTCTCATGCTTTCTGCTTTATCCTTCAGTCAGCCAACTGTCAGAGGGTCCATCCTGGTGGCCTTTTGGCGACCCCGCCCCCCGACAGGCGCCACCTATCCCATCAGGCTTGAACCCCTTTTGCCAATCAGTTGTTTGATCAGTCCTGAGGGTCTTAGTCGACTAATTCACATTTACAGTCAACTGGGAATTTTGAAGGATTTGTCTTCATGTTGTATGAAGCCTTTCATAGGGAGGTCAGAGGTCAGGGTCAGCTTTCATAGGGAGGTCAGAGGTCAGGGTCAGCTACAGAACAACACCCCTGAATGCTGGCAGACTCGGATCCAATCCCTAACCACTAAGACCCCCTGCTGTCATGGTGTGACCGACAAGAGAATTCCCATTCATCCTGTGGTCTGAGATGCTAAGTGGTCATATTGCATGAACGTATTGATTTGGAGGCGGACGAAAAGCATTTCAGAGGTCCGTCGATTGAACAGAGGAGGGAATGTTTTGACTCTTAGTCGACTCAGAATCTCTTCAGCCGAGGTTACGCAACGACAGAGCAACGCCACGGTGCCAGTTGGTCCTCTGACAGAGAGGCTAGTCCATTCCCTCGTGTGCTTCCACTGCCAGCAGGAATACAGGTAGCATATGAGCACCTTTAGTGGCTGGTGAATCCCACAATGCACAGTGTTTCTTCTGAAGCAGGGATGGGCGACCATGTGTCCCAGCAGGTTTTCATTCCAACCAGCCTGCAGCAGGATCAACACCTTCAACCAGACAGGAGGAACTAAGGAGTGAGATCAATCACCGACTGTCTTGTTTGGTTGCAATGAAACCCTGCAGTGGCACACGGCCCATGCCTGCTCTGAAGCCTCGTTCACGCTTCATACAGAAAAGGACGTGACGAGGTAGCTGTGGCGGCTGGGAGTCCTGGCTGCACCTGAACACAACGCAGATGGTGCAGAAGTTACATAAACCCGCCTCCGTCCAGGCGAGGTGGAAGGAAGAGGAAGTGGAACCACCGGCCGGTTCGGGGGGAGATCTGAATTCTCCTACAGCGGCAGTAAAGTGCTGGACTTTTCAGGCGTGTGGTCGTCATGAGAAGCATGTTTAGCCACACGGGAAGCAGGAACCAGCCGTGGTTAGTCCTGGTCCTCAGAACACTGCAGGGTTTCATTCCAACATTTCACTGGGTAGTTGCTCTTCTGGTGCAACTCAGTGAAATGAGTTGCAGTGAAGACCTGCAGTCACAATGGCTCGTCAACCACTGCACTCGTTGGTTTCTACTTCAGCTTCTAGTCGATCCAAGTGACTTGATTCCGGTGCCTCCCTGTCAGGCAGGACGCAACGGAGAAAACACTTCACATTTCCATCAGCGTCCTTGTCTCGGGGTCTCCTTTACAGGGATGGTGTTTTGTTTCAAGTCCCTTTACTGTCACATGACCATCATGCTATTAAACCAAAAGGTTGAGCGCTGCCTCCTCCGCGGGGGGGAAGCGGTGCAGAACATGCGCAGTGATGCAATGTAATTTGCACCATCAAGCATGTAGGAAATTGTGAAGTCTGCAATGAACAGGAGCATGAAACAAAAGAGCTCACTTCTCCTTCCCCTCCCCAGGAAGAGCTGAACGAACAGCTTTGTTGCTGTCACTTCTGTCTTCGAAGTGACGTGCAGTTCACAAAGAAGGTTGACATTGGTCTCATTGCATGTACAGTACTGTGCAAAAGTCTTTGGCACTTTCTTTGGAAAATTAATGTTTGGAAATGTCAAATTTGCTCTTTTCTACTGACACGATGCAGAAAACAAAGAAATAAACATCTAAGAATAAATTGATATAAAACAGTCTAGGGTCCTAAGACTTTTTATATTAGTAGTGTGTGTATAAGGTGGTGTGTGCTGTATATAACTGTATATAACATGGTAACCTGGAGTTGAGTCTGCCTGCCTCTGAATGCACATTGACTTGGTCTTGTTTTATGGGTGCAATAAACGGCCCAGAGCCCAGCCGGCCCATCCTCCGCCCCAATAAAAGCAGATCCAGTCCGATAAGATGTTTTAATCCTGGTTATATTGGTGCTATTCTGGATGTGACAACTGCAGGCGCTCAGTTGTGCGTCTGCTGCTCTTGAAGAATGCAGTGAATCATATTGAATGTCTGGCGGCGTCACATCTGCTCCGTCAGTTGTCATTTCCTGCACCGTCTGTAGAAACTCAGGTTTCTGCTGGGAGTTTCTCAGCTCTTATTTCCTCACCTGGAACTTCTCTGACATACGTGATCGTTGTACGTTGACGGGAATATTGTGTCGTTTTTCCCTTTTGTCTGCGTGATGCGGATCAATACTGGCCTCTGGTTGGCTTGTAGGGTTCCACTGATATATATCGGACCAATACTGACCTTTTATTAAACACACGATGGAGGTTCCTCCTGACCACAGATACAGGAAAAGTCTGGAAAACCTGCAATGAAATTTCATTTTCCTTGCACATTTGATTTATTTGTTATATTTATTTAGTTTCCCTAACATTGAATGGGGGGGGGGGGACTAGAGAGTCATCAGTCTGGGTTCAATGGAGAGTTTTAGTGTCCATGATGGTCTAAATGTGTTTCAGAGGCTTTTCTATGAGACTAGAATAAAATTCTGTGAGGAAACTGAATGTATTGAATATTACTGTAAAATGTCTCGGCAGCTTCAAGCTAAAATATCGAACCCTGGTTGCTCTGGGAGTTGGACTGGAAGTCACCAGATGAATGCATCGTAGAAACCGGAGGTCATGAAACTCCAAGACCAAGTTCAGGTGTTGCTCACGGTTGCTGAATGACTGATCCCAGTCCAGCACCTGCACTGGAGCCTTACTTCCCCATGATCTGTTGACTCTGCTGAGCTCGGCGTGGAGCTCTTATCTTATCTAGACCCCCCCGACGGCCCCAACATGTGGACATGGATGGTTTTGGCAAATGCTCTTAAAGTGGTGATCCTTTTTATTGTATTTAGTCTCCACAGACGATGTCGGTAATGTTGGCGTGGTGAAGGCATGTAGGAGCAGGAAAACAAACCAGTCGTACCTGAAGACCGAAACACACAAACAGGTTCTTGCTGTGATCTTGTTTTTACTCGTTGTGACTCACCGAGATTCAAGCTGATCCTGTGTCAGCGTCCTGCCTCTGCTCTGGTGAGAGTTTTCATGCTCGACGGGAATTCTCCACTGAAATTTGAATTTTTGCTTGTGAAATCTTCCGTTTTATTTCCCCGTCTCGGTTTCCTCCCTTGTGATTTGAGTCGACCGTTCTCTCGTCATCGCTGCAGTTTTGTTTCACTTTCGCCAAAATTTGAATTCAAGTGGTTTCATAGTTGTACGGGTGAAAATGATTGGTCAAGTTCCTTAAATGACGCGCTTTTTCTTTTCACATTTCAATCAAGCAACACAAAGTCAAGTCAACATTATTTTAAATGACACTTAGGAACAGGAGGGTGACAAAACAAAGTGAGGAACACCAACAGCAGTATTAAATAAGAGCGAGTTTAGAAGCATGACGTAAAGAACAGACTCAGTGACTGGACAGATAAAAACATGTCGATGGGTTTGGCGGATCTGGAGCTTTGGGGAAGGTTATTAAAACCGTTGAACTGAAACCACGTCTGGTAACAGCAGTCTGACTTGTTGTTCTGTCTCCTCCAGGTTCGTGTAGCTGTCCTGACTTCCTGTCTTCCTCCCTGCTGGATCAGCGTGACACCTGAGGCCTCCTGCTCCAGAGCTGTGGCCGACCCCCCTCCTCCTCCTCAAGGGCCCACACTTCCGCATAGCCCCCCGCCGCCGCCCACCCCACCCCACCCCCAGCCAGCTGTTAGCTGTTTCAGCAGGGGGGCTTTTGACGACTGCTCCCAGAAGCATCAGGACTGACCAGGCGTCCCCTGACCGGCCCCTGACTGGTGCTCCTTCAGGGGGGGAGGGAGGGGAAGGAAGGCAGCCGATCACCGTGTCGCTTTCCCCAGAGATGAAGCTGCAGGCCGTCATGGAGAACCTGCACAGGCAGCAGCGGGCCAAGCTGCTCATGGAGCTGGAGCAGCAGCAGCTCCAGCAGCAAGCCGCCGCCCAACAGACTCAGGCCCGAGGAGGAGGGGATGAGCTGATGGGGAGCCCCGCCCCCGAGGCGGAGCAAGCCCAGATGGCGGCGCTGGCAGCCATGCGCGCCGTGGCGGCCGGGCTGCAGAGGACGTCGGGCAGCCCCATGTCGGAGCGCAGCAGTGGTGGCGAGGAGGAGGAAGACGAGGATGATGACGATGACGAAAGGGAGGAGCAGTACAAGGATATGATGGGCTCCGAGGAGGAGGAGCAGATGTAAGTATTAGTTAACTAGCTAGTGTGAGATAGTTGAGATAGTTGAGTGGTTAACTCCTCCCACCTCTTTCCCCCACTCCTTCTCAACATTCCCAATGTCTCAATAAGCAATAAAAACTATAAATAAATGAAGACTCCATTACACTGTAATCTGGGAGACATCTGGGGGCTTATGAACATCAGCTGAATTAATATCAACTGTCTTCAAAATGTGACAAAGTGACTCATAACCTGACTTGTAAACACTTAACCCCTCATGTACCGATGCACAGGATCAATGTAACTATCACTTATTAAAGCTGCACCAGGCAACTGGCTTCAAAAGGCAGCGAGAGGTAGCATGCTCGAAAACTGTTGGAACTTCGATGCCCAGAAATCCTGTAAAGTGATGCTTCAAAGATACCAAAGAGATGAGAGAGGAGAAGATCTAACATGTTAGAGGAGCAAGAGAGAGGAAGGTCTGGTTCATCAGGTTGGCTCCTCCCATCACACATGTTGAATTAGACCCACGACACCTCCAGAAGGATCAACAGGAAGTCCCAGCGTCCCAGAGCCACCTTCACACCGGCTCTCAACACTGATCAGACCTGATCAGACGCACCAAATGGTCCCAACACTCACTCAGCACATGGACGGCTTCTGCCTCAACTAAGAGAACGGGAAAAATTGCACTGATTTACCACAGCACCGATATGCCATTAACACCAAGTCCTACCAGTTAGCATCAGAATCAGATGTACAAAGTGATGTAATAATACACATTAACACGTGGAACAGGACCAGACACAATATGAAATACACAATCCATAACTACAGAAACAACATTGTTCCTTGTTGCGCTAAAGAGTCGGTCAGCCTCTCTTCCTGCTCTGCAGTATAGAAAGCGAGAGGTAAACGTTTGAGTTTTGAGGACTTGATAATCCAGAAGTGATATCAGTGAACTAACTGTCGTGGTCTCGGTGTGGCGAAGAGCTTCAGCTGCTGTTTAGGAAGCAGTTGGATTTCGCTTCGAGCTTCGAGAAGATTTCCAGCCAGTGGCAATACCCGACACCAGCATTTCAGTTTTTCCATAGGAGCCACGCTGACGTGTTTGTGCCTGATGTTGCTGGCCTTCCTCAGAGGACAAAAAACAAGCCCCCTGTCTCGTTTCTCCCCCCAGCAAACAGAAGTGGGACGAGGAGGACTTTGAGGGCGAGATGGAGGAGGACTTTGACGACGACCTGGCAGACGAGGGCCTGCCGACGGGCCGCGACGCCGTGGCGCCCGGGAAGGGCATCCTGCTGCTGCCCCACCGCCAGCTCCACCCCCACTCCCAGCTGCTGAAGGCCCGGCCCTGCGTGGACCCGGAGCCCCGCGTGGCCATCCTCCCGCCCCACGCCACCCACGGCCAGCTGGGGGGGCAGGACCACGGAGACTGGACCTACGAGGAGCAGTTCAGACAGGTAAGGTCTCTTCAGCCAATCCCTCGCCTCCCTCCTCTTCCATGTCTTCCTCCTCTTCCATGTCTTCCTCCTCTTCCATGTCTTCCTCCTCTTCCATGTCTTCTTCCTCTTCCATGTCTTCCTCCTCTTCAATGTCTTCTTCCTCTTCCATGTCTTCCTCCTCTTCCATGTCTTCCTCCTCTTCCTCTTCCATGTCTTCCTCCTCTTCCATGTCTTCCTCTCTTCCATGTCTTCTTCTCTTCCATGTCTTCTTCCTCTTCCATGTCTTCCTTCTCTTCCATGTCTTCCTCCTCTTCCTCTTCCATGTCTTCCTCCTCTTCCATGTCTTCCTTCTCTTCCATGTCTTCTTCCTCTTCCATATCTTCTTCCTCTTCCATGTCTTCCTTCTCTTCCATGTCTTCCTCCTCTTCCATGTCTTCCTTCTCTTCCATGTCTTCTTCCTCTTCCATATCTTCTTCCTCTTCCATGTCTTCCTTCTCTTCCATGTCTTCCTCCTCTTCCATGTCTTCCTTCTCTTCCATGTCTTCCTTCTCTTCCATGTCTTCTTCCTCTTCCATATCTTCCTTCTCTTCCATGTCTTCTTCCTCTTCCATGTCTTCCTCCTCTTCCATGTCTTCTTCCTCTTCCATGTCTTCTTCCTCTTCTACCCGTTCTGGAAATGCTTCCATCATGGAAACCTGCTCTGCCTCTTACTCCTGTACCACCAATCGTACACCATCCTTCTCGGGTCGGAGGTGTCCTTGTTGTCAGGCGGTATGGTTTTGGCCCATGCTCTTCTTAGTATCAGTTTCATGTGATGTTGGTCAGCAGGAATCGAAGCTCATTCTACTGTTGAACTCTTTGTAAGTCACCCTGAGTGAGGGCGTCAGCTACATGGGGAAAATCTAGATGGAAATAAAAGATATTGGAAATATTAACCCTTGAACTCCTTCCTGTCGGTTGCTTACGTAACAGTGATCTAACAGCCTCAGCTAAACGCTTGAACCATCTAGAAGTTGAACAGCTGCACATTGGAGAAGTAAAATCTGGAACATTGTTGAGCAACTGGTGGCCGGCGGGCCACATGTGTCCCCCACCGGCCTCCATGGCACTTTCTCAGCTGTACATGCAGTAATACAACCAGGGTGTGAAACTAACACCAGCCAGTAGCCAGACGTTGGGAAATCTTAAGCTGTGGCTGTTGAGTTTGTCTTTGCTACCAGCCATCAGTTGGAGTGAACAGGACAGCGGGCTCGTGGCTGCAGGGGGGTTGGGTGCACGTTAACAGCTTTACTGCGCTGGTGTTTACTGTAAACATGCTAGTGGGCTGCATGTTATGGGGGAGGCTGGTGGAGTAAAACGGGCTGTTTACACGACGAGGTTCAAGTCTGTCAGCAGCTCAGATGGAGGTTACCAGTTAAATACTTCAGTCCTTCTATGTTGGTTTGGCAAATATGTTGGACATGTAGGTGGTTGTCATCTCAAACATGTTATATAGAAGACCCGTTCTCAGTAGGATTTCACATTAGATGAAACTTTATTGATCCTTGGGGGGGGAAATGCATCTTTGCAGCGAAGTTTTATTCTAACAAACGAGACAAAGTGCCATCCGCTACCTGGAGCCCTTTACCTTCAAACTAGCAACACTTCAGAGGTCCTACTCCTCTGTTAGTTCAGTATGAAGCGTCAGGAAGTGTTTTTCATTTCCTGACTTTGATTTAACCCTTGAAGGCCTTGTAGGCTTGGTGCAGTGTAAATACTGGGGCTGGGCTCCCTGTGATTAAAGTGTCGCCTCCATTAAGCCTCCATTTTATGAACCAGCGGCTTATAGCACGTAATGGAAACCGCTATTGTAATGAGCGTGAAGCCTGGAGCGATATGTCAAACCATAAAACCTGCCTCACGGTATGAGCGGTTTGTAGTCCACTTAAGCAGAGTTTAGTAAATTAGCTTGGGACAGGAATAGTTGCTCGAAGACATTTTGATGGCTGCAGTGTGTTGGAGGAAGTGCAGCACATTGCTTTGCACCCAGCCTGCTGAACGTCTTGCTAGCCGGAGAGTCTGTGATAGAGGGAAATTACAGTGTGGATCAGGACCGGCTCCATAAACCCTATACTCAGGTTCTCTAAATAGTATCCCCCTGAGTCCGGCTTAGCGCCAACAACTTTAATTGATACTCTCAACAGTTGATAGGTTGTATATTTGTGCCTCGGCGCTGTGGGACCGAGATGTGAGTTAAGGGATTAGTCACGTGCCAGTACGTTTTATCATGACATGTCAGTCAGATACAGCTGACCGTTACATAATCAAGGCAGCCAGCACCTTGTCTGTTAAGATAGTGTTACTCAATCCAGTGCTGATGAAAAGCCTCTCTAACGGCCGCCTGCCTCACACGCTTCATTCATTACGAGGTGCAGGTGGAGATCCGTCTGCTCTGGTGAAGCCGCTCCATGCCTGATATCTGAATGTAATAATGTGGCGTTGAGGTGCAGATTGAAGAGGAGTGTGTGTGTGTGTGTGTGTGTGTGTGTGTGTGTGTGTGTGCAGAAGGCTGGGTGGGGAGGAAGGGGTTAATGCTGTACAGTTTATTTTGGGCAGGTGGGCGGAGGCTGCTGGAATGTGCCTGAGGGAGGGTGATAATGTGCCCATTCTGGACCCCAGATCCTCAGCAGAAGCCCTGCATGGCTCTATCAGTCCACTGCAGCTGGAGCGCTTTCCAACTGAAAACCGTTCTGCCCTCAACCCCCCCACCAACCCCCCCACATACCCCCACCAACCCCCCTCACCCCAAAAAAACCACCAACACACACAAACTCGACATTCAGGTGAGGTTACCCCGGGGCCATAGCTAAAAGATTGCAACAGCAAACCTGCATTCCTCGTGAAGCATCCAGCCATCTTCCCCCCGCCCCCCCAATGGTTGAAAGGTCGAACTAAATCAAGCCAGGAGGCGCCGCCTGTTGGGATGTCTGGTTACGATGAGGCTATTAGTGAATTAATCAAAATATTGAAGGTGCCCGGCCAGTGGCGTCTGATTTAACGTATCTGGCAGAATGTGGCTGAATTAAAAAAAGGATCCCTGTAGATCAAATTGTGCCGGCATCGTCAGATTGTTTTACCATTGGAAGTGATTTGCTTTGCTGGTGGAGTGCCATTTCAACTGATACCCATACGACCCTCCTCCCACCTCCAGCCCACATATATACACACACCTGCCCCCTGATGTATCCATATCACAGCGCTCCTTGCATTGCAACCCCCATCTTTTTTTCCCAGAACTTGAACTTGGCGTCCTCCTGCGCATTGCCGCCCATCTGATGCAGGTTGTCAGGTATTCAACCATCTCTGAGGCTCACATGAGGTGGCTGGGTACATGAAGGCATTGGTTTCCTGGTTCCCATGTAACATCTGATGGGAGAGGACAGGTCACGGTTCTTTCTAGAGCTCTGGACTTTAGTGAACAGCTAAATAAACCTTGGCCTCTTCACCAGAAGGTAGATTGCGCTGGCTTTGCAGATCAGACTCCAACTAACCGCTGTCTGGTTCACCGGGTTCACAGTTCACCACAGTGGCAATATGATTTGCTCAGTTTTAAATTCATTCACTCTCATTTCACTATTCATTTTTAGACCAGGGACGTTTAAAACGTCCGTCTGAGCTGCAGGACTTGAACATCACCATGTTCTGACTAGACAAACGAGTTTCCTTTACCATCAGAGCAAATAAAGTTCAATACATTTCAATACATTACAACTCATTCCACCGGTCTTCAGTCTGACATTACTTTTAAATTTAAAATTACCTTTAAAATTACCATTAAAACGGTGGTTATTTAGCTCCACCCACTGAGGTTTGAGTCAACCAATCAGATTATCCCTGCCTATAGAACAGCTCCGCCTCCTTTGAGATGTTTGCTACTAAAACTCCAATCTGTTAGCTCGTGGCTGGAAGAGTCTTAAAGTATCTATGTTAGCTGGTTAGCCTAGCTGACCTTCCAATGACTGAAGAAGTCATTTATGTTTTTATTTATATTTGACCAGTTTCTTCTTCGCCATTCAAGTTTGCCAGTTAGCTAACTTAGCGGTCTGTGGTTCTTTGGCTCCGCCCACTGAGGTTGTAGAACTAAAGCTTCAGATCTGTGGATCCGATCCTCTTTTCGATCCAGATCCCACATGACTCCCCCAGGCAGCCGGCGGCCCAGAAGCCTTTGAAGTCTGGTCCTGTCAGCAGGACAGATGGAGCCCAGATGGACAGTAAAGGATGTCTTTAAAAATTCATGGCACTCACCATGATCAGGGCGAATGGAGGGGAGGTGGCATTAAACATTGATTTGCTCAAACACACACACACACACACACATCAGGAGTGGGGGGAGGGGCCGTTAGTGACCACAGGAAGTGCAGCCTGAATGAGAGCCAATCAGGAGCGACACTTATTGGGATTGCCCGTCAGGCGGATTGTGCTGATCCGGCTGTCTGCTTTATAGTCCCCTCTAGTTGTGTCGGGCCCTTTTCATCGGCCACCACTGATCAGTCTGAGCATGTTGTGGTTTCTGAATTTCATCTGAACTGATTTTAATGTGTCTTTTGGTTTAACACTAGAAGGGCCACGCTGCAGAATTGAAATATCTCAGTTTCTGGACGTCTTTCTGTAGGAACCAGAACCAAGAAACAGTAATTATACTCATATTTACTCCCTTCAGTTGACCGCTTGTTGCCCTTCTCTTACAGCCCCCAGATCCATTGACGTTCCTCGTGTTGATGACAACGTTGAACGGTCTTGTGAGCACTGATAAAACAAGAAGCCAGAAACCGCCTTCAGGGTTTTCTCCGACCCCATTTGCATGGATTCAAAACACTCCAGTGTGTTGACAGTCTCCATCTACCCCCGGGGGGCATCTCCAGTAAAGTCTGTAAATAGAGTTAAATAGAGTTAAATAGTTAAATAGAGTTAAATAGAGTTAAATAGTTAATAGAGTTAAATAGAGTTAAATAGAGTTAAATAGAGTTAAATAGAGTTAAATAGTTAAATAGAGTTAAATAGAGTTAAATAGAGTCTTCTGGAATCTGTTTGCACGGCTCATGTCTGCAGGGGTGAAATTCACCAGTGGAGTAAAGTTCTTCACTTCATTTGTTATGATGTGCGGGGGGGAAACCTCTCCGGTGGGCAGAAGGAAGAGAAGGGGTTAACGGGTCCCGTCATGTCAGGAACACGTAAGGCCCAAAACAAAGGCTGAGGCAGCGTGGGAAGACATATTAGTCTTCCTGTTGCGTCGAGGAGCAACGGCCTGGGAGGGGAGAGGGGAGGCATGACCAAGGGAGGAGGAAAAGGAGTAAAGTGGAGTCGGGCTTTGAACCGGAGCCAAGCAGAACGGCGGTTTGGGATGTGAAGCGCCGCAGAGCATTTGGACGGTGTCCAGCGGCTAGCATGCCGCATGGAGCTGATGTCAGAAACTGTACAGCCAAGGGGATTCTGGAAATTGGCAAACGCTCAATATGGAGTAGGGGGAGGGAGGGGGAGGGAGGGGGGGAGGGCAGCAGGAATGTAAACAAAGATTACATAAAGGCTGAGGCTAGCACTTTCCCCTCGTCTCTTTCTCCTCCTGTTGTTGTGTTTTGTTCTTTTTATTTCTTTTTTTTTTTGACAGGCTGTTTATTTGTGGGAACTTCCCTTTCTTGGACACCTCACGTTTCCCCCCGACGAGTCGTGATCTCAGCTCTGATACAGTTTGAGGAAATGAACAATAATTGCGAGAAAGGCGGACTCTACCCAGCGCCCCACATCCTTCCTCATCGCTGCCACCATTATGTCTGAATCTTATTTTCAAACTGGCCCTTTTTTCCCTTTCTGATTGCTGGCTTGTCTCTTGCTTCATGTCCCTGCGTTGCTGTTCTGTAGCCTTGTGTCACAACATGAGCACAGGAAGAGAGCTGCACTGAATGGTTGTTGATGTCAACAAACAAAGCAGTAAGTGACATGCTCTGAAACGGCGGTGGAAGGCTTTCATCAGAACAAAGCGCCAGCCTGTGAGCTGTTGCCTTGAGATGCTGCTGAATGTGGCGAGGGTCAGAAGATGGTCAAGGACTTGATGGAAGCTTCACTAGAAAGCAATGGGAAGGCATAATAGTCCATTGCTCAGGTGCACGTACCACAGCCTGACATTGGATGATAAAGAACATCATTGGTATCCTATTGGTGCTTTGATCCATTTGACCCGTTGACAACACTGAGGTGGCCCAGACCCCCCCCCCCCCCCCCCAGGGTCAGGCTGCATTCACACTGCAGGCGTTCAGGCGTTTCTGAATTGCTGCTAATTTCAGATGTTTTTCTGGATGACAGTTCACGTCTCTTCTAGGATGAAACTCGTATCTGATGTTTCTGAACTGGCAGCGATGTGGAAAAGAGAAAACACACGTGACAGAATCAGTAACAACACAACGGTGAGTCTGAACTGTGGCGTCTGTCTGGTTGTCCTCCATGCTAACGCTGCTCAGCCAGGCTGACAACATTATGACAACTGGCTCAGGTGAATGACTGGAGATTTACTGGTTGTCATGGCAACGCTGACAAACTTCGATTGGAGCATTCTAATACGAGTCTGTACAAGTCATGTGGGGCGCCTGCCTCTGATGTGGTACCACAGATCCAGCTGGTCCTGATCAGAATGCAGACAATGCATGTACATACCAGGGGTAACTGGGAAGGGTCTGATCTGATCGATCTGATCGATCTGATCGATCACCAAATGGATACAGATTTTAATACCAGGTGTAAATGGGGCCTCTGCTCTCCCTTTGTCCCCATACCTCCATGCTTCAGCTGGGGGAGGACAGCTAACAAGCAGAAGACCACCCAGGGGTCGGCTGAGGTTAAACTGCAGCCCGTCCCCCTATTGATCGGGGCGGGCCCAGCCACGCGACCACGATATCTCCCCCTCTAAAGAGCCACATGGACGGAGAGCTGGCCTCCTTTGGGGGGGCAGATGATGGTTTTAAGGCCACCGTCGTCAACCATTAAACTCATTGCCCTGCCCATCAATCACCCTGATTGACGGTCTGAGCACCGGACCATGTGTCTTCTGCCCCTCACAGCGGGCGACCCCCCGCCGGGCAGCAGCAGGGCGGCAGGACGCCCCTTTGAGCCTCCACACCGATTTAATGTCGACACGTCTCGCTCTCCTCCGTGGCAGCGGTGATTTTATAGACGAGGAGAAATGCTGTTCCCTGTCGGCGACCTCCTGCTGAACCTCTATCTGTCTCCATCTCCCGTCAGAGACAAACATTATCACGGCATCTCCACTGGCGCTGAATAAATACCTCCAGCTTTCACACAAACCCTCATTAGATGCCGATCTAGATCAGACCTTGAAGGTATCGCGTTCGGATACTCACAAGGGCAATTACGCTGAGGAAAGATTGACTGCCCCTAAAGCACGTGTCAGTTTATGATCCTGAATCGCTGCCACTTCCTCTGCTGCCGCCCGTGAAACCAGGCTCTTCAGCTCGGCCTGCTGGGACATCCATCATCGGGATGCTGCTCATTAACAGTTAGAGCAGATTACTCACAGCTACATGCATCAGACCCTCCAGGGCCTGCTGGCAGAGCTGCTGCTATTTCTGAGTCTTATCCAAATCTGTGAGCCAGGGCAGCTGACTGTAGCGTGGGATAGCGCTCATTCTGGTTTCATGTCGTGTTGCCATCAACTGGTTTTCACTCTGTTCTCATGTCAGCAGGAGATACTGTGGCCTCATGTGCAACTTCTCCCGTTTTGAGAGCTGTGTTCCAGGGAAAGTCAGGGAGTTTGATCGATTCTCTCTGTATGTTATGCCGAATGTATTTTGCAACTTGTTTTCACACATTCATTGCATTAGCCGGCGGTTTTCAGCCCGACCGGAGCGGAAAAACTACATAACCAAACCAGAAAGAAAGCACCAGAAACCAGCCGCGGAAAGCAGCCCAACCTAGTCGTGGAAAGTCGTGGAAAAGTCCTGAATTTTCCATCAAGGCGACCCTGAAGAAACGATCGCCACGGGTGATTTATAAATAAACAGAGTGGATTTTGTTTACCGTTTCCGATGACAATACGCCACAGCTGACACACAGTTTTATTTAGCTGTGTAAAACAACGTCCTCCCAATGCTTTCAAGTCGTTTATCGCTAAGTTTCATTTGTGGGTAAATGTGACTGTTACAGATAAAGCAATATCAGATACAGTCTGTCAGTCTGGCAGTCTGGCTGTCTGTCGGTGGAGGTGAATCTGTGAGGTCAGCCAATCAGTCTGGATTATGATGGGTGTGAGACCGCTCGTCAATACAACACTGTTCAATGCATTTGCGCTTGGGCAGCTCTCTTGTGTGTGTGTGTGTGTGTGTGTGTGTGTGTGTGTGTGTCGGGTGGGGGGAGTACAGACACACAGAGAGAGGTGTATTGTGATTGGTCATGCTGGTGTCAGCCTTATTGATCACTTCACTGAATACATTTATTTTCCAGGTGAAAATAAGAGCAGCAACAATCAGACAAGACACTTTCTGTTCTGTATCGTCAGTCTGGCATGTTCAGTTTATTCAGTTAGTTCAGTTAGTGATTTCCTACATTTCCCAGAATGCCTTTTAGAAAATGAACTTGTTGCATTCAGGTTGGCGTATGGACAACTAGTTCACAGGACATTGGGGCGTGGCTGCGATCACACACCTTCAGAACTCAGCATGTCTTGCAGCTGCATTGCATTCTGGTCTGTCTTGGCTACTGCATTGCATTCTGGTCTATCTTGGCAACTGCAGTGGATTCTGGTCTATCTTGGCTACTGCATTGCATTCTGGTCTATCCTGGCTACTGTCAGTGGAGAAATTGGTCTCTCCTCTTCTCCTCTGGAGACAGAAGAAGAACTGGGTAGTTAGCATGAGCAGCGATAGCCACCGTGGCTGAACAGACAAAGAGAAGAGCGCCACCTACAGGAACTCAAACTCCATCAACAGGAAATCCAAGGAGAAAGACGTCACAGTACTGGACACACTGTTTGATTGACAGGTGATCTCTGGGAAGAGCAGTGAGGAACACCACAGTGAGGAACACCACAGTGAAGAACACCACAGTGAGGAACACCACAGTGAAGAACACTACAGTGAAGAACACCACAGTGAAGAACACCACAGTGAAGAACACCACAGTGACGAACACCACAGTGAAGAACACCACAGTGAGGAACACCACAGTGAAGAACACCACAGTGAAGAACACCACAGTGAGGAACACCACAGTGAAGAACACCACAGTGAGGAACACCACAGTGAAGAACACCACAGTGAGGAACACCACAGTGAAGAACACCACAGTGAGGAACACCACAGTGAGGCTGAGAGACTCAATTAAAAGAGATGGAGACTCAATTTTTAAAAAAAAAAACAAACGAGGATCTCGTCGTACCAGTTTTAGAATCAGGTTTCAGAATCTCTTTCTGATTTCCCAGACACACCTCACCTAGTTCAGCCTCACACCAGTCTGTTCTTTTAGTGTGTAAAAGTAAAATTAAACACTGAAATGCAAACAGCTCAAACTGTATCAAGGAATATAATCCCAACAATTGAGGTGCTGCAGGCCAAACTGTTGGCTCTGCACACAAGCCAACAAACGACGTGACGCTTAAACACACTCCTCTGGTTGATGCAGTCAAATCATGTACTCTCACATGTAGATTTAAATCCCAAAAAGCTGACCTGAAGTCCCATGGCTCTGAAGCCTAGAGATCTGTAAACGCGTCTCGTTTCGTCAACCAAGTACTTAAGTTTCCTGCTGTTTAGTGTCAGGTTGTACAGCTATATGCCGACGATACTGGCCTTTTGTTACATATCAGACCCCTGATATGACGGAGGTTCCTCCTTGACCACAGATGCAGGAAAAGTCTGTAAAAAAGACATGAGATTTGATTTTCTCTCCACATTCATTTCATTTAATTGTTCAATTCACAGCTTTTTTGTGAATTAATTCTTAATTTGAAGGGGGGGGGGGGGGTCACCCTGCCTTTTAAAGAGCTGCTGACTCTAAAATCAGCCTGGTTTTAATGGAGAGTTTTAGTGTCCATGATGGTTTTAATGGAGAGTTTTAGTTTCCCTGATGGTCTAAATGCTGTTTCAGAGGCTTTTCACCCTGATGAGACTATAGTTCTTATCTTCTAATAATTCTGATTTGGGTATAAAATGGTCAAATTTAGAGATATTGAACATCAACACAAAACATCGTCTATGTATATCAGCTTTCTAACCCTGATTTTGTGCTGTCTGTCATGTCGTCAGAGTAGCTGTCACTTTTTCAAATAGTGGATTTCTCGTTTTAGAAGAAACCTTTTCAACTGGAATCAGTTTCCATGACGAGCCAACTGCTGCAGGGGATTCTGCTTATTTGTGGCGTTTCCCTCTGCGGCTCCTCGAACTCATAACTCATAACTCCATGACTCTTTGAAAAGATTTGAGTCACCGTTTCAATGTGACGCCAGCTGTTGCGAAACAATCGGTTGCGTAAAATGTAAAAACAAATGATGGTACTTTCTATAGGAAGGTAAAGTAAGTCCCTTATCAGCAAGATGGGAGTGGAAGTCTTCATTTGCGCTCAATCCTGCAGAGTTTCACTAACCAGGATTAAACTTTGTCCTGTTTCTGTTCAGCATTTCGTCTAACCTCTATTATCCACCTCTTGTTTGTTTACAAAAGTATTTCCTCCCTTTTCTCCTCGGCTCTTATTTCCTTTTCACTTCTCTGTCATACATGGTCCTGGGCGCTGTGACCTCTGACCCCTTGCTTATTTTTAATGTTGGTGAAAAGCGTCAGATAAACGGCTGAAACACATTAATGGATTCAGGTTCAGTTTTATGGTCCCAGTACAGTTACACATGAACCAGCAGGCAAACAGTGTGCAAATGGGAAAGAATGAAAGTTTGTGTCCGTTTTGATCCATTTTGATCCAGTTTGATCTAGTTTGACCCAGTTTGATCCAGTTTGATCCAGTTTGATCCAGTTTGACCCAGTTTGTCCTCCTGGTGGCTGAATGCTGGGAGGCTGAGGAGAAATGACCAGGAACAATGAACTGTTTCAATGTGGCTGGTCATGTGTTGATGAGCCATATCAGGACCCTCCTCACCCCTCCTCTCTCCTCCTTACACCATATCAGGACCCCCCTCACCCCTCCTCTCTCCTCCTTACACCATATCAGGACCCCCCTCACCCCTCCTCACCCCTCCTTACACCATATCAGGACCCTCCTCATCCTCCTCACCCCTCCTTACACCATATCAGGACCCCCCTCACCCCTCCTCACCCCATATCAGGACCCTCCTCATCCTCCTCACCCCTCCTTACACCATATCAGGACCCTCCTCACCCCTCCTCTCTCCTCCTTACACCATATCAGGACCCCCCTCACCCCTCCTCTCTCCTCCTTACACCATATCAGGACCCTCCTCATCCTCCTTACACCATATCAGGACCCCCCTCACCCCTCCTCACCCCATATCAGGACCCTCCTCATCCTCCTCACCCCTCCTTACACCATATCAGGACCCCCCTCACCCCTCATCACCCCATATCAGGACCCTCCTCATCCTCCTCACCCCTCCTTACACCATATCAGGACCCCCCTCACCCCTCCTCACCCCATATCAGGACCCTCCTCATCCTCCTCACCCCTCCTTACACCATATCAGGACCCTCCTTACACCTTCCTTACCCCTTCTTATCTTCCCCCCTGCCAGGCATACCTTCCCTACCCCCACTGTGTGTGTGTGTGTGTGTGTGTGTGTGTGTGTTGTAGGTGTTTAGTTGATGGTAGAACAAGTTTCCGTTTGTAGACCGGAAACAACAGTGTGAGGGTAAATACATGTTATGTCAACAAACTGCTGCTGGAAGATGGAAAAATCACTTCCAACATGTTGGTCCTCTTCAGGAAAGACAATGGGGGGGGGGGGCTGATGGGAAATGTAGTCTATGTAGTTTATGATACTGATAATTATACCAAGGTATCAATATTGATATATTGATGATATATTGATGGTTAAGATGATCTAGTAGCACCTTCAGAGTTTAAGATACTGAGACGTTTCTACTAAATACTAAGAACTAAATATTAAGAAATGAGGCTGAGAAGTTTAATCCTGCTGCAAATGAAGCTTCATTACAAAACCCTATATATACATATATATATATACATATAGATAAATATATATATAAATAAATATAGATTAGAGAATAAAAATCAGTTCCTGTTTATCATTCAGTTCCTCTAAAACACAGAGGTTCCAGTCTGCTAAAGTGTGTGTGTGTGTGTGTGTGTGCGTGCGTGTGTGTGTGTGTGTGTGCGTGCGTGTGTGTGTGCGTGTGCGTGTGTGCGTTGTGATAATTGTTAAGCCGATTCTACTGTATGTCTCTCTAAACAATTGAACCCAGACCATCTTGTAGGTGGGAAGCGAGTTTCTGTCTGCTCTGATCATGTAGGGTCTCGTTTTGACTTTGATACAAATACTTCAACAAAAACTAGTATTACTGTTACTTTCATGTATTGTGATTTAAACTGCAATGCATGCACCGCTGGTACTGCAGTATGAACAGGCTTCTCCCAGCTTGACCAGTTGGCCCAGTTTCCTGTCATTCTTCTGAATACCAGAGCTTAAATCCAGGGAGAGGCCCGGCGTCAGCATGCATGCTATACATCTGACTTGACATGGAAACCTATAGAGGCTCATGATAACCACGCCCACCTCAGCTACATACACAGCTGTGTGTGTGTGTGTGTGTGAGAGAGAGACTCATATATATATATATGAGTCTCTCTGTTGCAGCTCATGAGGAAAAGGATGCAGCTGTATCCAGTATATGAGAGAGAGAGAGAGAGAGAGAGAGAGAGAGAGAGAGAGAGAGAGAGAGAGAGAGAGAGAGAGAGAGAGAGAGAGAGAGAGAGAGAGAGAGAGAGAGAGAGAGAGAGAGAGAGAGAGAGAGAGAGAGAGAGAGAGAGAGAGAGAGAGAGAGAGAGAGAGAGAGAGAGAGAGAGAGAGAGAGAGAGAGAGAGAGAGGCAAAGAGGCAAAGTGAAGTAACGGATGTTTACTACTCAAATATTAGATGTTCTCAAACACATATACATAGTACTGCACTGCAGGCCACATGATGCACTTTCAAATATGAGAGAGAGACAGACAGAGAGAGAGAGAGACGGAGCAATAGACAAATAGAGAGAGAGACAGAGAGGGGCCAGATTCAGGGATCGTGTTTGCCGCTTGGACAGGAACCTGATTGGCTGGTTTC